>CM062291.1:229122633-229686882 GCA_031216915.1 Pictodentalium vernedei
AGGTAACAAGGAAATTCAAATGAATAACGTGTGGGCTACTGTGTTTTTCACCAGTGCAAAAGCCAAATATACTCGAATTAAATGTTTGTGAGGCGGTTGTTTTGTGGTGAATAAACATTTGAAGAAATGTGCGAATGACCATTTAATCTAATGGAATATGTTTTGTTGGGATAATGCATGTTAAAAATTAAATGATCATCGAACAGAAAAAAAACAACGAAGAATGGTTCCAGCCTTAATTTGTTTATTTGTGTGCTAAACACGAAAATGCTAATTCTCGTCTGAACACGTGCTCTGTACAAAACACGAGACATCTTCTGCCCACCTAAGTTCGGACCTCCATGCAGTTGAAACCAAGTTCCATTTAAAATACTCCATACCAAGAGAAATCTTAGAGGAGTACATACACACACCATGATTTTAAATAAATACACATCCTTGTCGGGAACCCTTGGAAGCAAAGAGTGCTGCTCTACAGATGTAGACATTTATCTATTGCACCAAAGAGATTGCGGGGTGAGAGTGGGCATACTGAAACTTCCTCCACAGGCTCATTGTCGAGAGGGATGCAACATTTTTTTTTTAAATAATTTAAAAAAATAAATTTCGTGAGGGCATTTCAGTGGTGTAGCCGGGGGGGGAGGGGGGGGGGGGTATATACCCCCCACCCCCACCCCACCCACCCCATTTTAGTCGTCCCCCCATTCCGGTGATGTGGCTTAATTATTGATGCCCTTCACGACTTATAAATTATGGACACAAGCAGACTCAGTCAAGGAAATTGAGTTTTTTTGTCTTGAATTTCACATTTGTTTCAGGGGCATCCACACACCCCACGCCCCCCCCCCCCCCCCTCCACACACACACACACACATCAAGTGAGGGGTGCTTCCTCTTGTACTCGCCCCCATCTCATCGATACCTGGATCGGGTAAAAGGCTCAAACATGTTATTCTTCCCGATGGGCTCCCCTTCTCTCACCACGCTCTCGCAAAATCCTCAGACTCGAAATGATAAGCGTTCGTATTAAGATGCAATGGAATTTCAATATTCAAATGTGTCATGAATTCAGAATAAAGGTATGGCTGCTATTGAATGTGAAAAGAATAAAATGTCACTGTAAGTACACTGAACTGAAGAAATGCAGAGCGTCGGGAAACAATACACAAGTCGGGAATGGATTAATTAATGCCATTCTCAAAATATTTAATTCAATTGCATGAATACTTAATTACTTTTCGGGGTGCATTGTGAGATCCAGAGCATTGTTTTTTTGTAAACAATAACTTCAGAAGGCCTGCACAATAAAAGGAAGCTGATTGATTTGTATGCCCGGCTCTTAATCCAATTTCGGTGAGTGTCTAATTGCCACCAGTTTAATTACAAAACAAACTACTGTAATTAACCACCTGTGGAAACACGAAAGAGGGACGCTTACTGCTATTCTAAGAGTGCTTTTTCCATTGTTTTTTTTTTCCTTTTTATCTGAACTACCCACTATTTGCACTATTTGAATGGCAAAAGGAGATCTGCTGCATTTAAATGATTGACATTTTTTAAAAATGTTGGCGTTAAAATCTAAATGCACTCAGACATTGAAACATTTTGTATAATGTACAATGGAAGTATTGTATAAAACTCAGAAAACGTCGACCATGTTATTTTCACTGATAAATCTACGATCCAAATGAGAAACTCTGCAAACAAGTGTTACAGAAAATGGGATGAAACGACAATACTGACTCCTCAACCCAAACACCCTTATTCTGTGCATGTTTGGGGTGGAATCTGACAAAAGGGTGCCACTACGCTCGCAATATGCAATGGCAAAATTTTCAGGGAGAGTGGGAGGAGGGGACAAGTTCTCTAGATGAAGAAACTCAGTTTGTTTCATTATTTCAAATGAAAAATTCAAGTGAAAGCCTTGCAGAATATGGGTCAAACTGAATAGGGACGAATTGTCTTTGTTCCCAGGCGCATGTGTCGAGCAACGATCTTGTCACGTTCAATCGACATGTGCGTTATTTTTTTGGCAATCTCTACCCTTAGAAATTGGCACATTTTTTAAATATTATGGCGAATAAATAACTAAAACTCATTATGTTTTGTTTTTTTTTATCACATAAACATCTTCGTCCAATGAAGGAAAGCAAACAGAATATCAATTTACCTCAAATTGACATCCATATGATAGGGGAGGTACATGTAAAAACCTGGGGTTTGCACATGCATGTGTTATGTTTGGAACTGTCCTTAGTCCTTCAGAGTTCAGAATGAGAGGGTGGGGTGTGCATGGAGAGGAGAGGGGTGGGGTGTCATATACAGGGGCACCGAAGCCTTTATTAAGTGGTAAATGACATCCGACGTAGCTAAGCGTATTACGGCATCAAGTCATTTAAGACAAGACTGCGGCGATGAAATAGAAAGTATTTTTTTCTATCAAATTGGAAACTTCAGGGCATTTAATCGTCAGAGTTTTGGTGAATGGCGCAATAGAGGCCGGTGAAGACTCGTGAAATGGGGTATTGGGAGTTGGTGGGAGGGACAGTTGATGGATAACTATGTTCATGTCGTTTTGAATTTGAATGGCGAATTTTCCATATTGCACTAGCTATTTTTTAGCCAGCAAGTGGTTCAGGTGACCTCGTCCGTGAATATAACTAATAGGTAGGCAATTGGCATTTTGGGGGGCTGGGGATGGAGGGGGGTGGGGGCACATCGCAAAGTGGTGTTTTTTGTAAGGGGCGGGGGATGGTGTTAAGTGATAAATGGGGAGAGATGTTTGGAGAGAATTTTTGTGAGATAAAATAGCTACATGTCCATGCTATGCATGCGATTTCTGTGCTGCTGTCTTTTCTTTTAGTTTGCTCTTGTACATTCAAGTTGAAGCACATGTGCCAATGCTCGTTATTTGCCGAACGGATGAATGTTTATCTTCGTTTACAATCGGGAATAGAAACGAACTGTTACATGATATCCCTGGAGGATAACCACAAAAAAAAGGATAAACGCGTTTATCTTCGTTTACAACCGGGAACAGAAACGAACTGTCAAACGATACTCCTGGAGAATAACCGCGAAAAAAAAACGATGAACGCGTTTATTGAAAGTTTACAACCGTGTTTCGATTCCTGATTATACCGCGGTTGTTCCTACAACTACTTCCGACTCGTAGTGTACATTGTTCATACTTTGCACACATGTTGATCAGTAATTGTCGTTGTGCATGTGACAAGTGCAGGTAACTCCATTTTGTATTTCCAGACTTATGCCCCCTTTTAGTACTTAAAACATTACAGTATTGTGTCACCTTCTCCATCAACATTTTACATGCTATATTGTTCAAACGTTGCACACATGGACCAATTGCTGTTGTGCATGTTACAAGAGCAGGTACCTCCATTTTGTATTTCCAGAGTTATGCCCCTTTTTGTACTTGAACATTACAGTATTGTGTCGCCTTCTCCTTCAACATTTTACATGCTATATTGTTCAAACTTTGCACACCTCTTGATCACCAATTGTTGTTGTGCATGTGACAAGGTCAGATAACTCCATTTTGTATTTCCAGAGTTATGCCCCTTTTACTACTTAAAACATTACAGTATTGAGTCACATTCTCCTTCAACATTTTACATGCCATATTGTTCAAACTTTGCACACCTCTTGATCACCAATTGTTGTTGTGCATGTGACAAGAGCAGGTAACTCTGTTTTGTATTTCCAGAGTTATGCTCCCTTTTAATACTTGAAACATGACACTGTTGTGTCGCCTACTCCTTCAACATTTTACATGCTACATTGTTCAAACTTTGCACACATGTTGATCAGTAATTTCCGTTGTGCATGTAACAAGAGTCGGTAACTCTGTTTTGTATTTCCAGAGTTATGCCCCCTTTTAGTTCTTAAAACATTGCAGTATTGTGTCGCCTACTCCTTCAACATTTTACATGCAATATTGTTCAAACTTTGCACACATGGTGATCACCAGTTGCTGCTGTGCATGTGACAAGAGCAGGTAAGTCTATTTTGTATTTCCAGAGTTATGTCCCTTTCAGTACTTAAAACATTACAGTTTTGTGTCACCTTCTCCTTCAACATTTTACATGCTATATTGTTCAAACTTTGCACACATGTTGATCACCAATTGCCATTGTGCATGTGACAAGAGCAGGTAACTCTGTTTTGTATTTCCAGAGTTATGCCCTCAACATTTTACATGCTATATTGTTCAAACTGTGCACACATGGTGATCACCACGGGCATATGTTGCCCCACTAGGCGGTGCTCTTGTTGGTTAAGGGTTGTTCGCCTCATTTTGTTTTTTTACCTGAAATAATAATGCATCGTCAAGCTGAGCTAATCTCATTGCTTTCCGTCCGTCCATCATCCGTCCATCCTTCAACACCATGTTTTGGTCTTCTCCTCCGAAGCCACTGGGCCAATTCAAGTGAAAGTTGTGTGAATGATGGTCCCAAAGGGGCATTGCATTTTTGTTCAACTCAGCATGCCCAGCCCCATAGGGAGGGAGTGGGGAAAAATGCTCCAAAATATTTAAAAAATCTTCTCATGAACCAGTGTGTACAATGACTTGATATTTGCTATGGAGCTTCCTTTTGAGGTGTAGAGTCAAGTTTGTTCAAACGAAGATTGTGAAGCAATATTTGGCTTTGTAATGGGAGGGGTAAGATTTTTGGCCCCGCCCAAAATTTCTGTTTTCTGAATTGACGGTCTGGTTTGAATCAAATTTGGTATATGGTATTATTGGATCATAAGTACTTGACTCAAGCAAAAAAAAAAAAAATTCACGCATCCCCATGAGAACCCTGGGAGCTAAAAACAGAAATATTTTCAAATGCCCATATTTCCCAAACCACCCGGAACAGAGAGTTGTTGTTTGGTATGAAGTATCCTTAGGACCAGTAGAAATGAATGGTAAAAAAAAATTGCCATCGGTAATGTTAGGGTGTTCTGTAATGGGCATCGAAAAAATGCTGAGTCAGCAGCATATTTGCAGAAAATTTTAAAAATCTTTTCTCCAGAACCAATCATCAGAATCGTTTGATATTCGGTATACAGCATTCATAGGGGGGGGGGGGGGGGGGGGGGGGGGGGGGGAGGGTCAGATACAAGTTTGTTAAAATGAAGCCCATTGGTTCATATTTGAGCTCAATACAGGAGCCCGAATTTTTAACATAGGGTAATATGGAGAATATTCTTTAAAAATCTTCTTCTTCAGAACCACCAGTCAGAATGTTTTAATGTTTGGTATACATCATTGTTATGAGGGTCAGATTCCAGATTGTTCAAACCAAGTCCCTAGGTTAATATTTGTGCGATATTAGGAATTTTCTTTAAAAATCTTCTACTTCAGATCCACCAGTCAGAATGCTTTCATAGTTGGTATACAACATCTCTAGGGGGGTCAGATTCAAGTTTGTTCAATTCAAGTGCCTGGGTTAATATTTGGGCTCCATATGGGAACATGAAATTTAACTTAATACATTATGAGGGAATTTCTTCAAAAATCTTCTTCAGATCCACTAGTCAGAATGCTTTCATATTTGGTGTACAATATCTCTAGGGGGTGTGGGATGTGGGGGGGGGGATGGGGGGTGGGGGGGTGGTCAGATTCAAGTTTGTTCAAATCGGATCCATAAGTTAATATTTGGGCTCGCGATGGTAGCCCAAATTTTAACTTGGTGCAATATGAAAAAATTTCTTTAAAATTTCTCTTCTTCAGATCCAACAGTCAGAATGCTTTGATATTTGGTACACAACACCTCGAGGGAAGTCAGATTCAACTGTGTTCAAATCGAGAGCCTGGGTTAATATTTGAGCTCCCTATGGGAGCCGAAATTGGCCATGTTGCTTAAGAATTAAAATTTTAGTATTCAGTACCCTTTAGAGGTGTGTAACTAAGATTAATCCACATAGGTTGTTTCAAGGGGCTTCATAGGGGAGCTCTACATTTTACATTATGATCAACTGAAGAAAAGGCATGATGCCCGGATTATTTTTGTCACTCATGAGGGACTCCAGGATTGACAATGTATCCTATGGAGATGGATTGCTTAATGTTGACTTGGACTCTGTTTATATTGTGTTCTGTTCAAGATGAGCACTTCAGGCCTCGTGGGACCTCTTGTTTCAGGCCTCGAAATAACAAGATTTTGATAAACCTTCCAGCAAGTTGCCTCATTTGACAATGGTTAACCTGTTGATCAATTACCTAGATTTTTTAGCTCACCTGACTGAAAGTCAGGGTGAGCTTTTCTTATCACTCTTCGTCCGTCGTCTGTCCGTCCATCGTCCTGCGTGAAGGTGGTGTTTGAGCCTCTTTCTCCTAAACCACTGGCCACATTTTAATTAAATTTCATGTAAGTAGTGGTTATATAGGGGCATTTTGATTTTTATGCAAATTAGGTTTTGGCTCATATTGAGCAGAGGGGGTGTGGAAAAAATGGCCAAATTTTTGGAAAATCTTCTTCTAATGAACCACCAGTAGCAGAGACTTGATATATGGTATACAGAGTCCTTTTGAGGTTTAGAATCAAGTTTGTTCAAGAGAAGTTTGTCGGGCATTATTTGCCTTCGTTATGGGAGGGGCAAAAATTTTGGCCACGCCTAAAATTTATATTTTCCGAACTGTGGGGGTCTATTTGAACTAAATTTGATATGAGATGATAATGGATCATAAGTAGTTGATTGGTGCAAAATTTTGTTTTCTCATTGCCCCGTGGGAACCTCGGGAGCTAAAAATAGGAAAAACCTTAAAACTGCCATATCTCCAAAACTACACGGCACAGAGAATTCTTATTTTGTATAAAGCTTACTTTTATCCAGTAGAATATAATGGTTAAAAAAAATCCCTATCGGTTTCATCACAAGGTACTTTTTCAGGACTTTGAAAAAGTGCTGAGTCAGCACTTTTTTACCCTGTAGGCAATGGGAAAAACATTAAAAAATCTTCTCCAGATCCAGCAGGCAGAATCTTTTGATATTTGGTATGCAACATTGTAGGGTGGATCTGATTCAAGTTTGTTCAAATTGGCCCCCTGGGTTCATATTTGGGCTCAGTATTGGAGCCCGATTTCAAACTTAGTGCAGTTCAAGCAAATTTCTTAAAAAATCTTCTTCTCAAGATCCAGCAGGCAGAATCTTTTGATATTTGGTATGCAACATTGTGGGGTGGATCTGATTCAAGTTTGTTCAAATCGGCCCCCTGGGTTCATATTTGGGCTCAGTATAGGAGGAGCCCGATTTCGAACTTAGTGCATTTCATGCAAAATTCTTAAAAAATCTTCTTCTCCAGATCCAGCAGGCAGAATCTTTTGATATTTGGTATGCTACATTGTGGGGTGGATCTGATTCAAGTTTGTTCAAATCGGCTCCCTAGATTCATATTTGGGCTCACTATAGAAGCTTGAATTCGAACTTAGTGCATTTCAGGCAAATTTCTTCAAAAATCATCTTCTCCAGATCCAGCAGGCAGAATCTTTTGATATTTGGTATGCAACATTGAGGGGTGTATCTGATTCAAGTTTGTTCAAATCGGCTCCCTGGATTCATATTTGGGCTCACTATAGAAGCCTGAATTCGAACTTGGTGCATTTCAGGCAAATTTCTTAAAAAATCTTCCTCTCCAGATCCAGCAGGCAGAATCTTTTGATATTTGGTATGCAACATTGTCGGGTGGATCTGATTCAAATTTGTCCAAATCGGACCCCTCGGTGTATATTTGTGCTCAGTATAGGAGCCCAAATTTGAACTTAGTGCATTTCAGGCAAATTTCTTAAAAAATCTCCTTCTCAAGATCCAGCAGGCAGAATCTTTTGATGTTGGGTATGCACCATGCTTAGGGGGGTGAGATTCAAGTTTGTTCAAGTCAAGTCCCTGGGTTCATATTTGGGCTCACTGTGGTTGCCCGAATTATAACTTAGTTCAAAATGAGGAATTTTCTTTAAAAATCTTCTTCAGATCCAGAAGTCGGAATGTTTTGATATTTGGTATGCAGCATCCTTAGGGGGGTGAGATTCAAGTTTGTTCAAGCCATGTCCCTAGGTCCATATTTGGGCTCACTGTGGGAGCCCGAATGATAACTTAGTTCAAAATGAGGAAATTTTTTTAAAAATCTTCTTCTTCAGATCCAGCAGTCAGAATGTTTTGATATTTGGTATGCAGCATCCTTAGGGAGGTGAGATTCAAATTTATTCCGACTTCTGGATCTGAAGAAGACTTTTAAAGAAAATTCCTCATTTTGAACTATGTTATCATTCAGGCTCCCATAGTGAGCCCAAATATGGACCTAGAGACATGGCTTGAACAAACTTGAATCTCCCCCCCCCCCCCCCCCCCCCTGAAATTTGCCTGAAATGCACTAAGTTCGAATTCGAGCTTCTATACTGAGCCCAAATATAAACCCAGGGGGCCGATTTGAACAAACTTGAATCAGATCCACCCTACAATGTTGCATACCAAATATCAAAAGATTCTGCATGCTGGATCTGGAGAAGAAGATTTTTTAAGAAATTTGCCTGAAATGCACTAAGTTCAAATTTGGGCTCCTATACTGGTGAGCTCAAATATAAACCCAGGGGGCTGATTTGAACACAATTGAATCAGATCCACCCCACAATGTTGCATACCAAATATCAAAAGATTCTGCCTGCTGGATCTGGAGAAGAAGATTTTTTAAGAAATTTGCTTGAAATGCACTAAGTTCGAATTCAGGCTTCTATAGTGAGCCCAAATATGAATCCAGGGGGCCGATTGAACATACTTGAATCAGATCCACCCCACAATGTTGCATAGTCAATATGAGGAATTTTTCTTTAGAAATCTTCTTCTTCAGATTCAGCAGTCGGAATGTTTTGATATTTGGCATGCAGCAACCTTAGGGGGCTGAGATTCAAGTTTGTCCAAGCCAAGTCCCTTGGTTCATATTTGGGCTCACTATGGGAGCCCGAATGACAACTTAGTTCAAAATGAGGAATTTTCTTTAAAAATCTTCTTGAGATCCAGCGGATGATGCTCTTGATATTTTTTATGCAGCATCCTTAGGGGGGTAAGATCCATATTTGGGCTCATTGTGGGAGCTCGAATTGTAACTTAGTTCAAAATGAGGAATTTTCTTTAAAAATCTTCTTCTTCAGATCCAGCAGTCGGAATGTTTTGATTTTTGGTGTGCAGCATCCTTATGGGGGTGAGATTCAAGTTTGTTAAAGCCAACTCCCTGGGTTCATATATGGCCTCCCTGGGGGAGCCCGAATTCTAACTTAGTTCAATATGAGGAATATTCTTTAAAAATCTTTTTTTTAGATCCACTGGTCAGAATCTTAGGATATTTGGTATAAGCTTTTCTTAGGAGGAGCAGATGCAACTTGTTGAAATCAATTATCTGGGTTGATATTTAGGCTACCATGTCAGGTTAGCGCCCTCAGGCCCCCTGGGGCCTCTTGTTTTAGATCCACTGGTCAGAATCTTTGAATATTTGGTATAAGCTTTTCTTAGGAGGAGCAGATGCAACTTGTTGAAATCAATTCTCTGGGTTGATATTTAGGCTAACATGTCAGGTGAGTGCCCTCAGCCCCCCTGGGGCCTCTTGTTTCATAAACCTATTGGTTAACCATTGCATTAAAAGTATTTATACTGACAAAGCTTCTGACATACCGAACTACAGTTCCTCCCAAATTAGTTGGCGGGACCCAAGGCAGGCGCAGTACAAAACAGATTCATACCTCCCCCCCCCCTCCCACATACACACGCACATTCACGTATGCATGCATTAACATTTGTTGTTCTTTGCTTTATATGATTTATGTGTCTAATAAAAATTCAAGAATTTTAATTTATTTTGCTGTGTGGCTTATTATTTCAGAAACCCAAACACATTTGTCTCAAACTGGGAGTGGGAATTGGGCAATTGTGTGGGGATGGGGTCAAATACCATTGATGGACGTCTGTATTACGAATACATTGAACTTTAGGGCATGGGAGTTGCATTGGCAGTCTGATTAAAACTGGAAAAGAAACAATTATAAATCATATCTACCTTCCCCTACATTTCGGAATCCAGAGAATGTACTAGTAATCCAAAGTTCCAAACTAAAACTTTATTTGTGCCACAGTATGTGAAATCGTTTGGAAAAACCCAAGTTCACAACCATGCTGGCTGTTTATTCAAATGGAATAAGCACGTAAATAAGAAGTCAGCATTGGTGAATAAAAGACGTTTCCATAATGTGTTCGAAAATTTGTCTCATGGATTGGTAGGGTAAAAAGGGGTGGAATGCAAATAATTAACAACAGCTCATTTGATTTTCAATATGTCTCCTTTTTATTGTATTTTATTTTCAGCTTCGCGCAGTGCGAGAGTTAATACCTCATGTGCGGTAAATGTACATGTATTTACAAAGCAGTTAGCTCCCTTTAGCTGTAACAGACAGTCGTCTTTCTCAGAATCGAAACAAATTAATTGTTTTGAGAGCCAGAGGGCGCCGCGAGTTGGTACTGCAGATCTTCAGTACCGCTAATACTGTAGATTTATACCCCCACAAGTACAGTAATGATTGAAACACGCTGTATGATAACCACATAAGCATTTTGTTCTCGTTTTGTTCACTGCAGTGCTGCTTTTAAATCAATGGGAGGAAAAACGTTGAAAACTTTTCTCATCCTGTAACAGCTAACTTTGTCGGCCATCGACACGATTTTTGGTTAACCGATCGAGCATTCGCCTGAAAACAAATCTGTGTAACCGATAGGCGAACAGTACGAGCGTTCGCCTCTTATTTCGAGGCCTGTTGTTTTATTGTTGGATCTTCAAATGGGCCACCTCCTTTACAGGGCCAGGAGAGAATGCACCATTTCATTTTTCTCCTTCATTCATTTAAATGCCAGATTATTGCCTCATTTTTGCAAAATTGCTCTAGTAATCTGGCGATAATGAGACAATAGTCTGGTGTTATTAAGGGTAAAATGTTGACTAATAGCACATTTTGTGATAGGTTGTCCTGTATATAATCCTGCCCATTGAAAGTTCTAGTATCTGAGACCAGGGACCAACCTAGGGGGGAATTTTAGGGAGACTTCATGTCTCCCTCCAGAAAAAATAGGGAGACTGCAGTCAAGTTGGGAGACTCCATAGGCAAGTGGGGAAAATTAAGAATATTTATGTACCACCCCCTGCTGCCCCTTCATATTTTCAGCTTGTGGGCCTCCATTAACGTCTGATTAATCCAGGTCCAGTTGTCTATGATGCATCTATGCCAGGTTAAAAAATCTCAAAGTAATTATTGACTAAAATCCCCCACTGCTACCCTCTCCTTCATGACCCCTCCCCTCTTCTTCATGCCAATCCTCCAGCACCCTCCTGTGGTTACCTTTCACCAAAGTCTACTAAGCTAATAATTTCCTAACTCTGAAAGTTTGAACAGTAATGAAATGTAAGAAGTTTGCTTGGAAGGTACTTTGTTAGTTAATAAACAAAATACATTATGGATTTGAGTATTTTGTAAAATAAATGTCATTCCGCATCATTTTTAGCTCACCTACATCTGTAATGTGGTGAGCTATTGTGATAACCTCAGGCGTCAGCGTCGGCGTCGGCGTCCGGCGTGTCCAATATTGTAAGATTTAATGTTATGGTGAATTTCTCAAGCATCTGTGGGCTCAGGCCTTTGATATTGCATATGTAGGTTGTAGGGGACTATCAGAGCAGTATTTAACCCTGAAACTACGACTTTTTTCCAAATTTCAGCTAAAATTTTCTGCCAAAAGTTGTAAGAATTTGCGTTTAGGTGTTGTAAGAATTTGTGTTAAAGTCAGCTTTTGTGCAGATTGTGCTGGTTTAACTTCTCATTACTGTTGATTTTCATATTTCAATAACAACTGTAGGTATTAACCCTACTGTATGCAGAAATTTAACGAAAATTTTCTTTTTTTTCACTCAAAATTTTCATGTTTTTCTCAGACTTAGTAAATTTTAAGTTGTAAAACTTTGTAAACTTTGTGTTTAGGTGAGTTGTGTTTCTATGTGTCTTTCCAAGCGATTAATATTCTACACTTGGGTTACTGAACTCCATTGCAGTAATATTTAACCCTCATTACATGCATATTTGAGGAATTTGAGGCTGATTTTCTGCCAAAACTTGTTGTAAGAATTAGCGTTTAGGTGTTGTAAGAATTTGCGTTAAAGTCTGCTTTTGTGCAGATTGTGGTGCCTTCACCTCTCATTACTGTTTATTTTCTCATTTCAATAACAACTGTAAGTATTAACCCTACTGTATGCAGAAATTTAACTGATTTCTTTTCTTTTTTTCAGTCACAATGTTCACGTTTTTCTCTGACTTACTCAATTTTAAGTTCTAAAAGTTTGTGTTAAGGTGAGGTGAGGTGTTAAGGTGAGTTCTGTTTCTATGTGTCTTTCCAGGCAATTGATATTGTACGCATGGGTTACTGAACTACATTGCGGTAACATTGCGCCCTTATTACATGCATATTTGAGGAATTTGACAGGGATTTTTGGGACTTATATTCACTTTCTTTAAAAAAAATTTTTTTAAACTTTTTTTTTTTATTATTTAATACTTTTTCATACTTGTTACTAGTAACATTAAGGCTTATTTTAGTTGTTGATGTGATGTATTTTTGTTGGGACTTATAGTCACTTTCTTGAACGAATGTTTTTCCGCAACTCCTCTTTAACCAATGAATGTACTTCAATTAAAATTTCAGTGATTTATGAATGCCTATTGATGCCTAGTTAATGATTTATATTAACTAAATATTAGGCATGTTACATTGGAACGACATTATCAAGCGCGAATGTAGGTGAGCGTTGGGATGTAACATCCCTCGTTATAGCACTCCTGGTGTCATTCTGCGTCATTTCATGTCATTCCGATGTTTAGGAGGGCCCCTTTTTCAAGATCCTTCACATGCACACTTGTGTCCTGTACAAAGCTTTTCTTGTCATCACTAAAGCTTTTTTCATGGGTTTCAATTCCATTCGTGTTTTTCTGGGATAGACGGCCCAGCAGTTAACAGTCGTCAGCAAAACGAAATAAAAATACTGTGTTAGAAAATATGTCCGTTGTGTATACATTTTCAGTATCCTAAGTGAGGTAACCTACTTTTAAACTGGGTTATTTTGTTGAGTCGCATAAGTCACCTATTTTCATTTCGACACTTGAAGCTCCGACTGAAACGGAACAAAATAGAAATAAAAAATCCGCCAAAAGCGACAATGGAAATTGATTGTCGTGTGATTTCAAATAAA
The DNA here is from genome assembly GCA_031216915.1 of Pictodentalium vernedei. Lineage (NCBI taxonomy): Eukaryota > Metazoa > Mollusca > Scaphopoda > Dentaliida > Dentaliidae > Pictodentalium > Pictodentalium vernedei. Next base: position 229,135,916 of record CM062291.1, read on the forward strand.
TGGTTGTTTATTTCACGAATGAAAATGCCCATTTATCACACTCAAGCACATTCGATTCTTGAAAATAATCGTTTTTATGCAAACCTTGGATCACTTCAGCCTTTCCTCATTTTGGCCAGTTTTTCAAGGGCGACTTTGTAATCGCCCCGACTATTTTTGTAGGCTACTTTGTGCTTAGAAGAACGACATAATCGCCGTAGTCGCCCTCATAGCTGGTCCCTGTCTGAGACAACCTGCACATGCAAGGAAGCAGTGTGCAAGTGCAAAATGATAATATATGCATCTTGTGGAAAGGGATATATTATGCCATTTCCCCATGCGATATAATTAATAATAATAACCTCATTCCGCATTTTGTTCTGATAACCTTGAATAATGCTAAACTGAAAATTAACTAACCATGGCCTTAGAGTTTACAGCTCCACACAAGAGGAGTTGACCCAGTGAAGACTAGGTTGGAACAGTGTTCTATCAATCTTTGCCAAAAACATTTTTTTTTAGAACACCTTGACGATTCAAAAATTTAGAATCAATGCACCTTGAATCAAATCGATTCATTGATACAATTTCAAAGATTTGCAAGGCCTTGTACTAGCTGATGGTTGTTGTTGAATAACTACTGGAGAATTTCTGGTATAGTTTGTTGATAATATGATCAGTTGACATCAGTTCTTGTGAAACTCTGAAGATATGTTTTCTAGTTGTGAATCCAAAAGCAGGAATTATAACTGAAATAGCAATTTGTCGAAATTCCATTATGGTTATCCTGTAATCTATTCAAGCTATCACAGTAGAGTTGTATTTCATGATTGTGTTTTTGCTGTTTTCCTTGAATAAATGTATTTTTTTCTCTTTGAAATTCTTCTTTTAGTTGCTTTTAGTTTCTCTCTGTCTTTACATTGAACCTCTATAAAAGCCTCACCTACAATTGGATATTTATTTTCCGTTGAAATTCAGTTAAATTTGACCTGATTTCACACACATACTGTTTTGACATTGACGATGTTTTGTAAATCAGATCATTGTTTCCATTTAATTTTGTGAAAAAGTTTTTTTTTTTCTTCTCTTCTTGTTATTTTGTATTTGAGAGTTTGTTTTTTTTATACTAATAAGCAATGGCCCAGACTAGCTGGTGCAAACTCGATATTATCAAGGGCCAAACACAAATTTTGAACCCCTTAATCTCCAAAATTTGCAGACAAAACCGAAAATTAAAAGTCCTATCTGGCCCTCCATACTTTTACCTTCTGTGCATGCACAGTGGTCAGGAAGAGACCAGAATTGGCGCCAACATCTTTCTTTGTTTGGCCCTAAAGTTAGTAACAATGATCTGACATCTGTGCTTTAAAATCTCCTTTTTTGAGGATGCCAGACACCCAAGGCTGTTAATGGATGATGGAAGTGAACAATGGTGGTTTCATACATTCAGGGCTGTAACTTTATAATAATTATAAAAATTATTTCATGTTTCTCATTTTTGGGACATATGTCTGACATCATCATTTTTGCTAATAATTAATCCACTGTTAGTTAAGTATTCCTTCCCTATCCTTCCATGAACCCTTCCTGTTAAACTAAGCTTTTTGGCAATTTTTTATTGATTTTTTTTTAATAAATTTCTTGGGAGTTTAACGTGTATTACAGAATATTTATTCTGTTTATCCCCATGGTTATGTCCTCACCCTAGGGGTGTTAGGTTGTTTTAGTCTTGCAACTTCTATCCGATGTACCGTTTTTTCTTCATATGAAGATCTAGCTTTGCATCTGGTAGCATTTAAATTGGTTACTGACTTTGGGCCTTTTTGTGTGCCTGATATCTTGTTTCCGGTTTTTTCCTTGACGTTGTTTACATTGGCAACATCCTCAAATATATGTAGTATTTTTTATTATATTACTATAGAATTACTGTAGAATAAATTGATTATTATTCCGGTAGTGTAGCTCATAATATTTGGATTTTGTCCACACTTAGGCTCTCTCGGGATGCCCTTGGGCTCATAATGTTCCCTTTGGGAACTTAGGCATTTTTTCAAATTTTTTTTTATAAATTTTTGAATTTAATTTTGATTGTGATTATTCATGAATCTTTATCGTATATTTTGTTGTGGAGTTTGTGTAGGAGTGCTATCGACACTGTCTTTTGATTGTGATTATGAAAGCTTACTGCTCTGAATGCAAAGCGAGGAAGTCGTCCTCCGATTTACATCCTTGTTGCCTTGCCTGTAGTCGATGCACTCCTGCAGGTTCTTGTCCTACTTGTGTACATTGGCATGACAGACGTTGGAGACGGGTGTCACGATACATTGTTGGCAGTGAGGTTCTATTTCAGATGAACATGAACATGGTGATGGTATTATGACACCCATCCAAAGTGTGCTACCGTCGTCACGCTCTGTTGAGCAAATGGAGCTAGATGGAAGGTGCTCATGAATATAAGCAAGAGTTAAGGCCTCTAGTTAGTGTTCTTAATCCCTTGCAAGCAGCTAGCTCGACCGGTGAAGCGGTTACTCAGTCTGTGGGAGCCGTGATACTGGGTAAGTCCGTTGCAGTTGAAGGAAGTGTAGATTTGGGTAGAGCGAGCACCTCAGAATTAAAAGCTCACCCAGCGACGACGGAAATAGGGCGGAAGTCAGCAAGTTTCTTATAGGGAGGCTCGGCGAGGTCTGATAAGGCCGCGAGCGGGAGATGTCCCTCTTTAACCCAACAATATTTGGGGCCAAATGTTGTTTTGAGAAACTTGCACCGGCCAGAGCATACGTCCACATCCGCCGCTCGGGACGCTCCATCTAGACTGCAGCCGGCCTCGGCTACAGTCACGGCTTCCTCAGCTACGATGCATAAGCACACATGACTGCATTCTAGCTACACAACTTCGGATATCCAGCCAGCTGCACGAAGACGGAGCCAGTCTTTGCATGTGAAATCAGACCATCCGGTAGCTAGAGAACCGAGGCTTTCATCATCTGGACGTTCGGAGAAGAGATCCATCTCTGGAACTGCGTCCCAGGAGCAGCAAGCGGCTGAAAAACAGAAACCTCAGCTCCTCAAGCCTCAGTAACGGACTTGCTGTCACAGATTGCGCAGCTGATCGCAGCATCCCAGCAAGTGCAAAAGCAGCCTCCCTCAGACTCCAGTAGTGAGCTGTCGGACAGTGCTGGGTCGGTCCAGTCATCTGTACACGCAGATGCGATGGACCAAATGTCACAGCTGAATCAATCGGATGGTGAAAGGGACAAGGAAGAGGATTTCCCTTCCCTTTCGGAGCAGCATATGGTAACGATTAATTTTATTCATCAGTACTATACTGACTTTGTTCCACCTGATCAGCAAGCTGCTTCTACTAGAGAGAAACCGCTGTCGTCTCTGAAGCAGATTTCATGTGGAGGAAAGAGGATGATCTTTCCTTTCCGAAACAGTCTCGACAGGTGTCGGAGGCCTTTGGCCATGTTAACAACGCCATATTCAACCTCTCTAGTACTATTCTAGACATATTCAATAAATTTACCGTTTCTTGGACCACGTTCATTTAAAACGTTTGGAGATGCAGTTAGATGAGTAGGCCGGGGATGAAAATATGTCCCTACCTGCATCATTCAATATACGCTTGGAAGCGATGGAATGTGCTATTTCATCCAATAGAACGAATCTGGATGCGATGTCCTACGCAGATCACCTCACCAGAGCTATGGCGCAACATCTTAATGGGAAGGAATTTGTGGACATTGTTCCTTGCTTAGAGTTCTTTCCAGGGCAGTTATGTATGCCACGTGCAACTCTGCCCTGACAGTGGCTAATTGGGAGTTGATCAGATGTGATGCTGCCCTTGCGTCGTCATCACTTATAGATGACAAGGTGAAAAACTCTCTCTCTGAATTGCTCTGGTCTCCAGATATACTTTATTTGATGACAAGCTTTCGTTAGTCTATGGACAGGCTACAAGAAAGCTTCCAGTACACTGCTACTGAAGTCTGCGCCTCAACAACACGCTTCAGCAGACCGGGGTAAGCAAGGCCGTTCCACTTAAAATCAGCTAAGGGAACTCCTCGCGAAGGTACAATAACCCTCTTTTACTTACTGTGGAGGTCGTCTGTATAGCGACTCGGGAAAGGGGCACAGGTCTGATCCAGACTATAGGTCAGATGCCCCTAAGCTGACGGGACGAGGTTCTTCGTGGAGAGGACATAGTTTCTCCTTCCGTAAGCCTAGTTAGTCGTGCAGGTGATGAATAAGACCTCCATTGCTTACCAGTGGACGGAAGGTTATCAACTTCGTGAGAAACTGGATTTATGTCGCGGAAGACCAGAGTGTAAAAGTGTTGTCTTGGAAGGCCTACGGCTATGATTCCAAACAAAAAAACCCACTTACAAGATGTCCGCGTTGGACAAATCTTCCGGTGGATTCTTTCAAAAGGGAGTCACTCCTAGTGGAGGTACAGGCTCTCTTATTTAAGGAAGCAATAGAGGTCATTGAGAATAGACTTCTGTTGCTTTCCACTTAGTGGAAGGTTATCAACCTCGCAAAAAAGTGGATGAAAATTGCGGAAGATCAGTGGATGAGAATGTAGTCTTGGCAGGCCTGCAGCTATCAGTCCGAGCAAAGCTCCACTTACAACAAGTATGTGTTGGTCAAATCTTCTGGCAAATTCTTCCAAGAGAGTCTCTCCTTGCAGAGGTATAGACTGTCCTATTGAAGAAAAGCAATAGAGTTTGTCGAAATATTCTCCAGGTTTATTCAAATCACCTGTTTTTTGTCCTGAAGTCTAACGAATAGTGCATAGATAGGCTGAGACAGCTGTCCTGTTTGGAATAGAGCCGTTAGAGGGAATAGATAATCTTTTCCCTCTCGGTGTTGTATTCCTTTTAATGTCATTTTGGATGCCATAGTAACCTTATGTACTGTTGCAGCAGTCTTTTCTTAGCGGCTAGTGTTGTAAGTCTCCATTTAGTGAGCTTTCAAGGCTGCAAGTGACACAGATATGTCTTCAAGTACACGAAGACTCATAGCTGCATAGCTACCTTGAGACAACTGTCTCTGGGAATTACAGCTCTTAGAATAGCGGCTTGTCATTCCCTACCTTGCGCAACAATTGTTGTAAGTCTCCGTTAGTGAGCTTTCAAAGTCGCTGATTACACCAAGATATCTGTCTTCACGGAAAGGAAGACTTCTAGCTACATTAGCTAGGCTTGGACCGCGGTCTTTTGGGAATAAAACCAATAAAGGTAGAGTGCTTTTCAGTTTGTTTTCCTTGGTGTCATAGACTTGAGTCTTATTGTTTACACCATAATATCCTAGCTAGAATCATGAGCGAGATTATTTCAGTAATTATGTAGTGACATAACTGAATTTATTATCTCTTGGGACTGCGGTCTCTTTGGGAATTCAGGGCTGTTGAAATAGCGGCTCTTCATTCCCTACCTTGTGTGACGATAGTTGTAAGTCTCCGTTCAGTGAGCCTTCAAGGTTGCAACTTACACTGATATATCTGTCTTCTTGGAGATGAAGACTTAGACTTGTAAGCTATGGATAGCATTGTAAGTCTCTTTAGTGAGCTTCTAAGGCCGCAGTTATCATCCTTTTATTGTCTTCTTTTTTCGGAAGACCTTTAGCTAGCTGCTTCAGCTAGGCTGAGTTCGTTGTCCTATCAGGCATGATACTGTATGTTAGAGGAGGTTATTCTTTTCTTACCGGTATGGTTTGGTGTTAGTTTTTTGAGGCGATAAGTTCTATTAACTTGTAGAGTGCTGGAAGCCCATATTTGGGCTTTACTCTAAAGTGCAGGTATGGCAACTCAAAAGCTTCAGACTATTTGGATGTCCTTCATATTATCTTTGAATCTAAATTTTTGGGCCTATATGGATTTTCCTTGCTACAATTTATCGGAGAGTGCCTATAAATTGTAACATGGCAAATACTTGTGAAAAAAGTTTGATGACTAAAATAATTCAGCACTCTACCAGTTAATGATGCCATATTTACCTAGTGTGATTATGTCAATACAGTGTATTTGTTCATCACGTCCCTCTCCATCCTTAGTGGCATAATGGAATCGGTCAGACGTGATGGAGCCCTGTGGTTCCTATTCTATTTGATGACTAACACAAGAGCGATTCAAGTAATGTGGCTGAGGGAGGGTTCGATATGAATTTTTCATCGAACACAAATGTTAATGTGCTTAACTAGGAACTACGGATCCCAAAGACCCTGGCCCTTCAAATCCGTTGGGCTCACTGATGCAACCCGACCTCTTTGACTGGCATCCGTCAAAACTGTAAAACTCGGATCCGGCAATTGCAGTGGAACTCCCTGAGTTAACCACTGAAAACCTACCCAAGTCTGAATCTCTTATTCACTTGATTGACAAGAAGATGTCCGTATCGAACGAAAAAATCTTCACCCTCCAATTCTGGATCAGAAGAAATTGGAGAGGACAAGTGCGTAACCGCCCCATCGGAATAAAATCGCGGCAACTCTGCGCAAATGTATCAATCTCATGAGATCTCTTGCTGAGACCTTGTCTGAGCGAAGACAATAGTGAGCATAACAACTGATTAATTTCGCTCTGGGTAACGGCAGACGAACAAGAATGTTGTGCATTTCGAAGCTCATCCCCCGGTGGGTGAATGACTTGGATGATACCAGATCCGTCTTCTCCGCGTTTACTTATGAAACTGAGACGGAGCAATAGAAGCAGATTCTGCACATTGTTCTGAAGTGTTAACTCATTGCCGTACCTCTAAAGAATGTCATCCAGGTAGGCCGACGTTATCGCAGACGAATGAGCTCAGAAATGAGTCATTACCGAGTTCGTTATTCGAGTGAAAGCCCAGGGGCTAGATTCAAACCTAAGCGCCTGATGTACCATGACTTGAAAGTACGCTTCTTGAGATCTATGCATGTAGCATAGTCGTACACCCGAATACTCGCTCTGACCGATCGGATGGACTCCATATATAAACTTGGAGCCACGATCAGCTTGTTTATCCAGCTCAGAATTATGAGTGGACGGAACGAGCCATCTGGTTTTGGAACCAGAAAAGGATGGTTGTAGAAACCTGGAAATTCCTGGATTTCTACGATCTCTATCTGATCATTCCAGAAGAGACTGGACTTCTGATGGAAGCGAGCCTTTTTCTTGCGGACTTCACGGAAGCTGAGTCCATCTTGGACTTCGAGTTAACAGAGGTTTTCGTTTGAAGGACAATTTAGTCCTTCCGAAATCACCCTTCGAATCCAAGGGACGTCTGTAATCTACTCCCAGTTAATTGAGAAACTCGACACTTCACTAGTACCCGATAGAGGTTAATACCATTACCCCATGGTGCTGCGAGGCTTGCGGAAGGAGAAGCCATGTCCTCCGTGGCCTGCATCTCGCCCCGTCGACCTAGGGACGTCTGACCGAATGTCTTGGCCAGAATTACGGCCCCTACCTGAGTCGCTACCCTGACGGTCTCTAGAGTAAGACCTAGAGGACGCATAGGAACCTCTATAGGAACTTCCCTTGGACGTATTCGTCCCAGAAGTGCCTGTCCTACTTTTCTCTGCTGAATCTGACTATATGGAAGCGGATTTGAATAGCAGAGAGTCTGAAGCTTTCTTAGTTATCTGATCTGCGGAAAGCTTGCCGTCGAAGAAAACTCTCCAGAGACCGGAGCGACTCTGAGAGAGTTTTTCACCTTACTATCCACACGTGTGGATGTAGCCAGGGCCGCGTCACGTCTAACCAACTCCATATTGCCACTAAAAGGGCCGAGTTTTACGCGAGGCCCTTGAAAGAACTCTTAAGGAGATTGTGCATCCTAGAATTCTTTTTCCTTTGAGACGTAATGATAACGCTCTGGTAAGGTGATCTGCGTACAATGATGCATCTAAGCTGACCCTGCTAGACGATATTAATGTATCCAACGTCGTGGTTGGAATTGACATTGACGACGGTATAAACAATACAAGGTCCTGACCTGGTCGTCTAGACGCAGAGAACTCTCAGAATGCTCTGTCCTGCCGTTTCAAAATATTCCTTAAATTGATGAAAGGCAGATGTTGAGCATTTGTCGATAAGAAACCTGACCTGCCCATTTAGGTAGCAAGTTATATAAATATAGCGTCATTCAACAGAACAAATGTCCGTGAGACAAATCTGGACTATGTCGGAAACTGAGGGATGATGTCCCTAAACTGATAAGAATTCTGAGTCCAGTGGCACTATCAGTCTCTTATCCGGCAATGCAGCAATTTTTGGTCCGGAGGAACAACGTCAGAAGATAATGCCGGATGCACTCTACGGCAATTATGTTGTTTCGAAAGGGAAAATACAACTCACCTGTGTCCCTTTCGCCATCCTGTCAGACCACTTGTAATTCTTGGTCGTCCATGCCTGAAGCTGCAGTGGAAAGTACCAACCCAGCTTCCTCGGATAATTCTTAATCCGACAGAGTTACTGTCGGGTGCTGGGATGCTGCGATAATTTGTGCTATCTGCGATAGCACGTCCATAACGAAGGCCTATGGAGCTGCGGTCTTACAGAATCTAGCCGCTAGAAGCTCCTTGGACGTTGATTCCTGCATATTTCTTATATGCGAACGTCCGGAGTATGAAGGCCTCGTATCCTTGGCTACTGGATGGCGTGACCTGGTCGCCGTAGAATCTCTGGTCAGCGATGTTCGTTGAATATGACTGGTCACGTAGCCAAGGTGCGGTCGCGTGTGCTGCCGTGAGGATGAGGAAGCCGAAAGAGCAGTCTCTCTGGACTGTCTATATAAGGGAGCGTCCCGAGCGGTGGACGTATGCCCCGACTGAGGAACGTTTCGTACCACAACATCTGTGCCCAGATGTTGTAGTACGAGAGAGAGAGACCTCTCTCGCTCGCAGCCCGGATGGACCTGGACGAGCTAGGAACCGGACTAATAGGCTTCCTCCATACCATCCTCGTATCCGTCGTAATTGGGTGTGCACATTGTATTTTATAGTGCTCGCATCACCCAAATTTCCTTCCTGGACCGCAACGGACAAACCCGGGTGCTGAGCCATTCGGTGAATAGTCGCAACACCGGACGAGCTAGCGGGTGTCAAAGTCATCGATCCTACTAGGGAACTCCAGGCAATTGACACATCTACATGAGCACTTTTGCCGCTAACTCTTTATTTGACTGTGACAACTGAAGCACACTTTACGAAGACATCACGGTAACAACACGTTGTTCATGTTACTCTATGAGACCTGTGGAGCCGCGGTCCTACGTGAATTATCCGCTGGAAGCTCCCGGGATGTTCATTCCTGCATTTATATAATATGCGAACGTCCCAACTGGAAAGGTCTCATATCCCTGGCTAGCAGATGGAGTGACCTGGCAACGTGTATTCCTTGGTCGGCGAAGCAGGAGTACCAGGGACATTCAATCCTGCATTTATATAATATGCGAACGTCCCCTGGAAATCTGTGGTCACATAGCCAAGGTGCGGTCGTGTGTGTTGACAAGAATGAGGAAGCCAATATAACAGCCGCGTGGGACTGTCATGCGACAGAGTGTCCCGAGCAGGAGGAGTGGACGTAAGCTCCGACTAAGCGAACAAACATACCACAACATCGCGGCGCAGATGTTGATGCAAGAGAGAGGGGGCCTCTCTCGTTCGCGGTCCGGGTGGACCTGGACGAGCTAGCTACCGGACTGACAGGCTTACTCCGTACTATCCTCTGATCTGGCATTGCTGGGTGTGCACATCTGAAGTTTTATAGTGCTCGCATCACCCAATCTGCTTCCCTGGACCGCGACGGACGAACCCGGGTGCTGAGCAATTCTTTCCTGGTGAATGGTCGCGACAACGGGCGGACTAGCGGGCGATCAATGCCTTCGTTCGAACTAGCGAACTCCCGGCAATTGTCATAGTACCTTGAGCACTTCCCGCTAGCCCTAATATTGCAACGACGGAGACACACTTGTTGAATACATCACTGAAACATCACTCTGAATTCTGAAAAGAAACTTATAATATAGAGTGACCCTACAGAGAGAGGACCGTAATGGACCCCTCACCGTTAACAAAATACTGTGACACTCGTCTCCAAAGTTGTCATATCAATCAACACACACAGAGCAAGAATTAGTGCGACTACATTGACTATAAGAAACACAATGAACCTGTGAATTAGAGGAAGATATCCTCGCATTACAATTGAAGAATATTTTTTCAACATGAAAAAATATACACAGTCATATTACTCGCACTAACCCTTGAAATAAATATACATAATATATTATAATCCATTATAACATTTCAAAAGCAAATAATTTCCAAAAAAAATAATTTTTGAAAAAATTTTCAGAAGAGCACAAGTTCCCAATGGGACAATGAGCCCAAATGGATTCCAAAAAAAGCCTAAGTGTGGACAAAAATTTTAAAATCATTTCAAAAAATTAATGTAACACTTACAGACAATATTAATGTATCTTGCTATGAACTGAACTAAGCAGAGGACAAGTAATGACTATAAGATCCGGGTACTCCAGCTTCCTCCACCCGTAAAACTGTCACGGTCACGATTAGCCATTGTGCATAAGTATGTGACCTTAAACACCAATAAAATAAATAAATAAATAAAATAAATGACTATAAGAAGTAACCATTGTCAACATAAACAAAAAGTGTAAACAAACCGGAAACATAACTCCAGGCACTGATAATCATGGCCCGAAATCAGTTACCAATTTAAACACTATCTGATGCAAAACAGAGACTTCCAGAGAAGAAACTGCAGAACATCAGATGGTAGATGCAGACCAAAACGCCTAACCACCCAAGGGTGAGGACGTAAACACGGGGAAAACAACAGAAATTAATTCTGTTTCCAAGCCAAAACTCCCAAGAAATTTTAGTAATAAACATTACAAAAAATAAGCCAAAAGCATGGGAGAATAGCTGGGGGGAATCGGGGAAAGGGAGAGAGGAAACACTGATTAAACAATGGAACATTCATAGCAAGAATGACCACAACAAGGTCATGCCTCGAAAATAGGTAACATGAATAATTTCATAAAATAATTATAAGTTACTGCCCTGAACATTTGTTTCCACTGTTTTTTCCTCTCATCCTTCTATTTCCTCCTTATATCTGCCATTTCTCTCATAATTGTGTGTCTGGCATCCTTAAAACTGAGATTAACAAGCACAAATAACAGTGAAGTGTAACTGTATTGAGGGCCAAACAAAGAATGATAATTGCGCCAATTTGAGAACTCCTTGACACTGCGCATGCGCAGTGGAGTAAAAGTATGGAGGACCATATAGGACATGTAATTTTCGGTTTTAGATGCAAATTTTGGGGATTGGGGGGTAAAATTTGCTTTTGGCCTTAGATATTTTAGAGTTAGCACCAGCTAAGTCTGGGTCATTGGTACAGTATAAAAATATGGAATTACTTGGATATGGCTCCTTATTTGTGATATGTCTTCTCTATTATTGTATAGTGAGACATACATGTAATTCCTTTTAAACTTAATTTCCTTTCACCTTGGAATGCAGGCTTAGGAGCTATATTTGGTCTGCTAATTCTGAAGTCCTAGGCACTCCACCTTTTATGATTCAGCTAGTCTGGGCCAATGATTAATAGTATAAAAATATGATAAATTTAAAGTAATTTGTATATTTGTTATACTTACCAGTGGCCCAGACGGGGATGGCCCTCCTATGAGTGGGCACTCATACCTCCCTGCTGAGTTATTATTAGTACGCTCATCTACAAAGAATAATGTTGGCTCCAATTCCGGCCTCTTCCTGACCACTGTGCATGCGCAGAAGGTACAAGTATGGAGGGCCAGATAGGACTTTTAATTTTCGGCTTTGTATGCAAATTTTGGGGATTGGGGGTTCAAAATTTGTGTTTGGCCCTTGATAATATCGAGTTTGCACCAGCTAGTCTGGGCCATTGGTAAGTATAAAAAATATACAAATTACTTTAAGTTTATCATTTTTTAATGATAAAAAAAAAAAATTGACCTTGTTCTTTCTGAACCTTTAATTTGATTGGCTAAGAGAGGGTCAGCTCCATGCTCTAATTTAAGGTAATTCACTATTACCATGCTCTAATTGCCGGAAGCGAGTCAATTAGAACATGGCTGTATCCACGCTGTGCACGAGCAATGGCACTAAAAAGCTCCCATCAAAGATCAAACACACCCAGAGTTGTTTTCTGTGGCAGCGGTTGTTAGCGTCCGTGCTTCGAAGTTCACCTTGTAAATTTGATCATGGAAAATAGACCAAGATTGAAAATTACATTTTTTTGTTGTTTTTCTTCAAATAAAATGGGTTTGGAGAATTTTTTCATTTCGAACGATGACAGGAATTGCAATGGAGAAAAACCTCTCTTGTTTTGTTAGTCATTCAGGTATTTGACTATGGAAAACCATTTGTTAACTCGCACTTCAGGGCTTGTTAACAAATGGTTTTCCATAGTCAAATTCCCGAATGTCTAACGAAACAAGAGACGTCTATCTCTTAAATAAATCATTTTATATTATTTAAGAAATAACTGTTGTTTTCTTTCGGTTTATGCAATATAAACTGAAAATTTTCAGCACAAGCTTAATCATAACTCGCTTATTCTTATAATTTAATCTGGCGTTAACAGAAAAATATAATAACTAGGTGTATTTGGACGAAAAACATGTTAGTTCTGCAAAAATACAACAAGTAAACACAGGAAAGTGTGTCACAAAAGGTCACGTCAATCTTTTTTCAATTAGACGTTTCATTGGCCCGTCTCAATCAATGCTTTACACAACATCCTCAAGTTATTTTTGTTGATTTGGATTGTCGACTTTCTTCACAGGCATTAAACTGTTCATCAGATATACACACAAATCTTGGGTTTTGCTTTTTAAACAAAGATTGAAAGTCATCATTTGTCCCTCCTCTTAAATTGATAAATTCTGCAGGATCACTGATATTGAAATTCTCATAACATTCCTCAGCCATGATGAAGGTAGATATTGAATTTATGAAAATAATAGTACGAAGTCTTGTTTGTTTACATTTTGAATTTCGATTGCAGACAATGGTTATTTAGCAAGTTGTGTAACAATATCATTAAAAACAATTTTTTCAGCTTTCCTTAAAATTATGTTTTAAATAAAGACCCTTTATTTTATCTCCCTCTTTGGCCTTTCTGTTGAATTATTTGTTCCCAAGAAATTGTTTTTTCGCTCACTGGAGGCGATAGATATAATGATTGATCAGTCGGCTGTCACGTTGACAATTAGGATGAGTGGGCGGGACTTACCGAGCCTTCAAAATTTGATCAGGCACGCGAACATGTAGACATTCTAAATCATTATGTGGTTTGGTTTTTTGAATTTGACGTATGTCACGTGGTATGCTTTTAACCCTTTACCTAACATGAAAAGCAGACGACACTTGCAAAAAAATTATTGAAGAACTAATTTTTTTCATTTTTTGTCTCAAAAACATAGGTTATCACCCCTCGTTGGAACGAGCTCGACGAGCTCGTTCCAACGAGGGGTCATAACCTATGTTTTTGAGACAAAAAATGAAAAAATAATGAAAATTAATTGGCAATTTTTGAGAGTAGCGCTGGCCGGTTTTGGCCGTTACGTTGGGTAAAGGGTTAACCAATGACATTCAGAACTGGGCTAAATGATTAAATTATTTCCTTTTTGATGGAAGTTTATCTCCTTTGGTTTCAGATTTTGTTACAAATTTGTTATTACATAGGTCCCCCTCCCGTGGGAACCCCGGAAGTGAAGCAGTGCTTGTTTACTGTGGTAAACAAGCTCTGTTTCACTGGTAAAATAGGACCCAGTCGCTAAAGTTTGGGATGCGAGTCCTCTAAAATAGGCAACATGGGGGTACAAACGATTGACTGACCTTGACTTTATCTCCATGTTGTGGTCATGATTAGCCATTGTGCAGAAGTATGTGACCTTAAACAACTATAAATAAATTATAAATAATAAATTAAATAACCCTGTTATATGAATTTAATTTACAAACACCAAATCATTTACCATACCTTTAGTACAAATTTGACCTTTCTATTGCATATAGGTTTGAGAAGACTCCTGATAATTGAATAAAAATTCTTGTAATTTGTCAAAGAATTACTTCAACATTCACTGAATTTCCCACATTTATGGACATTTTTGGCGTCACTACATCTAGTGTATGCATTTAATCAATTATTGTTTGACAGAGCTCAGTGAGCTCTGTGAAAAAAGATGTAATACAATAAATGCTCAGTTTACACTAGAAAGTAGGAAAATGCCCCATTTCCTGTTAATTGTACACTCATGTTAATTGAATAGTTTTCTCTGGCAAAGTGGCTATTCAATTAACAGGATTCTACTGTACCTACAACACCATAGTATGCACATCTAGGCTCTTTGAGTATAAGACCTTCATTACCCCTTTACCCAACGTAATGGCCAAAACCGGTCAGCGCTATTCTCAAAAATCGCCAATTTTCACTATTTTATTATTTTTTGTCTCAAAAACATAGGTTATGACACCTCGTTCAAACGAGCTCGTCAAGCTCGTTCCAACGAGGGGTCATAACCTATGTTTTTGAGACAAAAATGAAAAAAAAATGAGTTATTCCAGAATTTTTTTTGCAAGTGTCGTCTGCTTTTCATGTTAGGTAAAGGGTTAAAACATCAACTAGGAATATGCTTATTCCAATGATTTTAGCACATCAAATGTACAAAATTCTTCAGTGCCCAGTTGTTAGACTTCACTGGATTGAACTGAAAAATTTATAGATGTTCCCACTAGATGGTCAAGTGCTCAGATCGTTCTTTAATAGTGGGCAATCCGGCATTTGCAGAATGAGGTCCCCAGAGGGTTCATTTGCAAATGCTATCTCCTACAGTGTGCTAGAATCCCCCAATTTTTCCTCTGGGTACCTCTTTCTGTTTAGGCCTGAAATGCTGATTCAGGTTGAGGTTCACTGAGGGTAAATTTAGTAATGCTACCCATTTATGCTGGTTAGCAACACCAAATTCACCCTTCGGGGGGGGGGGGGGGGGGGGCCTCATTCTGCAGATAATCTGCTTATATTTCCAGGCTTGAGTGTGGACATTTAAAATTGTGATTTTCATCTAGAACTTTGATTTCCTTCAATAAACAGTTCTTTTTTTTTCATGAAGAAACATCTTTACATGTAAACTATGGAAAGTTTCTTGCCGTCATGTAAAAAAAATGCAATTAAACATATGAGAATGATTCTTGGCACAATTTTATCTTAAGCACATGTGTTGGTGGTAACAGTTAACTCACAGTCTTAAACCAAAATTACTGCAATCATTCCTCACTTTTACTCAACATACCAGCAACATTGTCGACTTTACGATTCTAAATTAATTATAAATAGTAGTTTGAAAACAAGTATATTGTCTCTGATAGTGCACTATTGCAAAGCTTAACCCACAAGTAAGCACAATAAGGAGAAGTCGCGAGAAAGAAATTTTCTTGAATGAGTGAAAAATTTCATATTTTGTCTCCCAAGACATAGTTGAAGACCATCACGTCATGTAATAAGTTAAAGAGTTCTAGTTATTTATTTATTGGGATTTAAGAACCCTTTCTTATAATAACAATCAGGCTGTTCATAATTACATATATCTATCATGAATATGGAGCTCATTGTTTAGGAATTGCAATGCTCTGTCTTAATGTGTTTTCGCAATCTGATTTTTATTCAAGAACTTGCAAAATTAGGCTACACCAACATATTTCTCAGAATTTCCACTTATTATGCCCCCGAAAAATTTTCGAGGGAGGGATATAATCGATGTCTCCGTCCATCTGTCTGTCCGTCTGTCCGTCTGTCCACCCATCCATACATACATTCTGTATTATAACTCGAGCATCAGTTGTCGGATTTTAATGTTTTTTGGTATGGTGATAGGGCAGCTTGGGTTAACGGATGTCCTCATACCTACCGTTTCGTCCATTCATGTTTGGTAGAGTTATGGCCCCTGTTTGTTTTTGGCCCCTGTGTCTGACTAAAGTAAATTGTACAATAGCCTATAGGGCAAAGTGCTGCCCAGTTTTTTTTTTAGTTCATTATTTTTCTGCAGCCCAGTGCTTGCAGGGGAGGTTGCATGACATTTTAACCTCTACATATCAATATATCCATATAAATATGGATGACACAAGAATTATAGTGATTTTCGTTCCAGACCATTTAAAATTCTATCACCGCTCCAATCGATTTCAAATTTTATTTGCTTATTACTAATGTCAAAATACAGGTCAAGTTCGATTTGGAGGTTCTCTCCGACCATTCTTGCAAGAGTTATGCCTCTTTTTGAATTAAAAAATCACAAATTTCTCAATTTCAGCTTTATTCTTACTGTCCAGTGCCTATAAGG
This sequence comes from Pictodentalium vernedei, assembly GCA_031216915.1. Classification (NCBI taxonomy): domain Eukaryota; kingdom Metazoa; phylum Mollusca; class Scaphopoda; order Dentaliida; family Dentaliidae; genus Pictodentalium; species Pictodentalium vernedei. The sequence goes on from CM062291.1 coordinate 229,152,295, forward strand.
GAAGTGCTGCCCGATTTTTTTTGGCTTTGTAATAGGAAGGGTAAGATTTTTGGCCCCACCCAAAATTTCTATTTTCTGAACTGATGGTCCGGTATGAACCAACTTTGGTTTGTGGTATTATTGGGTCATAAGTACTTGACCCATGCAAAAAAAAAAATTCCTGCATCCCCATGGGAACCCTGAGAGCTAAAAATAGAAATATTTTCAAACGCCCATATTTCCCAAACTGCACGGAACAGAAAGCTTTTATTTGGTATGAAGTATCCTTAGGACCAGTAGAATTGAATGGTAAAAAAAAATTGCTATCGGTTATGTTAGGGTGTTCTGTAATGGGCATCGAAAAAATGCTGAGTCAGCATGTTTGCAAAAATTAAAAAAAATCTTTTCTCCAGAACCAATCATCAGAATCTTTTGATATTTGGTATACAGCATTCATAGGGGGGTCAGATACAAGTTTGTTAAAATAAAGCCCATTGGTTTGTATATGGGTTCAATACAGGACCCCAAATTTTTAACTTAGGGCAATATGGGGAATATTCTTTAAAAATCTTCTTCTTCAGAACCACCAGTCAGAATCTTTTAATGTTTGGTGTACATCATTGTTATGAGGGTTAGATTCAAGATTGTTCAAACCAAGTTCCTAGGTTAATATTTGGGCTTCCTACAGAAGCTCAAATTTTATCTTAGTTCAATATGGGGGATAATTTTTAAAAATCTTCTTTTTCAGATCCACCAGTCAGAATGCTTTCATATTTGGTATACAATGTTTCGAGGGGGGTCAGATTCAAGTTGGTTCAAATCGGATCCTTAGGTATATATTTGGACTGGCTATGTTAGCCCAAATTTTAACATGGTGCAATATGAGGAAATTCTTAAAAAATCTTCAGATCCACCAATCAGAATGCTTTTTTCATATTTGGTATACAACATCTCTAGGGAGGTCAGATTCAAGTCTGTTCAATTTGAGTGCCTGGGTTAATATTTGGGCTCCATATGGGAACCTGAAATTTAACTTCGTACAATATGAGGGAATTTCTTCAAAAATCTTCTTCTTCAGATCCACTAGTCAGAATCCTTTCATATTTGGTTTACAACATCTCTAGGGGAGTCAGATTCAAGTTTGTTCAAATTGGTTCTCTGGGTTAATATTTCTGCTCCCTATGGTAGCCTGAATTTCAACTTTGTGCAATATGAGGAAATTTCTTTAAAAATCATCTTCTTCAGATTCACTAGTCAGAATGTTTTCATATTTGGTATACAACATCTCTAGGGGGGTCAGATTCAAGTTTATTCAAATCGGGTCCGTAGGTGAATATTTGGGCTCGCTATGGTAGCCCAAATTTTAACTTAATGCAATATGAAGAAATTCTTTAAAAATTTTCTTCTTCAGATTCAACAGTCAGAATGCTTTTTTCATATTTGGTATACAACATCTCTAGGGAGGTCAGATTCAACTTTGTTCAAATTGAGAGCCTGGGTTAATATTTGGGCTCCCTATGGGAGCCAGAATTGGCCATGTAGCTGAAGAATTAGAAATTTTTTTTTCAGTACCCTCTTGAGGTGTGTAACTAAGATTAATCCACATACATTGTATCAAGGGGCTTCATAGGGGAGCTCCACATTTTACATTATGATCAACTGAAGAAAAGGCATGATGCTCGGACTTTTTTTTGTCACTCCTGAGGGGCTCAAGGATTGACAATGTATCCTACAGAGATGGATTGCTTAACGTAGACTCATTCTTGGACTCTGTTTATATAGTGTTCTGTTCAAGGTGAGTGCTTCAGGCCCTGTGGGGCCTCTTGTTTACTTTCATGCCTTGGTAACAACTCCATGTGAAAATGACATTTTAAAAAATAGTCACTTTTTCAAAGCCAAAGTTTCCCATAATGCAATAGTGCAAAACTGTAGAGCAGAATTAAAAGGGTTCCACTGTACTTCATTAAATATCCATCTACGGGTATAAATGTCTGTGATATGATCAAGAAAGAAATGGCTTTTGCAATCACAGTTCTATAGGATATCATTATGATTTTACCTGTTTCATATTTTATTGGAAAAGGGTCTAAAAACAGTCTAAAGGCAGGCCTTTCATTTTCAGGCCGCAATGGCCTGTGGGCCGCAGTCGCCTGCCTAAAATCTAAATTCTGTGGATGGTAAACGGCCACCTGACCCTGATTTCTGTGGACCATTAATTCAATGAAAGACACTTCAAAATCAGCTGTTTAAAGTGGCAATCTTCGCAGATAGTAGGCATTTGAGGTGTATGTAGTGTGTCATTGTGGTCACCTGCTTACCTGATATGAACTACAGGTCTGCGGAATTCCAAAGTTGAAATTACAGGGTATCTTTTGTTGGTTTCGCAACACTGTTTGCAAAGCAAGATCTCCCAGGTGCGATCCAATCACTGAAACTTGATTTGCATGGTGCGATTCGAAGTTGTTTTTTTTCCTGATTTTTAATGCGCTCATCCAACATTCCAACGCAAAAGTGATAAAACTACAAATAACCAGCATAACAGTACACCACTTATCACCATTGGTAACAATAAATTGAACAACCATTTTTGCAAGTGTTTTCCAATCAGTTGACAAAACTCTACTAGTGTTTTCTAATATGTCAGTGCCTCTAAATTAGCTCCCTTGATGTGCACCAGTCATTCTCCATAATCATCTTCCACAACTTTTTTCACTTGGCAGATTGATTTGAAAATTGCTGAGCAGAAGTCGAATCATGAACTACACAGAAAAGTTATAATTTTCAGCATCCAAATGCCAATCCATCTTCTGGGTCTTTATTTAGTATGGCTATGCTCAGTCCTGTCAAGCTTAAAGTTCACACTCCTTACCTGAACATTCAGGGAATGATATGTTATTTTATGCTGCAAAATATATGTCTCCTGTACTTGTACTGTCTATAGATAGACATGGTGAGCATTATGACTTATTGGTATCTTGAAATCATGTATCTTAAAATGATTGAGTAATCTCCCCATCAGGGTGAAACAAAATGGCCCCAGTAATTTGTAAACCACAAATAACCCTTCTGGGATCATTTAAACCAAACCAGAATGGCCCTTCTTTAATTTTGAGAATAACAGGCCTGCAAATGCAAATGTTTTACAGCTTGTCTAGGAAATATTTTCATTCATGAAACTTATATAGCAAGTGCTATACATATTGAAAAAGTGTATAGTATTTAATGAAAATTGTATTGCAGTTTTAGAATCTTAATTTTCAAATAAAATTTGGAGTGTAAAATAAGTTTTGGTGCTGGTCCAAACTTTTAAGTTAATTGGGTATAAATAGAGGTATCCAAACGGACATTTTTGCTTGTGGGATGAGGGTTGACAAATGCTGGGAGATTCTTTTGACGAAACTTTTTTGACCAATTTCAGGGGACGTTTTGACCAATTTCGTTCAGGGAACGTTCTGGTTTGGAGACTTTCGGACCAGCACGTGAGATTACTCCTGTGTTATAAAAACAGTGGCTTTTGAATCATGTTTTCAGCTTTTCATTTGTACTTTAGCAGGTTTTATCATTACTTTTCAAGTCAAAATTTTCAATACTGAACTGCATAAATTTAATTTTATCAATAGCATTTGCCTAAACAAACATCCGCCAATGCCCAACTTGTTGGAATCGACAGTAAACTGTATTTTGTTTACAAGTGTAGAAGTTAGCGGCTGCAATCTGTGAATCAGAAGTATTACAACATTGAACTATGAGACTTGCAGGGATTTCCCAAGATGTTGATAAGCCATGCTTTCAGACTAAATGTAATGTTTTTACATGTTGCATATACAGTATGTGGAGAGTGGATTGTAACTGAATCACCCATGGAGTGGAGTTATCACCCAAAGTATCACTTTTAAATTCTATACATATTGACATAAAATACAAGCAATGTTTCAGCCAATGGACCTCCAGGTTTAACCCGGAGGTCCATTGGCTGGAACTTTGCTTGTGCTTGTTATGCTTTGCAACAAATTTGCAATTATTGCTTGGATGGAATCTCCACTCTACACTTGATATAGTGATAATACACTTCCCACGTATTGTATTCTTTCTCTTGTCAATCAAGACTGTGAATGGTAGCATGAGGAATGAATTTAACCTTTTACCTATTGTAACAGCAAAAACCGGTCAGCTCTATTCATAAAAATTACCATTAACTTTTCATTATGTTTTCATTTTTTGTCTCGAAAACATAGTTTATGACCCATCATTGGAACGAGCTGATTGAGCTTGTTCCAATGAGAGGGTCATAAGTTATGTTTTTGATGAAAAAAGTAAACAGTCATGATTATGGATTAGTAACAAGATTTTACATCGCTTTAATGGCATTACTTATCACTTGATGCGAAATGGTTAAAATATTCCCTGGTTTTGCCTCTCAGGACCCCCCCTCCTAATAACATTCAATGGTCTTGCTGATTAGAAGAGAGGGAATGAATTCTAAAACACAAAAGACTTTGATTTGTTTTTATATTTACAGGATGGAATTTTAGCACTTATAGAACCAATACATCCTGACACTATTCCAAAATATTATATGAATAGCCTTGACAAAGGTTTGTATCTTCACTTAATAACCAACTCACAAATGTTCTATGCAAATGCATTCAAGAAATGTACTTTACAGTGAAACCTGTTTTGAGAGACCACTTACGTAGGAGACCACCTGTCTTGAGAGACCACTCTGACCTTGTACCCTTTGGTTGTTTTACCCTGTTATGGACCTGTCATGAGAAACCACCTGTTTTGAGAGACCACATTTGCCTGGCAAAAAGAGGAGTCTAAAGAGACAGGTTCTACACTACAGTACATGGAGAGTGGATTGTTACTAAATCACTTGTGGGGTGGTGTCTCCACTCAGACAAAAATTCCTTGTCTGGGAAAAAGCATTAGTATGACAAGTAAAATGTTCAGCCACGTGACAACCCGGAGGTCCCTTGGCTAAAACTGTGTTTGTCCTTTTCATGCATTATTACAGGAATCGACTTATTGTCTGGGTGTTTTAGTGGTAATGCACTCTTCATGTACTGTACTGTGTGTGGAGAGTGGATTTCTTAACCCTTTACCCAATATATTGGCCAGCGCTATTCACAAAAATTGCCTAAATATTTAAGTTTCATTATTTTTTTTATTTTTTGCCTCAAAAACATAACTTATGACTCCTTTTTGGGACGAGATCAACAAAATGAAAAAAATTAGTTATTCAGTATTTTCTGTTTGCAAGTGTTTTCTGCTTTTCATGTTAGGTAAAGGGTTAAAAAAACACACACATAGTGGTGTTTTCCCTCCGGCTATAACCCATGTAATGTGAAATAACAAAAGTTAGAAGCATGGCGGTTCAGTCATTAGAGTATTGGACTTTAAACCAAAAGGTCGGCAGGCCAATTTTGACCTGTGTCATCTGCATTGTGTCCTTGGGCAAAACTCTTAATCCTGATTGCCAACGTGGGGAACAGTGAACACTATGTACCATGCAATGTATACTACACAACGATGGTGCTCTTCAACCATTGCTAATGCTGCTTGTATCGAGTTTGTGATTTAGAGAGTTTGACAGTTGCTCGCCACTGTTCAGTGGTTCTCTCCGGGAGTTCCACCTTCCTTCACCCATAAAACTGTCTGACGTAATGTGACTGTTGAAAATGTTATCAAACCCCAATAAAAAAGACATAAAGAAGCATAAATTTAATCAATTTAATCAAAGTTTCAACCAGTGGACCACTACATTGAACCTGGAGGTTCATTGACTGAAACTTTTCTTGGACTTTATATACTTTTGCGCGGAAATTAACAGTTTAATGTTATTGTCTAAATGATGATCAAATCTCTGCATACTGTAGATGCAGCCCAGTTTTTTTAAAAATTATAAATTGGCTTCATACTCTCACTTTGGTAAAGTATACCCATGATAATCTGTTGTCTTGAATTATATGTATGCAAACCTGTGTCATTTGCAGAATGAGGTCCCCAGCAGATGAATTTGCTAATGCTATCCCATACAGTGGGCCAATTTATCCTCTGGGTACCTCTTTCTGTTTAGGCCTGAGACCTTGATTCAGATTTGGATTCATAGAGGGTAAATTTAGTGATGCCACCCTGCTCTGCAGGGTAGCATCATCAAATTCACCCTCTGTGGACCTCAGTCTGCAGATGATAGTCTGCTTATTTCCAGGCTTGTATGTATGGTATCAGTTTTCACATTCATATTTGTTTGTCTCTTCAGCAAATGACAGGAAGGGGTCGGCCGAGTGGGCGGCTAGGGCAAAGAAGTCACCTTGGCATTCCTCAAGTCGCCTTGGCTTATATTGGGGAAGAAATTAAAGTCACCCTCCAAAACTTCTTTGAGAGACATGGCAGTTTTATGCATTTTCTTGTGTTTTATTTAAAAAAAAAAACGCTTCTGCATTCATAACAAAGTAAACACGGCTGGTGTTAAAATCAGTCATACGGCTCTGAAAATAGCCTAAAATAGCCCAATTTTATATTTCTGAAAAGAGTTGTAATGGCATAGTCGATCGAACAATACGCCCCAACTGGCAGCAACCAGCACAAAATGGCTATTTAAAAATAAAGTGCCAGCAAAAACAACGAATCACAGCAAGACACACATCGTGCCAGTTAGAATTTATTAAAATTAACCATCATTTCAAAACAAAAAAAAGTGTGTAGGATACAGTTCATCCCTAAAAAGTCAAAATTTCTTACGGTCACACTCTTTTCCATTGAAAAATTCATTCCATTGAAATTCGCACTGCAATTTGCATTGAAAGTTATTCCTTGAAAACTTGTGTTGGAAGGGGGTTAAATGTAATAAGGCGACGATAGAAATCACACATATTAGGATGGGTAAGAATGGCAGGCCATCAAAACACCAATCGCACGTGTCAATGTAAGATGGTTGTCGGAAATTGTCATTTTCTGCACAGTGACAGTGTATTGGTATTTTTACCCAGCGCAGCAGAGAAAGGAGACAACTTAAATATTTTGTCATTTACCTCAGAAATAAATGAACTCAAATTGTTAATAACGCTTAATTAACGAACGATATCAAAAACTTTTTAAACTATGCTTTTCAATTCAATTGGGGCATTCAAAAAGTATGATGACCCAGCTTCTTATGTGAACTTGAAATTTATTTTATTTACTTTAAATATTTTTTTTAAAAAGAATATACCTTCTATTATAGAGAAGAACACTGGGTAATACTAAATTTCAAATCCACTGCAGTGAGGCAAATACAAAATCAACAGCATGGTTACCATAGTCATCACTGTTATGGAAAGGGTTAGGGCATTCAGCAACCATGAACAACACAGTTTTTTGTGTGTGTGTGTGGGGGGGGGGGGGGGGGGGGGGGGGGGGGAGTGCGGGGGGGGGGGGGGGAGGGATTTTGACTTACATGCTTGTTATATACCATCTGACTTAGGTTTGTGCATGTATGTATGTTTGTATAACTTTTATTTATTTTTTTTCTCCACAATTCGTAATGCTAGCTATTGTTGTGTCCTTGATGTACATTTATTTTGTCACGTCATATATGTTTTATGTTTTTTGGAGACTTCTCCCTCATGTCCACTGACTTCTCCCTCCTGGCCCCTGACTTTTCCCTAAACTCTCTGGAGGAAAAAGTCACTTCTCCCTAAAATCAGTTGCCAGGCTGACCAGGGGTTTTTTGGGGGGTTTTTTTGTTTTGTTTTTTTTTACTATAATTCAGATATCCAATTCATGAAGTTTACATGGAAATTGCTATAAATGTCGTTTTTTTCCTCCCCCTTATCGCTTTACCTAGCACAACTAGAAGACAATTACAGTCAAAATTCTTCAACAGTATATAACTTGAAATTTTTTGCCTTCAAAACATAATTTTATGAGTTTATGGGTAATAAGGATTTTCTCTTTAACCCTTTGTACACTTTGGTGTCAAAATATCAAAGTTTTAAGCTACAATTTTTTCCCATAATGCAGCTTCCAATTTAAAAAACATTAATTTGTTTGACAGTGCTCGATGAGCTCGGTCAAACAAGATTGAATTGGTTAATTTTCTAGTTGCATTATAAGAAAAAATTTCCGCTTAAAATTTCAGTATTTTGACAGCAGAGTGCAGAGGATTCAGCCAGCAAAAGATATGGTTTCTTCATGTTTTGTCATAGCTACATTTTTATTTGCAAGAATGGTCAATTTTCCACAAGATTCCACCGATATCGTTTGCCTGAGATAACAAATTAACACATAGCTGTCCTCACATATTTGATGTTTACAAACACCTTGCTACCTCGCCTTCTTAGATTTATTAGAATAAATTTTGTCACTGATGTATGGTACACCCTGTTGGTTTCAACATCAATAGTTTGGGTACTTTTGTTCATTTTTCTAAGTCATTCAGGGGCGCGGTGGCTCAGTTGGTAGAGGTGCAGGCTGCAAGCCGAGAGGTCCTCGGTTCGAATCCCACCTGCGGCGACCGTGTTGTGTCCTTGGGCAAGACACTTCACCCCGATTGCCTACATGGGGGCACGATGACGCTGTGTACTGAGGCATACTGCACGTTGATGGTGCACATGTCTTCAACCAATCTAACCCTGCCTGTGCTGCGGTGCAGAGTTCAGAGTTACGATGTTGGAGAGCTGACAGCTGCTCGTCGTTGCTCGGTGGTTCTCTCCGGGTACTCCGGCTTCCTCCACCCGTAAAACTGTCACGGTCACGATTAGCCATTGTACATAAGTATGTGACCTTAAACACTAATAAATAATAAATATTCTAAGTCATTCAACTTTAAGACTGATTTTATATTGCATTACTTGAATGTGGTCTTAAGGACCTGAATCATACCCAGAGGTGTTTTGTAGATAATAAACAGATTTTCACTGCATATTTTTTTCTTATTTACAGCTATTGAATGTGTGGAAAAGGTGAACCATCCAAATCTCAAATTACAGTTTGTAAGTTTGTTTACATATCATATGTGCTTTCTGTTTCTAACCTGAATTTTATTTTGCAATCATACCTTTGTACTGGGAAGGGGAGCCTAAGTTTAGCAAGATTTTGTTCACTGATAATTGTTTTTGTTACAATTTATTGGAGAAACTTGAGAATCTCACAAGCAAATTTCCAGTTCATGGACCACCAGCTAGACTACTTGGTCTGTGAATTGAAATTACTAGGCTATTGTACTTATCAAGTGCAGTGGAAAGTTGTACACTGCATAATGGTTATAGGAAACTATTTGTGCTTTGTCATTTTGTGCTTTTTTCAATTAAAATCAAGCTGGCCATCTCTAAAATGCCATTTGACCCTTTACTTAACAAAATCAGCCATATCTGATAATATTATATACATTATATACAAATTGAGATGTTGAAAAAATTTTATTTGAAATTTGAAAAAAAAAAATTTTTTTAGAATAACTATCATATGAAATTTTATCTTGTGTGCACTGTGTGTGTAAAAGGTTAGCTGTTCAAGTGTCATGGTATTATTTAAATGAATTCCCCATGGGAACCCCAGAATCAGGTGCAATGCTCTTCATTTTTGTGGTAAACAAATTGTATTTTAATGGTATAATATGAACTGAGTAGTTTTGGCAGTGAATCTGAAGTGGGCAGCAAAGGTATAATTTGCTTAAATCTTTATCCAATGAATTAGCTGCACCCACACGTGTAATATATAGGATGACACTCTGTTGTCCTTCCCTTCATCAAATGTGTAGCCAAATGCATTGTAGATCTCCATGTGCTGAAATACTGTGGAATAACTTGAGGTAAAACCAGACTGGAATGGACTAAGTATTCTATTTTCCTCAAGAAAATGCCACAGAATTTGTTAAAAACCTATCTTTCGAATACTTTTCCAAAACAGCTTAGTAATAATATCTGAAATGATTAGAGAAATAGGCTGAAATTGAGAACTGAATAATGTTTGTGGGTTTTTGTGTGTGCTTTTATCCAATAGCATAATTCAATGAGGTAAGTATTATGTATTTAGTTCAACTGAAATATCTTGTGCAACAAAGACTTTTTTTTTATCAGTCAGTCGCTTTGTATAAGCTACTGTCAATAATCTCTAAACTACACCTTCACTGGTCTTCTCAATTATTATACAATAGATATGTTTTGTGGTATTTATTTATTTTGTGGAAATTTTTTTAGTGGAAAGATATAAGAGAAACTTCATTTATTTATTTTTTTTTATATTTCCCACACAGAAATAATTTAATAAAACCAAGAATTTTGAGCACACGTTTTGACATTGAACATGTTGGGAGTGTGTTGTCTCCCTTGATGTGCATTACACTGTTTAGACCATTTTAGTATGGTGCCTTCTTACATCCTGGACTCGCTATGCCTGTTCAAATCAGCTTTGTTTATCAACACTGTATACACATGTACTGAACACCTGATCAGAACTGAAAGTGTCTTTCGTCTCCGTTTTATCAAATAAAATTCGACAATTTACCTACTTTGCAGTCTTCTTCATCCCCAAAGAGAACAAAGGTTGCGTGTTAGAAATTTGTTTCTTTTAGAACATATTTCCATATTTATCATTTTCATGTTATAATCCTTCATGTTCGTTCCGACGTTCGTCACATCTCCCAACTTCTAGTCAGAATCAACATTTTATATACAAATTACCGAATAATCGAGCAATTTTCACTATTGATAAAAAAGAACAAAAGCATTGAAAACAAAATATTTATAAAGATGTAACAAATGATATGATGTCGTGATCAGTACTGTACAGCACATGTGGGCGCAATATTTAGTAACAAACCTGACTGGCTGGTTCAGATGGGTATATCGAGTCCCAGATGTAAGATGGCGCAATGCTAAAATGGTCTATTGGCAAACTTCCGTTTCCAGTTCAGACACAGTGATGATGTAATATAATGTTGTAGTTATGTTGTGTGTTTGCAGTGTTGTGGCTAAGGCTTATAACAGTTACATCATAAAATAGTTGTTTTTAATGGATATGTGCTCCTATTTTGACATTGCCACGTGAGCTGAAATTTAGGAGGGTATTGCCCTCCTAGCCAAATTGAGGAGGGCAATTTTTAGCCTTCCTGCGTTTTCTAGATTTCCAGCCCTCTATCTTCTTAGCATTGTGCAACAATCGCCCCAACAAATCAGAGAAAATAGGATATAGCCTAATGCTGCAACCCTCAGAACTTCCGATTTATTTACATCTTGGAAACAATAGCTGCTGGGATATCGATGTCCCCATCCATCCTTCACTTGTGAATATTTTTAGCTCATTTGATCAAAACTTGAGTGGAGCTTTCCTCATCATGTTTTTTTCCTTTGGCCATCTATCGTCTGGTGAATCCATCCATCTGGTGTAAACTTTACATTATGGACTTTGCAAAAACTCTTATATCAAATTGAATAAAATTTTATTTGCATGTTTCTTATAATATGTCAGTTCAAATTTGTTCAAATAAAGTTGCCTAGGGGGTGCATAGGCTCACTGGTTACAGCACTGGACTTAAACCGAAAGGTCCACAGTTCGATTTATGCTAGGGGCAATTGTGTTGTTCCTTTGGCACAGCACCTAATACCGATTACCCCTGTGGGGGCATGGTGGCGCTGTGAACTAAGGCATACTGCACATCGATGGTACACTTACCTTCAACCAATGCTTACCCTGCTTGTGCTGAGTTGGTACGTTGAGTCTGGTGTTACTTGCTGCTGTTTGGCGGTTCTCTCCAGGTACTCTGTCTTCCTCCACCTGTAAAAGTGTCTGGCACAAGGTGACCCAGGTTGTTGAAAGTGTCATTAAACCCCAGGAAATAAATCAAGTTGCCAGGCCCAAAGGAGGCACCAGAAGAGGCATAACTCTGTTAGCACCCAAAAATATTTTTAAAACTTGAAAAACATCTCCAGAACCACCAATCAGAATCTTGTGATAGTTTGCATACATCATCCGTAGGGGGATCAAATTCAAGATTGTTCAAATGAAGTCCTTAGGTCCATATTTGGGCTCTCTGTGGGAACCCAAATTATGCAATATGATGAATATTCTTTTAAAATTCCAGAACCACCAATCAGAATTGTTTGATATTTGATATACTACATCCCTTTTAGGAGGGGGCAGATTTAAGTTTGTTCAAATCAAGTCAGTTAGTTAATATTTGGGCAACTTGTGGAAGCTCAAATTTTAAAAATGTCCTTCTCCAGAACCACCAGTCAAAATCGTTTGATTTTGATACACAAAAAATTTGTATTTTGGCTCTATGTAGTTGGTATATAACTTTGTAATAATGCAAAAATAAAAAAACAAAACAATTCACCATGCTGCCCCACCATCTCCACATGTTTCTGTCTCCACCCTCCCCCCCTCTCCCCCCCCCCCACTCTCCCCAGGTCATTTGGTTGAAAAGTTCTTTGCACATAATCACTTGAAATCCTTCAAAACTCATTTAAAGTTAAAGAAAAACTCACCTGATGCATCCTGCACCCCTCCCCACCTGTGCCCTCCCCACCTTGGCTAAAAATGACATTGACACAACTGGAGTTTGAAAACTTCCTAGGCTGGAACTGGAAAATGGATATTTTTATACTGTACCAATGACCCAGACATAGCTGCTGGTGCTAACTCTTAAAATATAGGGCCAAACACAAATTTTGCCCCCCAATCCCCCAAATTTGCATCTAAAACCAAAGAAAACATGTCCTGAATGGCCCTCCACACTTCACCTCTACTGCACATGCGCAGTGTCAAGGACGTTCCGAAATTGGCGCCATTAATCATTCTCAGTTTGGCCCTTCATCAGTTAACATCTGACTGATCTTTGTGCTTGTAAATCTCAGTTTAAATGATGCCAGACACATAAATATTAGTGAAATGGTGATTCTAAGGAGGATATAGAAGGAGGAGAGGAATAATGTGTGACAGAATATTATCAGGGCTGTAACTTAAAAATTTTTAATGAAATTATGTTAAGTTACCTATTTTCGAGGCAGCAGCCATTTTGTTGTCATTCTTGTTATTTAGTTACACTGATTTTTTAGTGTTTTCCTCTCTCCCTTTCCTTTAAGTCCCCTCTTGCTATTCTCCCATGCTTTTGGCATAGTTTCTGTAATTATTATTACTCAAATATTTTGGGAGTTTTAGTTGAATAACAGAATGAATTCTGTTCTTTTCCCCATGTTTACGTCTTCACCTATGGGTGGTTAGGCGTTGTGTTCTGCATCTACCATCTGATGTTCTGCAGTTTCTTCCTTGGAAGTCTCTGTTTTGCATCAGATAGTGTATTTTTGGTAACTGATTTCGGGCCTGGGTGCCTGGAGTCTTATTTTAGTGTTTTTACACTCATTGTTTACATTTACAACGGCCCTCTGTGTGAGGGGGGGATTTCTTGAAAATAATATCTTGATGTTAATTTAATCATAACTAGATACATTATTATTGTTCGTAAGTGTTGCATAAATTGTTTAAAATATTTTTAAATTTTTTGTCCACACTTAGGCTTGGGATCCATTGGGGCTCAACGTTACTTTTCAGAAACTTGGGCTGTTCTGAAAAAATATTTTTTCAAAATATTTTGATTTTAATTATTTTTTCTATGTTAATGGATCATATTATTATTATGTATTTTGATTTCAGGGGTTGGTGCGAGTACCAGGACTTTGTTTTCTTTTCACATTGAAAGGATTTTGATCAATTGTAATAAGAGGAAGTCTTCCTCTGACTTCTATAATCATTCTATATGTAGTCAGTGTACTCGCATTAACTCCTGTTCTGTATCTGATGATTTCGATGACAACATGGGAAGCGTATGTCACGATATGTTAGTGGGGAATTGGACATTCTGGTCCTTTCCCCGCAGGGTCACTCTACTTTATCAATTTCTATTTCAGACGATCAAGATTAGGGTGATGTATCTGTGATGTCTTCCAACAGTGTGCCTCCGTCGTCACAATTATGAAGGGCTAGCGGAAAAGTGCTCATGTAAATACACCAATTGCCTAAGAGGACCCTAGTAGGTTCGACGGCCTTTGACGTCCGCTAGCTCGCCCGGTGTAGCGTCCATTCATCGAATGGTTCGGCAGCCGGGTTCGTCCGTTGCGGTCTAGAAGGAGTTTTGGGGTGATGCAAGCACTATAAATCAACCAAATGCACACCCAGTGACGGCGGATTAGAGGGAGAACGGAGGAAGCCTTTTAGTCCGGTTCATAGCTCGTTCTGGTCCATCCAGACGGCGAGCGAGAGAGGCCCCTCTCTCGTACAACAACATCTGGCCCCAGATGTTGTGGTACAAAATGTTTCGCATTCGGAGCATACGTCCGCCGCTCGGGACGCTCCGACATATAGTCAGTCCGGAGAGACTGTCAATAAGGCTTCCTCATTCTCATGGTAGCGCACACGACTGCTCTTGGCTACGTGACCTCGGATATCCAGTCAGCTTCGCCAGTCAGAGAATCATCGGCGACCAGGTCACACCATCCGGTAGCCAGGGACACGAGGCCTGCAGACTCCGGACGTTAGCATAGGAAAGTGTGCGGGAGTCAACATACACGGAGCTTCCGGCGGCAATGCATCGTAAGACCGCTACTGCACAGGCCTCGGGGATGGACGTGCTATCCTAAATAGCACAGCTTATCGCAGCATCCCAGCAACAACTGAATCGGTCGCATAATGTTTTATCCGACGATGCTGGGTCGGGACGCTCCACAGAAGTGGGTACGGACGTCCGAAAATTTCATCCAGTCCGACGGGATACCGGAAGGGATTCGGAGGATTTCGAGCTTTCCCTTTCGGAACAACATATGCTGTTGTGTATGTCATCCGACTTGATCTTCTACAGGTTCTTTCGTCGGACCAGAATGCTGCGATGCCGGATAAGAAACTGATAGCATCGGTGGACTTAGAAATTTTTGGTTCGGTTCAGGGACATCGTCCCTCAGTTCCGACATAGTCCAATAATGTCACACAAACTTTCGAATTATTGAACGACGCTATATATTTATTATTATATGCTTGCTATTACCAAGCATTTCTGGTTTCTTGTTCGCAAAGTTACGGAGATGTCTTTTAAAAGTGTGCCTCTGTCGTCATAGTTAATGAAGAGCTAGCGGCAATAAGTGCTCATGGAATATGTCTATCGCCTAAGAGGTCCCTTGTAGGATCGACGGAGTGACATTAGCTAGCTCACCCGGTGTAGCGTACATTCATCGAATGGTTCGGCTGCCGGGTTCGACCGTTGCGGTCTAGGAAGGAGATTTGGGTGATGCGAGCACTATATTACTTTAGTACTCACCCAGTGACGGCGGATTGAGGACAGATCGGAGGAAGCCTGTTAGTCCGGTTCCTGGCTTGTCCAGGTCCGTCCGGGCTGTGAGCGAGAGAGGTCCCTCTCTCGTCCAACAACATAGGGGACCGCATGTTGTGGTTCAGATATTTTACATTCGGAGCATATGTCCGTCGCTCGGGACGCTCCGTTATATTGACAGTCCGAGAGACTGTCGATAATGCTTCCTCATCCTCACAGCAGTGCACACGACCGCTCATTGGCTACGTGACCTCGAGTATCCAATCAGTTTCGTCATTCAGTGATTCCACGGCGAACAGGTCACGCCATCCGGTAGCCAAGGGACACGAGGCCTATACACTCCGTTCGCTCGCATAATAGTTGTATGCACGGGGTAACGATCACGGAGCTTACAGCGGCAATGCATCGTAAGACCGCTTCTCCACAGGCCTCAGTGACGGACGTGCTATCCGAGTTAGCACAGTTTTTTCGCAGCATCCCAGCAATCGACAGTTTCTCGGTCGAATCAGGAATTATCTGACGGCGCTGGGTCGGTGCGGTCTGCGGTTGCATCAGGTACGGACGACCGAACGCTTTATAGGGTCCGACAGGATGGCGAAAGGGATTCGAAAGATTTCGAGTTTTCCCTTTCGTAGCATCGGAAGCTGCCATACATATCTTCCGGCATTATCTTCCAGTGATTGTTATTTCGGACTACATTGCTGCGATGTTGGATAAGAGACTTATAGCGTCATTGGACACGGAATTTTGGATCGGTTCAGGGACATTGTCCCTGACTTACCGACACAGTCCAATAATGTCATTAGAACATGTGTATTATTTATCGACGCTATATATTTATAAGCCTGCTACCAAGCATTATAGTTTAGTTTCTTTGCTCATTTCTGCCTTTTATCATTTATACGAATAATTTATTTTGGCAGAACATGGCATACCGAGAGTTCATATGCATCTAGACGGCGTGGTTAAAGACTGGAAATAATCTTTTTCGCCGTCTATGTCTTTTCCAACCACAATGTTGGAAACGACAATGATGTCTAATAGACTTAACTTAGACGCTTTATCATACGTAATCCACCTTACTGAGGTGTTATCATTACGTCTTCAAGAGAAAGAATTCCGGGATATGATCCTCAATGTGATTTCTTTTGAGGGCAGTAGTTTGTTCACGTATAACTCCGCCCTTCAGTGGCTGCTTGGAGTTGGTTAGACGTGACGCAGCCCTAGCTACATCCACGCGCGTGGATAGTAAGGTGAAGAACTCTCTCAGAGTCGCTTCGTTCTCGGAGAAGCTTCTCTTCGACGGCAACTTTTCAGCAATCCATGAATTGCTCGATTTACATGTTCTCTTTCTATCTAGTGTAGCAAGAGATTCAGACTGGGGCAAACATTCGGTGGTTGACTCAGAGAGTGCCACTGCAGTTGCCGGATCCGAGTTTTATAATTATGACGGTTGCCAGTCAAACAGGTTGGGATATAATATTGATCCCAACGGATTCGAAGTGCCAGGGTCTTTGGGTTCCGCAGTCTCTGAGCAAGCACTTATCTTCCACGGAATTATGTTTTTTAGGCTTGCTTTATGTCACTGGATGAACATTATTCAGAAACGCATGTCCAAATCCTGTCCGTTAATTCGACAGTAGTGGCGTATCTCCGGAACCAGGGAGGCACTCATTCGTTTCCGTTATTCAATTTAATGGAAAGAATCCTTCTGTTTGTTATAGTACACCAAGTTCTGCTTCGGTCCGTCATATTCCGGGTCGTCTGATTGTATTACCGGACTCCCTTTCACTTATGGGTCGCTTGTTGCCGTCAGAATGGACTCTCAGCAAACAAGTATTCAATCAGATTTGCTATCAATGGGAGCGCCCAATGATAATTTATTTACGACACAACTTGCTAATCAATTGCAGACGTATGTGTTTACATGTCCGGATCTCTGAGCTTATGTTGTTAACGCTCTGTTGATCTAATAGGACGGAATGATAGGATAAGCGTATCCTCCTGCGCTGTTGTTTCAGCAAGTATTGCTAAGATAAACAACCACAATTCATTTCTGTTGATAGCATCTCTGTCTTCACAGAGACCGTGGGTAAATTTACTCTGATGTCTACTGTGGGACTTAACGCGAAATCTTCCTCCATGAGAGGATCTTTTTTCGCTGGGTAAAATCGTGTCATCTTTATCACAACCCGCAAGGTCTCAACCTTCACGTATTCCGTTGTGTGGTCCTTATTGCATTGTAAGCATTGTACTGGACGAGCTTTGGACACGATTTCTTACTATAGGAGAACCTCTTCTTCGCTATACTATGCGGCTAAAGTGGAGGCTCTTCCGTCGTTGGTGTAGGGATCACTATGTTGATATTGTTGATCCCTCCATACAAGTCATTGCATCTTTTTAGTATACTTGTTTGACAAGATCTACTGCAGCCTGTTATTATTAAGGTTATAGGTTTATGTTACCTCATACCTATGCACTCTATGATAGTTTACAACTGAGTCTTATGTCTCTTTATCTAAGTCAGTTAGTAACTTTTCGATAAATAGACTTAGAATCATTAGATTAAATTTCTATACAGAATTTAACTTCGGTTCTTATTTAGCTAAGTAATCATTTGAGCCTCTGGAAACAGTAGTTTTCAAATTCTGACCTTTTAGACAGTAATTCTGTTGGCTTCTCTTTTACTGAAGAGTCAGTGAGTTTCTTGCACTATCGGTGGACGATTCTCACTTTCGTAGTATCGGAAACACTATTTCCTTTACTATTAATGTTGGATTTTGGCATAAGAGTCAGGCTCCTAATTAATATCCGGAACCTATTGTTATTAAGGTCCTTCCGTCTTCGTACGGGCATAGGCCTTTACTCTTTTCGGTTAGAGTTTATGTATTTATAAACAGATATCTGTTTATTACTACGGGCGTAAGCTTCTTCTGTCTTTGATGCCTAATAGAAGGACGTTACGCTCCATTCTATTGCTAATGGATTCAATTAACTATCGATACTGCTTATGGTATATCATTGACTCAGCAGTTGTGTTTGAGATTTCGGCTCATGAAGTAAGAGTTCTTCTACATCTTGGGCTTACATTAATAGTGTCGCTATTATAGATTTTTGAAGGCTGCTCATTGCGCTCAGCCATCCACATTCATGAATTTTTATCTCAGAAATATCGAGTCCATTTCTGGAGGCCTCTATTGCTAGGTCTATTATCTACTGCTCAGAATGTCATTCATTTAACAGTTGCTACTATAGCTAGGTAGGCTGTCTGTTTCGGCAGTGACTCCGTTCTGCTGCCCTCTTCGCTCTGGGCTATTTGACCCAGGGCAAGAAAAAGGGGGGGGGGGGGGGGAGGGTGTTCCCTTGGGTAACCTGTTTTACTATGAAAACAAGGGGATACCTCCTCCGGAGTTAGTAATTCTGAGCTGTTGTTGGGATGGTTGTTTAGTGAGAAGTTTATGTTTTAAAAATTCATTCAGGTCTTAGTTTTTAAAGTATAGCTTTTGAATATAGCATGTGTCAACGGACATTATTATACATTCCTCAGACACTTTTAAGGAGTATAAAGAGTCTCTATTCTCTAGACTCGTTTTATTTATTGGCTTACTTTAAAAATTATTAGTATAAGGATTATACTAGATATTAATAGAGTACATGGATGTATGATGCTCAATTTTGGAAGGTGTTGTATCTTTCTAGTTTATCATAAATAAGAAAGATACATGTAAGGCCTAATACTTCTTTTTCCCTAGAGGGGATGACTCTATTTTATATAATTGAGCGTATTCCATCTTGCTCTATGTCCTTGGCCCTCCAGCCTTTTTACTATTCAGCTATGTCTGGGTCATTGGTACAGTATAAAAATGTTAAAAAATTTATAGTAATTTATATATTTTTTATACTTACCAATGACCCAGACGGGGATGGCCCTCCCAGGAGTTGGGAACTCTTACCTCCCCACTGAGTACATAGCGCTTACCAGGCACTGGTTATGAGAATGATTAATGGCGCCAATTTCGGAACGTCCTTGACACTGCACATGTGCAGTAGAGGTGAAGTGTGGAGGGCCATTCAGGACATGTTTTCTTTGGTTTCAGATGCAAATTTTGGGGATTGGGGGGCAAAATTTGTGTTTGGCCCTATATTTTAAGAGTTAGCACCAGCAGCTATGTCTGGGTCATTGGTAAGTATAAAAAATATATAAATTACTATAAATTTTTTAACATTCAGAATTCAGGGTTCTGAAAAAATAGTCGTTTTTTTTTAGCGTTTCTGAAAATCTGGACATTTAAATCAGCTGGCTGTACAACAATGTTATAAAAAATACATAACTTCACTTCTCTGTGGTATAAACTAGCCATAGATACTGAATGTGACCATAAATCCTTCTTTAAGCAAAACGACTTTCTCAGGTGAGCGATTATGGCCTCTTGGGGCCTCTTGCTATGCACCCGACCTCTGATGGAGGATTTGGGGGGTATTTGGTGAAAACCTTCGCCCATCTGTATGTCTGTCCATCCGCCTGTCTGTACAAACGTTTTGGATTGTAATTTCAAAGCAATCGGTTGGATTTGGATCTCCTTTGGTATGCTGATAAACCCACATGGGGGAACTGATATCAACAAGGAATGAGTTCCTTCCAATAATTTTTGCGAGAGTTATGGCCATTTTTCACTCTTTGGACTTAGAAAATTTTTCCATCCCACAATACATTTAAGGCTACTTGACATGCCTACTGGCTTTGGACAGTGGCCCATGCTTTGTGTAGCCCTTGTTATCCCCTGCCAAAACAAAATTTGCGGGGGATATAGAAATGGGATCTGTCCGCCCTTAACAACTTTGGATCTTCATATCTCTGTCAGTTGTTGTTGGATATAAATGATTTGTGGTATGCTGATAGACCACCATGGAGGAAAGGATATTCACAAGTAACAGATTTTGTCTATTTTTTTCTATAGAGTTATGGACCTTTTTTCTGCTTTTTTCAACTTAGAAACCCTTGGCAGAGGATACCGGTGGCATTGCACCTTGTTTTTATGCCCCCGAGAGAATCTCGGGAGTATTATGTTTTCACCATGTTCGTCCGGCATCTGGCGTTCACTTTTGATTTCCATCAAATAACTAAATAACCGCTTATTTGATCAAATCATAATTTTAGGGGTAACTTGTGGATGACTAGACAATGCTTCCTTTCGATTTTGGTCCAACTAGGCAATTCAATATGGCTGCCATGGCAGCCATATTGAATTTGGTTTCCCTCCAATAATTGGTGAAGGCGGACTCAAATCATTTCTATTTTTTAATTATGCATTGTTGGTGTCTAGAGGAAGCTTCCTTTCGATTCTGGATCAGTTAGCTGATCCAAGATGGCTGCCAGGGCTAATTCATAATGGTGGCCATCTTGCATTTGGTTTCCATCCAATAACTAATGAATACCGACTCAAATCAATTTCAGTTTTGGGTTATACATTATTGGTGTCTAGAGGCACTATCCAATCAAATTAAATAGAGCAATATATGATGAAAATAAATCTGTGGCCAATATAATTGTAGCACTCTACCACATGGGAACTTATGTAACATACATGATAGTTTTTTTCTTGGTATTTGATTTCAGGACTTTTTCCATATACAAAGTTTAAATGGAAATTTAACAAAGAATTTTACAAAGGCATTCCCCTACATAGGTAGGTCATGATGGACTTGTTTGAATTATTCCCAAGTTACTCATAACATAATTAACTATGATAATGTACTGTGTTTAATCAATGCTGTCTGTCCATCCACAACTTGAGATGTCTGTACATTCATTCAAATTCTATACAAAACTCTATATAGACAAAACCCCATGGCAACAAAAATGTACACTTGGGTGGACAAAATCTCATGCATTTCCATGTGCACTGGCATGCAAACATTTTCTCACAGTTGGATGGGCAAAACCCTCTCCTTGTAACAATAACAAAATTTTCGATCTTGGAATTTCTGGGCACCTTTATGGTGTAATCAACTTCTCCTACAGTGTTGAATGTAGAGATTTGAATCTTTTGAACATTGTGTTACCCATGTTATTGAAGATATGCGACATGTCTATAGATGGCAGAAAAAATCATTTTGCCAGATATATCATACAATTATTGACTTTCCTTGAGGTTGATACAAGGAATTATCAACCTGAGAAAAGTAATATTCACTAATGCCGTAGGCCGAGGTGAATATTACTTTTCAAGGGTTGACAGTTCCTTGTATCAACCTCAAGGAAAGTCAATTATTGTTAGCTCACCTGACTGAAAGTCAGGGTGAGCTATTCTGATCACTTTTTGTGCGCCGTCCGTCGTCTGTCGACCGTCGTGAAGGTGGTGTTTGGGTCTTTTTCTCCCAAGCCACTGGCTGCAGTTCAATGAAAATTCGCATGAGTAGTGGTTATGTAGGGGCATTTGGGTTTTTCTTCAATTTGGGTTTCTGCTCATATTGTGGAGGGGGTGGGCCAAAATGCACAAAATTTTAAAAAATCTTCTTCGCATGAACCAGCCATAGCAGAGACTTGATATTTGGTATGCAGCTTCCATTTGAGGTGTAGACTCAAGTTTGTTCAAGAGAAGTTTGACGGGCAATATTTGCTTTTGTTCTGAGAGGGGCAAGAATTTTTGCCATGCCCAGAATTTCTATTTTCTTAACCGAGAGGCCAATTTGAACCAAATTTAATATGAGGTATTATTGGGTTATAAGTTCTTGATTTATGCCAAAAATTTTTTTCCTGCAGCCCCGTGGGAACCTCAGGAGCCAAAAATGGAAAAAACCGAAAACGTCCATGTCTCCAAAACTGCACGGCACTGAGAAGTTTTATTTGGTGTGAGGCTTCCTTGGGACCAACAGAAAGGAATGGTAAAAAAAAATTGCCATCAGTTTTGTCATAAGGTACTTTTTCGGGACTTTGAAAAAATGCTGAGTCAGCATTTTTTAACACTGTGGGCAATGGGAAAAAATTAAAGAATCGTTTGCTTCCAAACCACTGCTCCAAAAGCTTTCATATTTTACATATAACATCTTTGGAACATTGATTCACATATTTGTTGAAATCAAATCCCTCGCTCCAAATTTTTTGTTCCCTATGGGAGCCCAAATGTTCAAATTAGTGCAGTATGAGGAATATTCTTTAAAAATCTTCTTCAGATCTACCAATAAGAATCTTTTGATATTTGGTATGCAGCATGCTTAGGGGGTTGAGATTCAAGTTTGATCAAACCCAGTCCCTGCGTTCATATTTGGGGTCTCGGTCCAGACTTAGAAATTTAGGACCAAAATTTGGAAATGAGTTTTTTGTTTTTTTTATGTGTTTCGGTCAATGTTAAGACAAAAAAAAATTTTTTTTACACCGAAAATTTGGGGTCCGGGTGGGACTTTGAAACTTTCGACCAAAAATCCGGAAATTTGTATTTTTACACTGTACCAATGACCCAGACTTAGCTGGTGCTAACTCTAACAAAACCAGGGCCAAACACAAATTTTGCCCCCCAATCCCCAAAATTTGCATCCAAAACAAAAAGAAATCATGTCCTAAAGGACCTCCATACTACGCCTCTACTGCGCATGTGCAGTGACGCAGACGTCCCAAAATTGGCGCCAATTATCATTCTCTGTTTGGCCCTTCATCAGTCAACATCTCACTGATCTTTGTGCTTGTAAATCTCAGTTAAAAGGATGCCAGACACGTAATTTTTGGAGAAAATGTGATTCTAAGGAGGATAGAAGGAGGAGAGGAAAAAGAAGTGACAAAAAATAATCAGGGCTGTACTTAAAATTTTTTGATGAAATTATGTTAAGTTGCCTATATTTTTATACTGTACCAATGACCCAGACATAGCTGGTGCTAACTCTTAAAATATAGGGCCAAACACAAATTTTGCCCCCCAATCCCCAAAATTTGCATCTGAAACTAAAGAAAACATGTCCTGAAAGGCCCTCCACACTTCGCCCCTACTGCGCATGCGCAGTGTCAAGGACGTTCCGAAATTGGCGCCATTAATTATTCTAAGTTTGGCCCTTCATCAGTTAACATCTGACTGATCTTTGTGCTTATAAATCTCAGTTTAAATGATGCCAGACACATAAATATTAGTGAAATGGTGATTCTAAGGAGGATAGAGAAGGAGGAGAGGAAAAGAATGTGTGACAGAATATTATCAGGGCTGTAACTTAAAATTTTTTAATGAAATTATGTTAAGTTACCTATTTTCAAGGCAGCAGCCATTTTGTTGTCATTCTGATTATTTAGTTACACTGTTTTTTAAGTGTTTTCCTCTCTCCCTGTCCTTTAAGTTCCCCCTTGCTATTCTCCCATGCTTTTGGCATAGTTTTTGTAATTATTATTACTAAATTTTCTTGGGAGTTTTAGCTGAATAACAGAATGAATTCTGTTCTTTCCCCATGTTTACGTCTTCACCTACGGGTGGTTAGGCGTTGTGTTCTGCATCTACCATCTGATGTTCTGCAGTTTCTTCCCTGGAAGTCTCTGTTTTGCATCAGATAGTGTATTTTTGGTAACTGATTTCGGGCCTGGGTGCCTGGAGTCTTATTTTAGTGTTTTTACACTCATTGTTTACATTTACAACAGCCCTCTGTGTGAGGGGGGGATTTCTAAAAAATAATATCTTGATGTTATTTTAATCATAACTAGATACATTATTATTGTTCGTAAGTGTTGAATAAATTGTTTAAAATATTTTTAAAATTTTTGTCCACACTTAGGCTTGGGATCCATTGGGGCTCAACGTTACTTTTCAGAAACTTGGGCTGTTCTGAAAAAATATTTTTTCAAAATATTTTGATTTCAATTATTTTTTCTATATTAATGGATCATATTATTATTATGTATTTTGATTGCCAGGGGTTAGTGCGAGTACCAGGACTTGTTTTCTTTTCACATTGAAAGGATATTGATCAATTGTTTTAAGAGGAAGTCTTCCTCTGACTTTATTATCATTCTATATGTGGTCAGTGTACTCGCATTAACTCCTGTTCTGTATCGTATGATTTCGATGACAATATGGGAAGCGTATGTCACGGTATGTTGTTGGAGATTTGGACACTCCGGTCCTTTCCCCGCAGGGTCACTCTACTTTATCAATTTCTATTTCAGACGATCAAGATTAGGGTGATGTATCTGTGATGTCTTCCAACAGTGTGCCTCCGTCGTCACAATTAATGAAGGGCTAGCGGAAAAGTGCTCATGTAAATACGCCAATTGCCTAAGAGGACCCTAGTAGGTTCGACGGCCTTTGACGTCTGCTAGCTCGCCCGGTGTAGCGATCCATTCACCGAATGGTTCGGCAGCCGGGTTCGTCCGTTGCGGTCTAGAAGGAATTTTGGGGTGATGCGAGCACTATAAATTAACCTAATGCACACCCAGTGACGGCGGATCGGAGGGAGAACGCAGGAAGCCTTTTAGTCCGGTTCATAGCTCGTTCCGGTCCATCCGGACGGCAAGCGAGAGAGGCCCCTCTCTCGTTCAACAACATCTGGCCCCAGATGTTGTGGTACAAAATGTGTCGCAAGCGGAGCATACGTCCGTCGCTCGGGACGCTCCGTTGTATAGGCAGTCCGCTGAGACTGCTAAGGCTTCCTCTTCTCGTCAGCGCACACGAACGCACCTTGGCTGCGTGACCGCCAATATATTACCAGCTTCGCCGATCAAGGATTCTTCGGCGACCAGGTCACACCATCCGGTAGCCAGGGACACGAGGCCTGCAGACTCCGGACGTTCGCATAGGAAGTGTGCGGGAGTCAACGTACACGGAGCTTCCGGCGGCAATGCATCGTAAGACCGCTACTGCACAGGCCTCGTGAACGGACGTGCTTTCCTTAATAGCACAGTTTATCGCAGCATCCCAGCATCAACTGAATCTGTCGTATATATTTTATCCGACGATGCTGGGTCGGGACGCTCCGCGGAAGCGGGTACGGACGTCCGAATGTTTCATCCGGTCCGACGGGATACCGAAAGGGATTCGGAGGATTTCGGGCTTTCCCTTTCGGAACAACATATGCTGTTGTGTATGTCATCTGACTTGGTCTTCTACAGCTTCTTTCGTCGGACCAGAATGCTGCGATGCCGGATAAGAAACTGATAGCGTCGGTGGACTTAGAAATTTTCGGTTCGGTTCAGGGACATCGTCCCTTAGTTCCGACATAGTCCAATAATGTCACACAAACTTTCGAATTATTGAACGACGCTATATATATTATTATTTTATGCTTGCTAACCAAGCATTTCTGGTTTCTTGTTCGAAGAGTTATGGAGATGTCTTTCAAAAGTGTGCCTCTGTCGTCATAGTTAATGAAGAGTTAGCGGCAATAAGTGCTCATGGAATATGTCTATCGCCTACGGAGTGACATTCGCTAGCTCACCCGGTGTAGCGTACATTCATCGAATGGTTCGGCTGCCGGGTTCGTCCGTTGCGGTCTAGGAAGGAGATTTGGGTGATGCGAGCACTTTAATTACTTTAGTACTCACCCAGTGACGGCAGATTGAGGACAGATCGGAGGAAGCCTGTTAGTCCGGTTCCTGGCTTGTCCAGGTCCATCCGGGCTGTGAGCGAGAGAGGTCCCTCTCTCGCCCAACAACATAGGGGACCGCATGTTGTGGTTCAGATATTTTACATTCGGAGCATATGTCCGTTGGTCGGGACGCTCCGTTATATTGACAGTCCGAGAGACTGTCTTTAATGCTTCCTCATCCTCACAGCAGGGCACACGACCGCACATTGGCTACGTGACCTCGAGTATCCGATCAGTTTCGGCATTCAGTGATTCCACGGCGAATAGGTCGCGCCATCCGGTAGCCAAGGGACACGAGGCCTATACACTCCGTTCGCTCGCATATTGGTAGTATGCACGGGGTAATGATCACGGAGCTTCCAGCGGCAATGCATCGTAAGACTGCTTCTCCTCAGGCCTCAGTGACGGACGTGCTATCCGAGTTAGCACAGTTGTTTCGCAGCATCCCAGCAATTGACGGTTTCTCGGTCGAATCAGGAATTATCCGACGGCGCTGGGTCGGTGCGGTCCGCGGTTGCATCAGCTACGGACGACCGAACGCTTTATAGGGTCCGACAGGATGGCGAAAGGGATTCGAAAGATTTCGAGTTTTCCCTTTAGTAGTATCGGAAGATGCCTTTCATATCTTCTGGCATTATCTTCCAGTGATTATTATTTCGGACTTCATTGCTGCGATCTTGGATAAGAGACTTATAGCGTCATTGGACTCGGATTTTTCGATCGGTTCAGGGACATTGTCCCTGACTTACCGACGCAGTCCAATATTGTCATTACAACATGTGTTTTATTTTTCGACGCTATATATATATATATACAAGCCTGCTACTAAGCATGATAGTTTAGTTTCTTGTCCGTGTTGCTCATTTCTGCCATTTTATCATTTATACAAATAGTTTATTTTGGCAGAGCAGGGCATACCGAGAGTTCATATGCGTCTAGACGGTGTGATTAAAGACTGCATATATTCTTTTTCGCCGTTTATGTCTTTTCCAATTTCAATGTTGGGAACGACATTATGTATAGTAGACTTAACTTAGATGCTTTATTATACGTAATCCGCCTTACTGAGGCGTTATCATTACGTCTTCAAGAAAAGATTTACGGGATATTATTCTCAATGTAATTTCTTTTGAGGGCAGTAGTTTGTTCACGTATAACTCCGCCCTTCAGTGGCTGATTGGAGTTAGTTAGACGTGACGCAGCCCTAGCTACATCCACACGCGTGGATAGTAAGGTTAAGAACTCTCTCAGAGTCGCTTCGTTCTCGGAGGAGCTTCTCTTCGACGGCAACTTTTCGGCAATCCATGAATTGCTCGATTTACACGTTCTCTTGTCTATCTAGTGTTACAAGAGATTCAGACTGGGGCAAACATTCGGTGGTTGACTCAGAGAGTGCCGCCGCAGTTGCCGGACCCGAGTGTGGCTGTTATGACGGTTGCCAGTCAAACAGATTGGGATATAATACTGATCCCTACGGATTCGAAGTGCCAGGGTCTTTGGGTTCCGCAGTCTTTTAGCAATCAGTTTAACTTCCGCGGAATAATGTTTTTTAGGCTTGCTTTATGTCATTGCATGAACATTATTCAGAAACGCATGCCCAAATTCCTGTCCTTTAATTCGACAGTAGTGGCGTATCTCCGGAACCAGGGAGGCACTCTTTCGTTTCCGTTATTCAATTTAATGGAAGAATCTGTCTGTTGGTTATAGTACACCAAGTTCAGTTTTGGTCCGTCATATTCCGGGTCGTCTGATTGTTTTATCGGACTCCCGTTCTCTTACGGGTCGCTTGTTGCTGTCAGAATGGACTCTCAACAAACAAGTATTCAATCAGATTTGCTATCTATGGGAGCGCCCAATGATGATTTATTTATGACACAGCTTGCTAATCAATTGCAGACGTATGTGTTGGCTTGTCCAGATCTCTGAGCTAATATTGTTAACGCTCTATTGATCTATAGGACGGAATGATAGGATACGCGTATCCTCCGGCGCTGTTGTTTTAGCAGGTATTGCTAAGATAAACAACCACAATACATTTCTGTTGATAGCATCTCTATCTTCACAGAGATCATGAGTAATTACTCTCTTGTCTACTGTGGGTCTTAGCGTGAAATCTTCCTCTATGTGAGGATCTTTTTCACTGGGTAAATCGTGTCATCTTTATCACAACCAGAAAGGTCGCAACCTTCATGTATTCCATTGTGTGGTCCGTATTGCATTGTAAGCACTGTACTGGACGAGCTTTGGACGCGATTTCTTACTATAGGAGATCCTCTTCTTCGCTATTCTATGTGGCTAAAGTGGAGGCTCTTCCGTCGTGGTGTAGGGATCATTATGTTCATATTGTTGATCCCTCCATACTACTCATTGCTATTTTTTAGTGTACTTGTTTCACAAGATCTACTGCAGCCTGTTATTATTTAGGTTATAGGTTTATGTTACCTCATACCTATGCACTCTACGATAGTTTACAATTGAGTCTTTTGTCTCTTTATCTAAGTCAGTTAGTAACTTTTTGATAAATAGACTTAGAATCTTTAGATTAAATTCCTATACGGATTTTAACTTCGGTTCTTATTTAGCTAAGTAATCATTTGAGCCTCTGGAAACAGTTGTTTTCAATTCTGACCTTTTAGACAGTAATTCTGTTGGTTTCTCTTTTACTGTAGAGTCAGTGAGTTTCATGCACTATCGATGGATGATTTTCACTTTCATAGTTTCGGAATCAATTCTTCCGTTACTATTTAGGTTGGATTGTTGCATAAGAGTTAGGCTCCTATTATCCGGAACCTATTATTTTAAGGTCCTTCCGTCTTCGTATGGGCATAGGCCTTTACTCTTTCCGGGTACAGTTTATGTATTTATAAACAGATATCTGTTTATTACAAAGGGCGTAAGCTTCTTCTGTCTTTGATGTCTAGTAGAAGGACGTTACGCTCCATTTTATTGTTAATGGATTCTATTAACTATCGGTACTGCTTATGATATATCATTGACTTAGCAGTTGTGCTTAAGATTTTGGCTCATGAAGTAAGAGTTCTTCTACTTCTTGGGCTTACATTAATAGTGTCGCTATTATAGATTTTTGAAGGCCGCTCATTGCGCTCAGCCATCCACATTCATGAATTTTATCTTAGAAATATCGAGTCCATTTCTGGAGGCCTCTATTGTTAGGTCTATTATCTACTGCTCAGAATGTCATTCACTTAACAGTTGCTACTATAGCTAGGTAGGCTGTCTGTTTCGGCAGTGTCTCCGTTCGGCTGCCCTCTTCGCTCTGGGCTATTTGACCCAGGGCAAGAAAAAGGGGGGGGGGGGGGAGGGTGTTCCCTTGGGTCACCTGTTTTACTATGAAAACAAGGGAATACCTCCTCCAGAGTTAGTAATTCTGAGCTGTTATTGGGATGGTTGTTTAGTGAGAAGTTTAGGTTTTTAAAATTCATTCAAGTCTTAGTTTTTAAAGTATAGCTTTTGAATATTGCATATGTCAACGGACATGATTATGCAATCCTCAGACACTTTTAGGAGTATAAGAGTCTCTATTCTCTAGACTCACTTTATTTATTGGCTTATTTTAAAAATTATTAGTATAAGGATTATATTGGATATTAATAGAGTACATGGATGTATGAAGCTCAATTTTGGAAGGTGTTGTATCTTTCTAATTTATTATAAATAAGAAAGATACATATAAGGCCTATTACTTCTTTTTCCCTACAGGGGATGTCTCTATTTTATTTTATTGAGCGTATTCCATTTTGCTCTATGTCCTTGGCCCTCCAGCCTTTTTACTATTCAGCTATGTCTGGGTCATTGGTACAGTATAAAAATGTTAAAAAATTTATAGTAATTTATATATTTTTTATACTTACCAATGACCCAGACGGGGATGGCCCTCCCAGGAGGTGTGAACTCTTGCCTCCCCGCTGAGTACATAGCGCTTACCAGGCACTGGTTATTAGAATGATTAATGGCGCCAATTTCGGAACGTCCTTGACACTGCGCATGCGCAGTAGGGGCGAAGTGTGGAGGGCCTTTCAGGACATGTTTTCTTTAGTTTCAGATGCAAATTTTGGGGATTGGGGGGCAAAATTTGTGTTTGGCCCTATATTTTAAGAGTTAGCACCAGCTATGTCTGGGTCATTGGTAAGTATAAAAAATATATAAATTACTATAAATTTTTTTTTTAACTTTCGAGGCATGGGCCTCTTGTTGTCATTCTTGCTAAATGTTGCACTGCTTATTCAGTGTTTCCTCTCCCCTAGCCTTCTAAAGTCCCCCCTTGCAATTCTCCCATGCTTTTGGCATATTTTTGAGAAATTTCATTTCTAAAATTTTCCTGGGAGAGTTGCTTGGTTACAGAATGTTTTCTGTTATTTTCCCCATAGTTACGTTTTCACCCATGGGTGTATAACGTTTGTGTTCTGCATCTTCCATCTGATGTTCTGCAGATTCTCCCCTGGGAGTCTCTGTTTTGCATCAGATAGAGTGTAATTTGATGACTGATTCCGGGCCAGTTTTTTCAGTGCCTGGAGTCATGTTTTCTGGTGTTTTTACACTGTTTGTTTACATTGGCAACAGCCTTTTTTGAGGGGGGCTGTTTGCC
This sequence comes from Pictodentalium vernedei, assembly GCA_031216915.1. Classification (NCBI taxonomy): domain Eukaryota; kingdom Metazoa; phylum Mollusca; class Scaphopoda; order Dentaliida; family Dentaliidae; genus Pictodentalium; species Pictodentalium vernedei. The sequence continues at coordinate 229,182,738 of CM062291.1, forward strand.
TTTGCTGTAGTTTATCTCACTATAAGATACATTTATATTATCCGTAAGTGTCTCATTAATTATTTAATATAAATTTAAAATTTTTGACCACACTTTGCCATCGGATCCATCGGGGCTCAACGTTACTTTTCAGCAACTTGGGCTTCGCTGAAAAAATATTTTTTCAAAATTATTTTGATTTGCAATTGTTTTTTCATTTATTAATGGATCATGTTATTATGTATCTTTGTGTCAGGGGTTTTTGCGAGTAACTAGGACTTATTGTTGTTCTTTCACAATGAGGGGACATTGTTCAAATTGTAATAGGAAGAAATCTTCCTCTGACTTTCATGATCATTGTATTAATTGTAGTCAGTGTTCTCGCATTAATCCCTGTCCTATATGTGAACATTGGGATGAGAAACATTGGAAACGTGTGTCACGATATGTTGTTTCTGGAGAAAGGGCTATGCCGGCTCTTTCTCCGCAAGGTCACTCTACTCTCTCAGTTTCTATTTCAGAGGAACCAGAACAGGGTGATGTTTCCATGTTATCTTCTACAAGTGTGCGTCCGTTGTCACAAATGAATTCAGAGCTAGCGGCAAAAGTGCTCATGGAGATTAGACAAATGTCGTCCGCTAGCTCGCCCGGTGTAGCGTCCATTCACCGAATGGTTTGGTTCGTCCGATGCGGTCCAGGAGGAAATTTTGGGTGATGCGAGCACTATAAACATAATAGATGCACACCCAGTGACGGCGGATAGTAAGCGAGAACGGAGGAAGCCTTTGAGTCCGGTTCCTAGCTCGTCCAGGTCCAGCCGGGCCGTGAGCGAGAGAGGCCCCTCTCTCGTACAACAACATCTGGGACCAGATGTTGTCGTACAAAATGTGTCTTTAGCGGAGCATACGTCCGTCGCTCGGGACGCTCCGTTGTATAAGCAGTCCGCGGAGACTGTTAAGGCTTCCTCTTCTCGTCAGCGCACACGACCGCACCTTGGCTGCATGACCGCTGATATATTACCAGCTTCGCCGATCAAGGATTCTTCGGCGACCAGGTCACACCATCCGGCAGCCAGGGATTCGAGACCGATGGACTCCGGACGTTCGCATAGGAAAAGTATGCGGGAGCCATCTGATGCGGAGCTGCCCTCGGCGAAGCAGCGAAAGACTGCGCCTCCGCAGGTCTCGACGCCGGACATTCTTGTGCAGATAGCACAGCTTATCGCAGCATCCCAGCAGCCGACAGAAACGGTGTCGGTTTGAGAATTATCCGACGGCGCTGGGTCGGTACGCTCCGCCGAAGCATCGGGGGCGGACGACCGGGAACATCATGAGGTCCGACCGGATGGTGAAAGGGATACGGATGACTTGGAGCTATCCCTTTCGGAACAACATAAAGCTGCCGTGGACTTCATCCGGCACTTTCTCCCTCAGGTTGTTCCGTCGGGCCAGACTGCTGCGGTTCCGGACAAGAGAATTATAGCGTCATTGGACTCTGAATTTTTTGAGCGGTTCAGGGACATCGCTCCCGAGTTTCCGTCGCAGTCCAATAATGTTGCAAGAACATTTGAATTATTGAACGACGCTATATTTAAACTTGCTTCCAGGACGGGGAAAGCAGGTTTCTTGTCCGCTAATACTCTCAACCTGCCTTTCATTAATGCAAGGAATAAATTCGATACGGCAGGACAGGGTATACCGAGAATTCCTCTGCGTATGGACGACGAGGCGGAAGACTTAGAGCTATCATTACCGTCGTCGGCTTCTATTCCAACCACGGTGTTGGAAACAGCTATTGCGTCTAACAGAGCCAATTTAGATGCCTTATCTTACGCAGATCACCTTACTAAGGCGTTATCACTGCGCCTTCAGGGGAAAGAGTTTCAGGACATACAGTCCTCTTTAAGACTTCTTTCAAGGGCAGTAGCTTATTCCACGTGTAACTCCGCCCTTTCAGTGGCAAATCTGGAGTTGGTTAGACGTGACGCAGCCCTAGCTACATCTACATTAGTGGATACTAAGGTGAAGAACTCTCTTAGAGTCGCTTCGGTCTCAGGAGAACTTCTCTTTGACGGCAAGCTTTCTGCTATTTTTGATAAAATTACAAAGAAAGCTAAAAATTCTCTGTTGTTTAAATCTGCTCCTAAGAAGTCGGATACAGCAGACACGAATAAGACAGGCACTTCTGGGTCTAATGCGCCCAAGAGAGGTTCCTATAGAGGTTCCGGTGCGTCCTCTTGGTCTTATTCGAGAGACCGTCAGGGTAGCGACTCTCGTTCGGGACGTCCTTCAGGCCGGGACAATCGGTCGGACGCCCCGAGGTCGACGGGGCGAGGTGCGGGCCGTGGACGACGTGGTTTCTCCTACCGCAGGCCTCGCAGGTCCAGGAGGTGATGGCTTAAACCTTTATCGCGTACCGGTTGGCGGAAGGTTGTCGAGCTTTTCACAAGAATGGGCGTCGATTACGGACGACCCTTGGGTGAGAGGAGTGACTTCGGAAGGTCTAAAGATATCCTTCAAACGAAAGCCTCCATTAACTCGAAGTCCAAAGTGGACTCATCTTCCGTCAAATCCGCAGAAAAGAGACGCTCTGTTATCAGAGGTGCAGTCTCTTTTAATGAAGAACGCGTTAGAGGTCGTAGAAAACCAGGAATCTCCGGGATTCTACAGCCATCTGTTTCTGGTTCCGAAACCAGACGGCTCGTTCCGTCTTGTCATAGATTTGAGCTGGATAAACAAGCTGATCGTCGCTCCAAAATTTTATATGGAGACGATTCGATCGGTCAGAGCGAGTATTCGGGTGAACGATTATGCAACGAGCATAGATCTCAAAGATGCGTACTTTCACGTCATGGTACATCCGACATTCCGAAAGTACCTACGCTTCGCAGTCCTAGGAGTGGTGTATCAATTCCGGGCGATGTGCTTCGGATTGAATCTAGCACCCTGGGCTTTCACTCGGGTAATGAACTCGGCAATGATCTATTTCCGAGCTCATTCGTCTGCGGTAACGTCGGCCTACCTGGACGACATTCTTCAGAGGTACGGCAACGAGTTAACGCTTCAGAACGATGTTCAGAATCTTCTTCTATTGCTCCGACGTCTCGGTTTTATAGTAAACGAGGAGAAATCGGATCTGGTGCCGTCCAAGTCATTCACTCATCTGGGAATGAGCTTCGAGATGCACAACAATCTCGTTCGTCTGCCGTTAACCAGAGCGAAATTAGTCAGTTGTTACGCTCGCTATTGTCTGCACGCAGACAAAGTCACGGCGAGAGAATTTATGAGACTGATAGGTCTGTGCGGAGCCGCCGCGGATCTCATTCCGATGGGGCGGTTACGCACACGTCCTCTTCAAATTTTCTTGACTCAGAATTGGAGTGTGAAAATTCATTCGCTCGATGTAGACGTTCTCTTGTCAGATCAAGTGAAACAAGAGATTCAGACTTGGGCAAACATTCAGTGGTTAACTCAGGGAGTTCCGCTGCAGTTGCCGGATCCGAGTTTTACCATTATGACGGATGCCAGTCAAACAGGTTGGGGTGCATCATTAATCCCAACGGATTCGAGATGCCAGGGTCTTTGGGATCCGCAATTCCTGTGCAAGCACATAAACATCAAGGAAATGATGTCAATTTGGCTTGCGTTACGTCACTGGATAGACATTATTCACAATGCTCATGTTCAAATCCTATCCGACAATACGACAGTAGTGGCGTATATACGGAATCAGGGAGGCACTCATTCAGTTCCGTTGTTCAATCTAACGGAAAGAATCCTTCTGTTTGCGCTAGAACATCACGTTCTTCTTTCGGTCCGTCACATACCGGGTCGTCTGAATGTGCTAGCAGACTCCCTTTCACGAAAGGGTCGCTTGTTGCCGTCGGAGTGGACTCTCAACAAACAAGTATTCAATCAGATTTTCTACCAATGGGAACGGCCAATGATAGACTTATTTGCGACACATCTCAACAATCAGTTGCAGACATATGTGTCTCCGTGTCCGGATCCAAGAGCATTTGCAGTAGACGCTCTGTCGATCCCTTGGGACGGAATGATAGGATATGTGTATCCTCCAGCGCCGTTAATTCAACAAGTATTGCTAAAGATAAAACAATCTCAATGCAAGATTCTGTTGGTAGTATCTCTGTCACCACAGAGACCGTGGATAAATCTACTCAGGTGTCTGTTGTGGGACCTACCGCGAAAGCTTCCTCCACGGGAGGATCTTCTTTCGCAGGGGAAATCGCGCCAACTCCATCACAACCCGCAAGGTCTCAACCTTCACGTTTTTCCGTTGTGCGGTCCTTCTTGCATGGCAAGCACTTTACAGGACGAGCAGTGGACGCGATTTCTAACTGTAGGAGGACCTCCTCTTCGCTAAACTATGCGGCTAAGTGGAAGGTTTTTTGTCGTTGGTGTAGGGATCATTCTGTAGATATATTCGATCCCTCTATACCAGACATTGCAAACTTTCTAGTATACTTGTTTGACGAAATCAAACTGCAGCCTGTTACTATAAAGGGTTATAGATCTATGTTATCTGATACCTATGCACATCATGATAGTTTACAAATTGGATCTAATGTCTCTTTATCTAAGTTGGTTAGAAACTTTTCGATAAATAGACCCAGAACTCTTAGATTAATTCCTAAGTGGAATTTAGCTTGGGTTCTTCTTAAATTGAAGGAAAAGCCATTTGAACCTCTTGGGACAGTAGATTTCAAATTCTTATCTTATAAGACAGCTTTTCTCTTAGCTTTCTCTTCTGCTAGAAGAGTCAGTGAGCTTCATGCACTGTCGGTGGATGATTCTCACTATCGTAGTGTTGGGAACACTATCACCTTCACTACTAATGTGGGTTTTTTAGCTAAGAATCAGGCTCCTAATAAATATCCGGAACCTATTGTTATTAAGGCTCTTCCATCTTCAGACGGGCGTAGGCCTTTACTCTGTCCTGTTAGAGCATTACGTATCTATAAACAGAGATCTCAGTTTATCAGAAAGGGACGGAAACGTTTCTTTCTGTCTTTGATGCCTAATAGAAAGGACATTTCGGTCCATTCTGTTGCTAGATGGATTCAATTAACTATCCGTACTGCTTATGAAGATTTATCTTCTTCTCAGCAGTCTGTGCTTAAGATTTCTGCTCATGAAGTAAGAGCTCTTTCTACTTCCTGGGCTTATGCTAATAGTGTTGCTATTACAGATTTAATGAAGGCTGCTTATTGGTCTCAGCCATCCACATTTACAAATTTTTATCTCAGAAATATTGAGTCCATTTCTGGAGACCTGCATTGTTTAGGTCCGTTATCTGTTGCTCAGAATGTCGTCCACTAAACAGTTGCAACTATAGTTATGCAGGCTTTCTGTTCCGGCAGTGACTCCGTCCGGCTGCCCTCTTCGCTCTGGGCTATTTGACCCAGGGCAAGGGGAGGGGGGGGGGGGCGGGTGTTCCCTTAGGTCACCTGCTTTATAGTGAAAAGCAAGGGAATGCCTCCTCCAAGTCAGTATTTCTGAGTCGCTTCCGGGATGGTTTTAAAGTGTAATATTAATGTTAAAATTCATTCATGTCTTATTTTTAAAGTGTAGCTCGGTGTGAAGCATTTGTATATGTCAAGTGTCAAACGGGCTTTAATATACAATACTCGGACACTTTTAAATGACTATAAAGAGTCTTAATTCTCTGGACTACTTTATTTATTGGCTAGCTTTAAAAATAATTAGTGTAAGGGATATACTGGATGTTAATAGAGACATGAATGTTATTGTGTTCAATTATTAAGGGTAGTGTATCTTTCTAATTTAATATTAAATAAGAAAGATACATGTAAAGCCTAATACTCCTTTTCTCCTTAAGGGGTTACCTCTTTACTATATAGTTGAGCTTATTGGATTTTCCTCTATGTCCTAGGCCCTCCAGCCTGTTTACTATTCAGCTAAGTCTGGGTCATTGGTACAGTATAAAAATGTTAAAAAATTTATAGTAATTTATATATTTTTTATACTTACCAATGACCCTGATGGGGATGGCCCTCCCTGGAGTTGGGAACTCTTGCCTCCCCGCTGAGTACATAGCGCTAACCAGGCACTGCCAGTAAGAATGATAATTGGCGCCAATTTCGGGACGTCTGCGTCACTGCGCATGCGCAGTAGAGGCGTAGTATGGAGGTCCTTTAGGACATGATTTCTTTTTGTTTTGGATGCAAATTTTGGGGATTGGGGGGCAAAATTTGTGTTTGGCCCTGGTTTTGTTAGAGTTAGCACCAGCTAAGTCTGGGTCATTGGTAAGTATAAAAAATATATAAATTACTATAAATTTTTTAACTTTTTTGGTTTTTTAGCTCAACTTGACAAAATCAAGCTGAGCTATTGCCATCACTTCTCGACCGTCGGCGTACGTACATACGTTAGTATGTTAGTACGTTAGTACGTACGTCCACAATTTCCTTTGGCACACCTCACATGTCGCATTTATGATCAGATCGCTTTGAAACTTGGTATGCTTGTTTGGGGTGACCTCTAGATGTGAGCTATCGATTTTCTTCAATATTTTTATACTGTACCAATGACCCAGACATAGCTGGTGCTAACTCTTAAAATATAGGGCCAAACACAAATTTTGCCCCCCAATCCCCAAAATTTGCATCTAAAACCAAAGAAAACATGTCCTGAAAGGCCCTCCACACTTTGCCTCTACTGCGCATGTGCAGTGTCAAGGACGTTCCGAAATTGGCGCCATTAATCATTCTAAGTTTGGCCCTTCATCAGTTAACATCTGACTGATCTTTGTGCTTGTAAATCTCAGTTTAAATGATGCCAGACACATAAATATTAGTGAAATGGTGATTCTAAGGAGGATAGAGAAGGAGGAGAGGAAAAAATGTGTGACAGAATATTATCGTAACTTAAAATTTTTTAATGAAATTATGTTAAGTTACCTATTTTCGAGGCAGCAGCCATTTTGTTGTCATTCTGATTAATTAGTTACACTGTTTTTTAAGTGTTTTCCTCTCTCCCTGTCCTTTAAGTCCCCCCTTGCTATTCTCCCATCCTTTTGGCATAGTTTTTGTAATTATTATTACTAAATTTTCTTGGGAGTTTTAGCTGTATAACAGAATGAATTCTGTTCTTTTCCCCATGTTTACGTCTTCACCTACGGGTGGTTAGGCGTTGTGTTCTGCATCTACCATCTGATGTTCTGCAGTTTCTTCCCTGGAAGTCTCTGTTTTGCATCAGATAGTGTATTTTTGGTAACTGATTTTGGGCCTGGGTGCCTGGAGTCTTATTTTAGTGTTTTTACACTCATTGTTTACATTTACAACAGCCCTCTGTGTGAGGGGGGGGATTTCTGGAAAATAATATCTTGATGTTATTTTAATCATAACTAGATACATTATTATTGTTCGTAAGTGTTGAATAAATTGTTTAAAATATTTTAAAAATTTTTGTCCACACTTAGGCTTGGGATCCATTGGGGCTCAACGTTACTTTTCAGAAACTTGGGCTGTTCTGAAAAAATATTTTTTCAAAATATTTTGATTTCAGTTATTTTTTCTATATTAATGGATCATATTATTATTATGTATTTTGATTGCCAGGGGTTAGTGCGAGTACCAGAACTTGTTTTCTTTTCACATTGAAAGGATATTGATCAATTGTAATAAGAGGAAGTCTTCCTCTGACTTTATAATCATTCTATATGTGGTCAGTGTACTCGCATTAACTCCTGTTCTGTATCGTATGATTTCGATGACAATATGGGAAGCGTATGTCACGGTATGTTATTGGGGAATTGGACACTCCGGTCCTTTCCCCGCAGGGTCACTCTACTTTATCAATTTCTATTTCAGACGATCAAGATTAGGGTGATGTATCTGTGATGTCTTCCAACAGTGTGCCTCCGTCGTCACAATTAATGAAGGGCTAGCGGAAAAGTGCTCATGTAAATACGCCAATTGCCTAAGAGGACCCTAGTAGGTTTGACGGCCTTTGACGTCCGCTAGCTCGCCCGGTGTAGCGTCCATTCACCGAATGGTTCGGCAGCCGGGTTCGTCCATTGCGGTCTAGAAGGAATTTTGGGGTGATGCGAGCACTATAAATTAACCTAATGCACACCCAGTGACGGCGGATCGGAGGGAGAACGGAGGAAGCCTTTTAGTCCGGTTCATAGCTCGTTCCGGTCCATCCGGACGGCAAGCGAGAGAGGCCCCTCTCTCGTTCAACAACATCTGGCCCCAGATGTTGTGGTACAAAATGTGTCGCAAGTGGAGCATACGTCCGTCGCTCGGGTCGCTCCGTTGTATAGGCAGTCCGCGGAGACTGCTAAGGCTTCCTCTTCTCGTCAGCGCACACGACCGCACCTTGGCTGCGTGACTGCCGATATATTACCAGCTTCGCCGATCAAGGATTCTTCGGCGACCAGGTCACACCATCCGGTAGCCAGGGACACGAGGCCTGCAGACTCCGGACGTTCGCATAGGAAGTGTGCGGGAGTCAACGTACACGGAGCTTCCGGCGGCAATGCATCGTAGCATCGTAAGACCGCTACTGCACAGGCCTCGGGAACGGACGTGCTTTCCTTAATAGCACAGTTTATCGCAGCATCCCAGCATCAACTGAATCTGTCGCATATATTTTATCCGACGATGCTGGGTCGGGACGCTCCGCGGAAGCGGGTACGGACGTCCGAAAGTTTCATCCGGTCCGACGGGATACCGAAAGGGATTTGGAGGATTTCGAGCTTTCCCTTTCGGAACATCATATGCTGTTGTGTATGTCATCTGACTTGGTCTTCTACAGCTTCTTTCGTCGGACCAGAATGCTGCGATGCCGGATAAGAAACTGATAGCGTCGGTGGACTTAGAAATTTTTGGTTCGGTTCAGGGACATCGTCCCTCAGTTCCGACATAGTCCAATAATGTCACACAAACTTTCGAATTATTGAACGACGCTATATATATTATTATTTTATGCTTGCTATAACCAAGCATTTCTGGTTTCTTGTTCGCAGAGTTATGGAGATGTCTTTCAAAAGTGTGCCTCTGTCGTCATAGTTAATGAAGAGCTAGCGGCAATAAGTGCTCATGGAATATGTCTATCGCCTACGGAGTGACATTCGCTAGCTCACCCGGTGTAGCGTACATTCATCGAATGGTTCGGCTGCCGGGTTCGTCCGTTGCGGTCTAGGAAGGAGATTTGGGTGATGCGAGCACTTTAATTACTTTAGTACTCACCCAGTGACGGCAGATTGAGGACAGATCGGAGGAAGCCTGTTTGTCCGGTTCCTGGCTTGTCTAGGTCCGTCCGGGCTGTGAGCGAGAGAGGTCCCTCTCTCGTCCAACAACATAGGGGACCGCATGTTGTGGTTCAGATATTTTACATTCGGAGCATATGTCTGTCGGTCGGGACGCTCCGTTATATTGACAGTCCGAGAGACTGTCCTTAATGCTTCCTCATCCTCACAGCAGGGCACACGACCGCACATTGGCTACGTGACCTCGAGTATTCGATCAGTTTTGTCATTCAGTGATTCCATGGCGAATAGGTCGCGCTATCCGGTAGCCAAGGGACACGAGGCCTATACACTCCGTTCGCTCGCATATTGGTAGTATGCACCGGGTAACGATCACGGAGCTTCCAGCGGCAATGCATCGTAAGACCGCTTCTCCTCAGGCCTCAGTGACGGACGTGCTATCCGAGTTAGCACAGTTGTTTCGCAGCATCCCAGCAATTGACAGTTTCTCGGTCGAATCAGGAATTATCCGACGGCGCTGGGTCGGTGCGGTCCGCGGTTGCATCAGGTACGGACGACCGAACGCTTTATAGGGTCCGACAGGATGGCGAAAGGGATTCGAAAGATTTCGAGTTTTCCCTTTAGTAGTATCGGAAGCTGCCTTTCATATCTTCTGGCATTATCTTCCAGTGATTGTTATTTCGGACTTCATTGCTGCGATCTTGGATAAGAGACTTATAGCGTCATTGGACTCGGATTTTTCGATCGGTTCAGGGACATTGTCCCTGACTTACCGACGCAGTCCAATATTGTCATTACAACATGTGTTTTATTTTTCGACGCTATATATATATATATACAAGCCTGCTACCAAGCATGATAGTTTAGTTTCTTGTCTGCGTTGCTCATTTCTGCCATTTTTTCATTTATACGTATAGTTTATTTTGGCAGAGCAGGGCATACCGAGAGTTCATATGCATCTAGACGGTGTGGTTAAAGACTGCATATATTCTTTTTCGCCGTTTATGTCTTTTCCAATTTCAATGTTGGAAACGACATGATGTATAGTAGACTTAACTTAGACGCTTTATCATACGTAATCCGCCTTACTGAGGCGTTATCATTACGTCTTCAAGAAAAGATTTACGGGTTATTATTCTCAATGTAATTTCTTTTGAGGGCAGTAGTTTGTTCACGTATAACTCCGCTCTTCAGTGGCTGATTGGAGTTGGTTAGACGTGACGCAGCCCTAGCTACATCCACACGCGTGGATAGTAAGGTTAAGAACTCTCTCAGAGTCGCTTCGTTCTCGGAGGAGCTTCTCTTCGACGGCAACTTTTCGGCAATCCATGAATTGCTCGATTTACACGTTCTCTTGTCTATCTAGTGTTACAAGAGATTCAGACTGGGGCAAACATTTGGTGGTTGACTCAGAGAGTGCCACCGCAGTTGCCGGACCCGAGTGTGGCTGTTATGACGGTTGCCAGTCAAACAGATTGGGATATAATACTGATCCCTACGGATTCGAAGTGCCAGGCTCTTTGGGTTCCGCAGTCTCTTAGCAATCAGTTTTCTTCCGCGGAATAATGTTTTTTAGGCTTGCTTTATGTCATTGCATGAACATTATTCAGAAACGCATGCCCAAATCCTGTCCTTTAATTCGACAGTAGTGGCGTATCTCCGGAACCAGGGAGGCACTCTTTCGTTTCCGTTATTCAATTTAATGGAAAGAATCCGTCTGTTGGTTATAGTACACCAAGTTCTGTTTTGGTCCGTCATATTCCGGGTCGTCTGATTGTTTTACCGGACTCCCGTTCTCTTACGGGTCGCTTGTTGCTGTCAGAATGGACTCTCAACAAACAAGTATTCAATCAGATTTGCTATCTATGGGAGCGCCCAATGATGATTTATTTACGACACAGCTTGCTAATCAATTGCAGACGTATGTGTTGACTTGTCCAGATCTCTGAGCTAATGTTGTTAACGCTCTATTGATCTATAGGACGGAATGATAGGATACGCGTATCCTCCGGCGCTGTTGTTTCAGCAGGTATTGCTAAGATAAACAACCACAATACATTTCTGTTGATAGCATCTCTATCTTCACAGAGATCATGAGTAATTTACTCTCTTGTCTACTGTGGGTCTTAACGTGAAATCTTCCTCAATGTGAGGATCTTTTTCATGTATTCCGTTGTGTGGTCCGTATTGCATTGTAAGCACTGTACTGGACGAGCTTTGGACGCGATTTCTTACTATAGGAGATCCTCTTCTTCGCTATTCTATGCGGCTAAAGTGGAGGCTCTTCCGTCGTGGTGTAGGGATCATTATGTTCATATTGTTGATCCCTCCATACTACTCATTGCAGTTTTTTAGTATACTTGTTTCACAAGATCTACTGCAGCCTGTTATTATTTAGGTTATAGGTTTATGTTACCTCATACCTATGCACTCTACGATAGTTTACAATTGAGTCTTTTGTCTCTTTATCTAAGTCAGTTAGTAACTTTTTGATAAATAGACTTAGAATCTTTAGATTAAATTCCTATATGGATTTTAACTTCGGTTCTTATTTAGCTAAGTAATCATTTGAGCCTCTGGAAACAGTAGTTTTCAAATTCTGACCTTTTAGACAGTAATTCTGTTGGTTTCTCTTTTACTGTAGAGTCAGTGAGTTTCATGCACTATCGATGGATGATTTTCACTTTCGTAGTTTCGGAATCACTACTTCCGTTACTATTTAGGTTGGATTTTTGCATAAGAGTTAGGCTCCTATTATCCGGAACCTATTATTTTAAGGTCCTTCCATCTTCGTATGGGCATAGGCCTTTACTCTTTCCGGGTACAGTTTATGTATTTATAAACAGATATCTGTTTATTACTATGGGCGTAAGCTTCTTCTGTCTTTGATGCCTAGTAGGACGTTACGCTCCATTTTATTGTTAATGGATTCTATTAACTATCGGTACTGCTTATGGTATATCATTGACTTAGCAGTTGTGCTTAAGATTTCGGCTCATGAAGTAAGAGTTCTTCTACTTCTTGGGCTTACATTAATAGTGTCGCTATTATAGATTTTTGAAGGCCGCTCATTGCGCTCAGCCATCCACATTCATGAATTTTATCTCAGAAATATCGAGTCCATTTCTGGAGGCCTCTATTGTTAGGTCTATTATCTACTGCTCAGAATGTCATTCACTTAACAGTTGCTACTGTAGCTAGGTAGGCTGCCTGTTTCGGCAGTGTCTCCGTTCTGCTGCCCTCTTCGCTCTGGGCTATTTGACCCAGGGCAAGAAAAAGGGGGGGAGGGGAGGGTGTTCCCTTGGGTCACCTGTTTTACTATGAAAACAAGGGGATACCTCCTCCGGAGTTAGTAATTCTGAGCTGTTATTGGGATGGTTATTTAGTGAGAAGTTTATGTTTTTAAAATTCATTCAAGTCTTAGTTTTTAAAGTATAGCTTTTGATTATTGCATATGTCAACGGACATGATTATGCAATCCTCAGACACTTTTAGGACTGTAAGAGTCTCTATTCTCTAGACTTACTTTATTTATTGGCTTACTTTAAAAATTATTAGTATAAGGATTATATTGGATATTAATAGAGTACATGGATGTATGAAGCTCAATTTTGGAAGGTGTTGTATCTTTCTAATTTATCTTAAATAAGAAAGATGCATATAAGGCCTATTACTTCTTTTTCCCTACAGGGGATGACTCTATTTTATATTTTTGAGCGTATTCCATTTTGCTCTATGTCCTTGGCCCTCCAGCCTTTTTACTATTCAGCTATGTTTGGGTCATTGGTACAGTATAAAACTGTTAAAAAATTTATAGTAATTTCTATATTTTTTATACTTACCAATGACCCAGACGGGGATGGCCCTCCCAGGAGTTGGGAACTCTTGCCTCCCCGCTGAGTACTTAGCGCTTACCAGGCACTGGTTATTAGAATGATTAATGGCGCCAATTTCGGAACGTCCTTGACACTGCGCATGCGCAGTAGAGGCGAAGTGTGGAGGGCCTTTCAGGACATGTTTTCTTTGGTTTTAGATGCAAATTTTGGGGATTGGGGGGCAAAATTTGTGTTTGGCCCTATATTTTAAGAGTTAGCACCAGCTATGTCTGGGTCATTGGTAAGTATAAACAATATAGAAATTACTATAAATTTTTTAACTTTCGAGGCATGGGCCTCTTGTTGTCATTCTTGCTAAATGTTGCACTGCTTATAGTGTTGAAACGATTAGTGATTTTCAGGAATCGACTAGTCGCCAGCAGTAATCGATTACTAATCAACTAGTCAAAGCCCCCATGTTATTGTTATCAAACACGTGTACTGCCGTTCTTCCCTGGTTAAAACTAACAGTAATACTTGCAATGAAACAATGGCAAGTGAAGCTTTCAAAGTCCTCAAAACCTCTTTCAGTTTCGAGAGAGAATTAATGTTGGTAGCTTCTGTTTAAAATCATTTTTTCTCAATATAGTCACTGATATTTTAATAAAATAAATCATTATTCAGGTTTTTTTATTAGCTCAACTTGACAAAGTCAAGCTGAGCTATTGCCATCACTTCTCGTCCGTCGGCGTACGTACGTACGTACGTACGTACGTTAGTACGTTAGTACGTTAGTACGTACGTCCACAATTTCCTTTGGCACACCTCACAGGTCGCATTTATGATCAGATTACCTTGAAACTTGGTATGCTTGTTTGGGGTGACCTCTAGATGGGAGCTATCGATTTTCTTCAATTTCCGTCAAAAAATGTTGCCTCGGCCAACGTTCTTAGAACTTAGTTTAGTCAAACCACAATATTTCCCTTTGGCACACCCTACAGGGCACATTTATGATTTGATTGCTTTGAAACCTGGTATGCTTATTTAGGGTGACCTCTAGATGGGAGCTATCGATTATCTTCAATTTCCGGCAAAAAATGTTGCCACGGCCAACGTTCGTAGGACTTAGTTTAGTCAGACCTCAATATTTCCCTTTGGCACACCCTACAGGGCAGATTTATGATCAGATTGCTTTGAAACCTGGTATGCTTGTTTGGGGAAACCTCTAGATGGGAGCTATCGATTTTCTTTAATTTCTGTCAAAAAATGTTGCCGCGGCCAACGTTCTTAGAACTTAGTTTAGTCAGAAGACTCAATATTTCCCTTTGGCACACCCTACAGGGTACATTTATGATCGGATTGCTTTGAAACCTGGCATGCTTGTTTGGGGTGACCTTTAGATGGGAGCTATCGATTTTCTTCAATTTCCGTCAAAAAGTGTTGCCGCGGCCAACTTTCTTAGAACTTAGTTTAGTCAAACCACAATATTTCCCTTTGGCACACACTACAGTGCACATTTATGATTTGATTGCTTTGAAACCTGGTATGCTTATTTAGGGTGACCGCTAGATGGGAGCTATCGATTATCTTCAATTTCCGGCAAAAAATGTTGCCACGGCCAACGTTCGTAGAACTTAGTTTAGTCAGACCTCAATATTTCCCTTTGGCACACCCTACAGGGCCCATTTATGATCGGATTGCTTTGAAACCTGGTATGTTTGTTTGGGGAGACCTCTAGATGGGAGCTATCAATTTTCTTCAATTTCTGTCAAAAAATGTTGCCGCGGCCAACGTTCTTAGAACTTTGTTTAGTCAGAAGACTCAATATTTCCCTTTGGCACACCCTACAGGGCACATTTATGATCAGATTGCTTTCAAACCTGGCATGCTTGTTTGGGGAGACCTCTAGATGGGAGTTATCGATTTTCTTCAATTTCCGTCAAAAAATGTTGCCGCGGCCAACATTTTTAGAACTCAGTTTAGTCAGACTGCAATATTTCCCTTTGGCACACCCTACAGGGCACATTTATGATTTGATTGCTTTGAAACCTGGTATGCTTGTTTGGGGAGACCTCTAGATGGGAGCTATCGATTTTCTTTAATTTCCATCCAAAAATGTTGCCGCAGCCAACATTCTTAGAACTTAGTTTAGTCAGACCACAATATTTCCGTTTGGCTCACCCTACAGGACACATTTATGATTAGATTGCTTTGAAACCTGGTATGCTTATTTACGGTGACCTCTAGATGGGAGCTATCGATTTTCTTCCATTTCCGTCAAAAAATGTTGCCACGGCCAACGTTCTTAGAATTTAGTCTAGTCAGACCACAATATTTCCCTTTTGTACACCCTACATGGCACATTTTATGATTTGATTGCTTTGAAACCTGGCATGCTTGTTTGGGGAGGCCTCTAGATGGGAGCTATCGATTTTCTTCGGTTTCTGTGAGAAAATGTCGCCACTGGCAAAAAAAATGACATTGGTACCAATGATCTTCAATTTTGCCATTTCATTTATAACTTACCAAGTTCAAGTTTGTCAAGTTGAGCTACAGTGTCATTGACACTTTCATATTATTCGTTCCATCCCATTGAATGTTAACAAAAGGAAGTGCTCTTTACGCATGCGTGATGTACATCCCCTGTCGAAAATTAAGCACAGTTTACGCCCACAGCAGTCATCAGCCTGTCAACAATTGTACACTGAACACTCCCACACAACTTCTCGTATTATGACTTAACCTCTTATCTGTCCATAATTATGCATACATCGAACACGCCTACTAATTTCCATAATGTCTGCTTTGAAAATCATCACCTGACCTGATTGGGTTTCCTCTTAACTCAGTTGCAGTTCGAGGAAAAGCTAGTTTCACTTTCAATTTCCCGGAAACTCACAGATTTCCAGGAATTTGTCCGCATGTATTTACAAAATGAAAATAAAAAGCACATGGATTTTGTAATTGGTTCTTTAGTGATAACAAATTGTTCCAAATACGAACTGGTATGTGTTCTTCCATAATTTCTCTTTGATGTTTCTGTAAAACATTTCGAACTTTCCAGTACCTGGAGAACAAATTGATGTCCGTAGGTGGCCTAATTTCATGTCAACTTTGGGTCCTAATTTTCCTGCAGGCTGCTCCCTCGAGAATAAGCTCACCCATATATTTTTCCCTGTTTACTTCACGCACCCCTGGTCTTATTCAATCTCTGGTCAGTTGGCCAACTACGGTTGTTATTCATGCAGTCGGAAACATCAAACGCGTTATTTCCGTGGTTTGTTTTTTGATTTCGGGAGTTTACTTGTGACATTTGCAACAATGTTGGGTGAATTTAAGGGGATGGTGTATGGTTGGGGCAGATGTTCCGACTAATCGACTAGCAGATTTAGGGATCGACTAATTTAATAATCGCGTCGACATCGATTAGTCGGCTAATCATTTCAACACTAACTGCTTATTCAGTGTTTCCTCTCCCCTAGCCTTCTAAAGTCCCCCCTTGCAATTCTCCCATGCTTTTGGCATATTTTTGAGAAAGTTCATTTCTAAAATTTTCCTGGGAGAGTTGCTTGGATACAGAATGTTTTCTGTTATTTTCCCCATAGTTACGTTTTCACCCATGGGTGTATAAACGTGGTGTTCTGCATCTTCCATCTGATGTTCTGCAGATTCTCCCCTGGGAGTCTCTGTCTTGCATCAGATAGAGTGTAATTTTGATGACTGATTCCGGGCCAGTTTTGTCAGTGCCTGGCGTCATGTTTTCTGGTGTTTTACACTGTTTGTTTACATTGGCAACAGCCTTTTTTGAGGGGAGCTGTTTGCCTTTGGTGTAGTTTATCTCACTATAAGATACATTTATATTATCCGTAAGTGTCTCATTAATTATTTTATATAAATTTAAAATTTTTGACCACACTTTGCCATCTGATCCATCGGGGCTCAACGTTACTTTTCAGCAACTTGGGCTTCGCTGAAAAAATATTTTTTCAAAATTATTTTGATTTGCAATTGTTTTTTCATTTATTAATGGATCATGTTATTATGTATCTTTGTGTCAGGGGTTTGTGCGAGTAACTAGGACTTGTTGTTGACTTTTCACAATGAAAGGATATTGTTCAAATTGTAATGGGAAGAAATCTTCCTCTGACTTTCATGATCATTGTATTAATTGTAGTCAGTGTTCTCGCACTAATCCCTGTCCTATATGTCAACATTGGGATGATAAACATTGGAAACGTGTGTCACGGTATGTTGTTTCTGGAGAAAGGGCTATGCCGGCTCTTTCTCCGCAAGGTCACTCTACTCTCTCAGTTTCTATTTCAGAGGAACAAGAACAGGGTGATGTTTCCATGTTATCTTCTACAAGTGTGCGTCCGTCGTCACAAATGAATTCAGAGCTAGCAGCAAAAGTGCTCATGGAGATTAGACAAATGTCGTCCGCTAGCTCGCCCGGTGTAGCGTCCATTCACCGAATGGTTCGGCAGCCGGGTTCGTCCGATGCGGTCCAGGAGGAAATTTTGGGTGATGCGAGCACTATAGACATACTAGGTGCACACCCAGTGACGGTGGATAGTAAGCGAGAACGGAGGAAGCCTTTGAGTCCGGTTCCTAGCTCGTCCAGGTCCAGCCGGGCCGCGAGCGAGAGAGGCCCCTCTCTCGTACAACAACATCTGGGACCAGATGTTGTGGTACAAAATGTGTCTTTAGCGGAGCATACGTCCGTCGCTCGGGACGCTCCGTTGTATAGGCAGTCCGCGGAGACTGCTAAGGCTTCTTCTTCTCGTCAGCGCACACGACCGCACCTTGGCTGCGTGACCGCCGATATTTTACCAGCTTCGCCGATCAAGGATTCTTCGGCGACCAGGTCACACCATCCGGCAGCCAGGGATTCGAGACCGATGGACTCCGGACGTTCGCATAGAAAAAGTATGCGGGAGCCATCTGATGCGGAGCTGCCCTTGGCGAAGCAGCGAAAGACTGCACCTCCGCAGGTCTCGACGCCGGACATTCTTGTGCAGATAGCACAGCTTATCGCAGCATCCCAGCAGCCGACAGATACGGTGTCGGATCGAGAATTATCCGACGGCGCTGGGTCGGTACGCTCCGCCGAAGCATCGGGGGTGGACGACCGGGAACATCATGAGGTCCGACCAGATGGTGAAAGGGATACGGATGATTTGGAGCTATCCCTTTCGGAACAACATAAAGCTGCCGTGGACTTCATCCGGCACTTTCTCCCTCAAGTTGTTCCGTCGGGCCAGACTGCTGCGGTTCCAGACAAGAGGATTATAGCGTCATTGGACTCTGAATTTTTTTGAGCGGTTCAGGGACATCGCTCCCGAGTTTCCGTCGCAGTCCAATAATGTTGCAAGAACATTTGAATTATTGAACGACGCTATATTTAAACTTGCTTCCAAGACGGGGAAAGCAGGTTTCTTGTCCGCTAATACTCTCAACCTGCCTTTCATTAATGCAAGGAATAAATTCGACACGGCAGGACAGGGTATCCCGAGAGTTCCTCTGCATATGGACGATGAGGCGGAAGACTTAGAGCTATCATTACCGCCGTCGGCTTCTATTCCAACCGCGGTGTTGGAAACAGCTATTGCGTCTAACAGAGCCAATTTAGATGCCTTATCTTACGCAGATCACCTTACTAAGGCGTTATCACTGCGCCTTCAAAGGAAAGAGTTTCAGGATATACAATCCTTTTTAAGACTTCTTTCAAGGGCAGTAGCTTATTCCACGTGTAACTCCGCCCTTTCAGTGGCAAACCTGGAGTTGGTTAGACGTGACGCAGCCCTAGCTACATCCACACTCGTGGATTCTAAGGTGAAGAACTCTCTTAGAGTCGCTTCGGTCTCCGGAGAACTTCTCTTTGACGGCAAGCTTTCTGCTATTTATGATAAAATTAGAAAGAAAGCTTCGGATTCTCTGTTGTTCAAATCTGCTTCTAAGAAGTCGGATACAGCAGACAAGAATAAGACAGGCACTTCTGGGTCTAATGCGCCCAAGAGAGGTTCCTATAGAGGTTCCGGTGCGTCCTCTTGGTCTTATTCGAGAGACCGTCAGGGTAGCGACTCTCGTTCGGGACGTCCTTCGGGCCGGGATAATCGGTCGGACGCCCCGAGGTCGACGGGGCGAGGTGCGGGTCGTGGAGGACGTGGTTTCTCCTACCGCAGGCCTCGCAGGTCCAGGAGGTGATGGCTTAAACCTCTATCGCGTACCGGTTGGCGGAAGGTTGTCGAGCTTTTCACAAGAATGGGCGTCGATTACGGACAACCCTTGGGTGAGAGGAGTGACTTTGGAAGGTCTAAAGATATCCTTCAAACGAAAGCCTCCATTAACTCGAAGTCCAAAGTGGACTCATCTTCCGTCAAATCCGCAGAAAAGAGACTCTCTGTTATCAGAGGTGCAGTCTCTTTTAATGAAGAACGCGGTAGAGGTCATAGAAAACCAGGAAACTCCGGGATTCTACAGCCATCTGTTTCTGGTTCCAAAACCAGACGGCTCGTTCCGTCCAGTCATAGATTTGAGCTGGATAAACAAGCTGATCGTCGCTCCGAAATTTTATATGGAGACGATTCGATCGGTCAGAGCGAGTATTCGGGTGAAAGATTATGCAACAAGCATAGATCTCAAAGATGCGTACTTTCACGTCATGGTACATCCGACATTCCGAAAGTACCTACGCTTCGCAGTCCTAGGAGTGGTGTATCAATTCCGGGCGATGTGCTTCGGATTGAATCTAGCACCCTGGGCTTTCACTCGGGTAATGAACTCGGTAATGATATATTTCCGGGCTCATTCGTCTGCGGTAACGTCGGCCTACCTGGACGACATTCTTCAGAGGTACGGCAACGAGTTAACGCTTCAGAACGATATTCAGAATCTTCTTCTATTGCTCCGACGTCTCAGTTTTATAGTAAACGAGGAGAAGTCGGATCTGGTGCCGTCCAAGTCATTCACTCATCTGGGAATGAGCTTCGAGATGCACAACAATCTCGTTCGTCTGCCATTAACCAGAGCGAAATTAGTCAGTTGTTACGCTCGCTATTGTCTGCACGCAGACAAAGTCACAGCGAGAGAATTTATGAGACTGATAGGTCTGTGCGGAGCCGCTGCGGATCTTATTCCGATGGGGCGGTTACGCACACGTCCTCTTCAAATTTTCTTGACTCAGAATTGCAGTGTGAAAATTCATTCGCTCGATGTAGACGTTCTCTTGTCAGATCAAGTGAAACAAGAGATTCAGACTTGGGCAAACATTCAGTGGTTAACTCAGGGAGTTCCGCTGCAGTTGCCGGATCCGAGTTTTACCATTATGACGGATGCCAGTCAAACAGGTTGGGGTGCATCATTAATCCCAACGGATTCGAGATGCCAGGGTCTTTGGGATCCGCAATTCCTGTGCAAGCACATAAACATCAAGGAAATGATGTCAATTTGGCTTGCGTTACGTCACTGGATGGACATTATTCACAATGCTCATGTCCAAATCCTATCCGACAATATGACAGTTGTGGCGTATATACAGAATCAGGGAGGCACTCATTCAGTTCCGTTGTTCAATCTAACGGAAAGAATCCTTCTGTTTGCGCTAGAACATCACGTTCTTCTTTCGGTCCGTCACATACCGGGTCGTCTAAATGTGCTAGCAGACTCCCTTTCACGAAAGGGTCGCTTGTTGCCGTCGGAATGGACTCTCAACAAACAAGTATTCAATCAGATTTGCTACCAATGGGAACGGCCAATGATAGACTTATTTGCGACACATCTCAACAATCAGTTGCAGACGTATGTGTCTCCGTGTCCGGATCCAAGAGCATTTGCAGTAGACGCTCTGTCGATGCCTTGGGACGGAATGATAGGATATGCGTATCCTCCAGCGCCGTTAATTCAACAAGTATTGCTAAAGATAAAACAATCTCAGGTCAAGATTCTGTTGGTAGCATCTCTGTCGCCACAGAGACCGTGGATAAATCTACTCAGGTGTCTGTTGTGGGACCTACCGCGAAAGCTTCCTCTACGGGAGGATCTTCTTTCGCAGGGGAAATCGCGCCAACTCCATCACAACCCGCAAGGTCTCAACCTTCACGTTTTTCCGTTGTGCGGTCCTTCTTGCATGGCAAGCACTTTACAGGACGAGCAGTGGACGCGATTTCTAACTGTAGGAGGACCTCCTCTTCGCTAAACTATGCAGCTAAGTGGAAGGTTTTTCGTCGTTGGTGTAGGGATCATTCTGTAGATATATTCGATCCCTCTATACCAGACATTGCAAACTTTCTAGTATACTTGTTTGACGAAATCAAACTGCAGCCTGTTACTATAAAGGGTTATAGGTCTATGTTATCTGATACCTATGCACATCATGATAGTTTACAAATTGGATCTAATGTCTCTTTATCTAAGTTGGTTAGAAACTTTTCGATAAATAGACCCAGAACTCTTAGATTAATTCCTAAGTGGAATTTAGCTTGGGTTCTTCTTAAATTGAAGGAAAAGCCATTTGAACCTCTTGGGACAGTAGATTTCAAATTCTTATCTTATAAGACAGCTTTTCTCTTAGCTTTCTCTTCTGCTAGAAGAGTCAGTGAGCTTCATGCACTGTCGGTGGATGATTCTCACTATCGTAGTGTCGGGAACACTATCACCTTCACTACTAATGTGGGTTTTTTAGCTAAGAATCAGGCTCCTAATAAATATCCGGAACCTATTGTTATTAAGGCTCTTCCGTCTTCAGACGGGTTTAGGCCTTTACTCTGTCCTGTTAGAGCGTTACGTATCTATAAACAGAGATCTCAGTTTATCAGAAAGGGACGGAAACGTTTCTTTCTGTCTTTGATGCCTAATAGAAAGGACATTTCGGTCTATTCTATTGCTAGATGGATTCAATTAACTATCCGTACTGCTTATGAGAGTTTATCTTCTTCTCAGCAGTCTGTGCTTAAGATTTCCGCTCATGAAGTAAGAGCTCTTTCTACTTCCTGGGCTTAAGCTAATAGTGTTGCTATTACAGATTTAATGAAGGCTGCTTATTGGTCTCAGCCATCCACATTTACGAATTTTTATCTCAGAAATATTGAGTCCATTTCTGGAGACCTGCATTGTTTAGGTCCGTTATCTGTTGCTCAGAATGTCGTCCACTAAACAGTTGCAACTATAGTTATGCAGGCTTTCTGTTCCGGCAGTGACTCCGTCCGACTGCCCTCTTCGCTCTGGGCTATTTGACCCAGGGCAAGGAGAAGGGGGGGGGGGGCGGGTGTTCCCTTAGGTCACCTGCTTTATAGTGAAAAGCAAGGGAATGCCTCCTCCAAGTCAGTATTTCTGAGTCGCTTCCGGGATGGTTTTAAAGTGTAATATTAATGTTAATTTTCATTCATGTCATATTTTTAAAGTGTAGCTCGGTGTGAAGCATTTGTATATGTCAAGTGTCAAACGGGCTTTAATATACAATACTCGGACACTTTTAAATGACTATAAAGAGTCTCAATTCTCTGGACTACTTTATTTATTGGCTTACTTTAAAAATAATTAGTATAAGGGATATACTGGATGTTAATAGAGAACATGAATGTTATTGTGCTCAATTATTAAGGGTAGTGTATCTTTCTAATTTAATATTAAATAAGAAAGATACATGTAAAGCCTAATACTCCTTTTCTCCTTAAGGGGTTTCCTCTTTACTATATAGTTGAGCTTTATTGGATTTTCCTCTATGTCCTAGGCCCTCCAGCCTGTTTACTATTCAGCTAAGTCTGGGTCATTGGTACAGTATAAAAATGTTAAAAAATTTATAGTAATTTATATATTTTTTATACTTACCAATGACCCAGACGGGGATGGCCCTCCCTGGAGTTGGGAACTCTTGCCTCCCCGCTGAGTACATAGCGCTGACCAGGCACTGTCAGTAAGAATGATAATTGGCGCCAATTTCGGGACGTCTGCGTCACTGCGCATGCGCAGTAGAGGCGTAGTATGGAGGTCCTTTAGGACATGATTTCTTTTTGTTTTGGATGCAAATTTTGGGGATTGGGGGGCAAAATTTGTGTTTGGCCCTGGTTTTGTTAGAGTTAGCACCAGCTAAGTCTGGGTCATTGGTAAGTATAAAAAATATATAAATTACTATAAATTTTTTAACTTACGTTATACAGAAGAAAGATTAATAACATTACATTATTATGACATCGCAAGCAATGATCACTTCACATTCTGTGTCAACTCTTTACCTAATGAATTGGCCGTATCCACCCGCGTAATTTCCAAAATGAGCCATTGGTCAGGAAAACAATTATTTTTCAAACAATTTCAACAAAACCATATCATGTGACCCCTCATTGGAATGAGCTCACCAAGTTTGTGCCAATGAGGGGTTTCACGATATGGTTTTGTTGAAATTGTATGAAAAATGTGAACAAATAATATTTGAAATAATAAATATTTTTATACTATACCAATAACCCAGACTTAGTTGGTGCTAACTCCTTAAATTCTAGGGCCAAACACAAATTTTGTCCCCCCATCCCCCAAATTTGCATCAAAATCCGAAATTTCAGTGTCCTATAATGTTGTCCTCCATACCTTTTATCCACTGCGCATGCGCAGTGTCAAGGAGGTCTTGAAATTGGCGCCAATTGTCATTCTTTGTTTGACCCTAAATTCAGTAACACCTCACTGATATTTGTGCAGTTTAAATGATGCCAGACACATAATTATGAAAGAAATGGTGGATCTAAGAAGGAAATAGAAGGATGAGAGGATGAAACAGTGGCAGGATGTGTTCAGGGCTGTAACTTATAATTTTTTTACGAAATTATTTCATGTTCCCTAATTTCGGGGCATGGTCCTGATGTTGTCATTCTTGCTATGAATTTACCATTGTTTGTTCAGTATTTCCTCTCTCTCTTTCCTTTATTCCCCCCCCCCCCCCCCTCCCCCCTTGCTATTCTCCCATGCTTTTGGCATAATTTTTGTAATTTTTTTTTTTACTAAAATTTCTTGGGAGTTTTGGCTTGGTAACAGAATAATTATTCTGTTTTTCCCCATGCTTACGTCCTCACCCTTGAGTGGTTAGGCATTGTGGTCTGCATCTACCATCCGATGTACTGCAGTTTCTTCTCTGGAAGTCTCTGTTTTACATCGGATAGTGTTTAAATTGGTTACTGATTTTGGGCCATGTTTACAGTGCCTGGAGTCATGTTTCCGGTTTTGTACACTTTTGTTCATGTTGACAACGGTTACTTCTGATAGTGATTACTTGTCTTCTGTTTAGTTCTGCTCATAGCCAGATACATTAATATTGTCCGTAAGTGTTACATTAATTTTTTGAAATGTTTTAAAATTTTTGTCCACACTTAGGCTTTTTTGGGATCCATTTGGGCTCATTGTTCCCATTGGGAACTTGGGCTCTTCTGAAAATTTTTCAAAAAATTTTTTTTTTTGAAATTATTTTTTCGAAATGTTGTAATGGATTATATTATATTATGTATCTTTGTTTCAAGGGTTAGTGCGAGTACTATGACTGTTTATATTTTTTCATGATGAAAGAATATTGTTCAAATTGTAATGCGAGGAAGTCTTCCTCTGATTCTCATGTTCATTGTGTTTCTTGTAGTCAATGTACTCGCACTAATTCTTGCTCAGTATGTGCCAATTGGAATGACAAACGTTGGAGTCATGTGTCACGGTATATTGTTAGCTGTAAGGGGTCCATGCCGGTCCTCTCTTCGCA
Source organism: Pictodentalium vernedei (assembly GCA_031216915.1). Taxonomy (NCBI): domain Eukaryota; kingdom Metazoa; phylum Mollusca; class Scaphopoda; order Dentaliida; family Dentaliidae; genus Pictodentalium; species Pictodentalium vernedei. The sequence goes on from CM062291.1 coordinate 229,207,518, forward strand.
GGGTCACTCTAGTTTATCAGTCTCTTTTTCAGAGGAACAAGAACAGGGTGATGTTTCCGTGATGTCTTCAACAAGTCTGCCTCCGTCGTTGTAGTCTAACGAAGAGCTAGCGGCAAAAGTGCTCATGGAAATACAACAATTGCCTAAGAGGTCCCTAGTAGGATCGACGGCGTTGTTGTCCGTTAGCTCGCCCGGTGTAGCGACCATTCATCGAATGGCTCGGCAGCCGGGTTCGTCCGTTGCGATCCAGGGAAGCAGTTTGGGTGATGCGAGCACTATAAACATTGAACATGCACACCCAGCGACGACAGATCCAAGGATAGTACGGAGGAAGCCTGTCAGTCTGGTAGCTAGCTCGTCCAGGTCCACCCGGACCGCGAGCGAGAGAGGCCCCTCTCTCTTACAACAACATCTGGGACCAGATGTTGTTGTACATGATGCTAGTCAGTCGGAGCATACGTCCACTCCATCTGCTCGGGACACTCTGATGCATAGACAGTCCTCAGCGACTAGTATATCGGCTTCCTCATCCTCACGGCAGCACACACAACCGCACCTTGGCTACGTGACCGCCGATATCCAGCCAGCTTTGCTGACCAGGGATTCCACGTCGACCAGGTCACACCATCCGGTAGCCAGGGATACGAGGCCTTTACAATCGGGACGTTTGCATAATAGAAGTATGCGGGATTCAACGTCCCAGGAGCTTCCAGGGGCTAAATCATGTAAGACCGCGCCTCCACAGGCCTCCGTAACGGACTTGCTATCACAGATAGCTCATCTTATCGCAGCATCCCAGCAGCCGTCAGAAACCTTTTCCGGTCAGGAATTGCCTGAGGAAGCTGGGTCGGTTCGTTCTGCTGCAGAGTCAGCAAGGGACGACCAAGATTATCAAGTGGTCCAGCCGGATGGCAAAAGGGATTCAGAGCAGTTGGAATTTTCCCTTTCGGAGCAACATAAGGTAGCTGTAGATTTCATCCGGCAATACCTTCCTGATGTTCCTCCGGACCAAAATGCTGCTTTGCCGGATAAGAGACTGATAGCATCACTGGACACAGATTTTTTCGGCCGGATTAGGGACACCGTCCCTGAGTTTCAGACCCAGTCCAGAAATGTCTCACGGACATTTGAACTTTTGAATGACGCTATATTCAAACTTGCCTCCAAGACGAGCAAGTCTGGTTTCTTATCGGCCAGTGCTCTACAGCTGCCTTTCATCAATTCAAGGAATAAATTTGAAACTGCAGGACAGGGCATTCCGAGAGTTCCTGTGTGTCTGGACGACCAGGCTGAAGACCTAGAATTGTCCTTGCCGTCGTCTATGTCTATTCCAGCCACTGCGTTGGAAACGACAATCTCGTCTAACAGGATCAGCTTAGACGCATTATTGTACGCAGATCACCTTACCAGAGCTTTATCATCACGTCTCGAAGGAAAAGAATTCCAGGATGTTCAGACTTCCTTAAGAGCTCTTTTGAGGGCCATAGCATACTCTACGTATAACTGCGCCCTTTCAGTGGCAAATCTGGAGTTAAATGTGATGCTGCCCTGGCTGCATCCACTTGTGTGGATCGTAAGGTGAAAAACTCTCTTCGAGTCGCTCCAGTCTCCGGAGATCTTCTCTTCGATGGCAAGCTTTCCTTAACCTATGATCAGATTACTAAGAAAGCTTCAGACTCTCTGCTGTTCAAGTCCGCTTCTAGAAAGTCGGATTCAGTGGAGAAGAGTAAGACAGGCACTTCTGGGACGAATACGTCCAAGGGAAGTTCCTTTAGAGGATCTAAGCAAGCCTCTAGGTCTTACTCCAGAGCCCGTCAAGGTAGCGACTCAGGTAGGGGCCGTAATACTGGACGAGATAACCGGTCAGACGCCCTAGGTCGACGGGGCGAGGTGCGGGTCGTGGAGGATGTGGTTTCTCCTCCCACAAGCCTCGCAGGTCCAGGCGGTGATGGTGCAAACCTCTATCGTGTTCCAGTGGGCAGAAGGTTATCGAGTTGCTTAACCAATTGGTTGTCAATTACAGACGACCCTTGGGTTCAAGGGGTGATTTCAGAAGGGCTAAAACTGTCCTTCAAAAGAAAACCTCCGTTAACTCGAAGTCCAAGATAGACTCAGCTTCCGTCAAATCCTCAGAAGAGAAGTTCGCTTCTATTAGAAGAACGCGATAGAGGTCGTAGAAAACCAGGAATCTCCAGGTTTCTACAGCCATCTGTTTCTGGTTCCGAAACCAGACGGCTCGTTTCGTCCAGTCATAGATCTGAGCTGGATAAACAAGCTGATCGTGCCATTGATTCAGCAGATATTGCTCACGATAAAGCAATCTCACTGCAAAATTCTGTTGGTAGCATCTCTGTCACCCCAGAGACCATGGATAAATCTACTCAGGTGTCTGTTGTGGGACATGCCGCGGAAGCTTCCTCCACGGGAGGATCTTCTTTCACAGGGGAAATTGCGCACACTGCATCACAACCTGCAAGGTCTCAACCTTCACGTATTTCCGTTGTCCTTCTGGCACGGCAAGCAATTTACAGGATGAGTGGTGGACGCAATTTCTAACTGTAGGAGGACCTCCTCTTCGCTAAATTATGCTGCTAAGTGGAAGGTTTTTTATCGGTGGTGTAGGGATCACTCTATTGATATTTATGATCCCTCCATTCCAGACATTGCTCATTTTCTAGTCTACCTGTTTGATGAGATCAAACTGCAGCCTGTTACCATTAAGGGTTATAGGTCTATGCTATCTGATACCTATGCACATCATGATAGTTTACAGATTGGATCTAATGTCTCTTTATCTAAGTTAGTGAAAAACTTTTCGATAAATAGACCTAGAACCCTTAGATTAATTCCTAAGTGGAATTTAGCTTGGGTTCTTCTTAAGCTAAAAGAAGCGCCATTTGAGCCTCTTGACATGGTGGACTTCAAATTCTTATCTTATAAGACAGCTTTTCTCTTAGCATTCTCTTCAGCTAGAAGAGTTAGTGAGCTTCATGCACTATCTGTTGATGATTCTCACTATCGTAGTGTAGGTAATACTATTACCTTGACTACTAATGTTGGATTTTTGGCTAAGAACCAGGCGCCTAATAAGTATCGGGAACCTATTGTTATTAAGGCTCTTCCATCTTCAGACGGGCATAGGCTTTTACTCTGTCCTGTTAGAGCTATGCGTATTTACAAACGTAGATCTGAGTTTATCAGAAAGGGACGTAAACGTTTCTTTCTGTCTCTACTGCCTAATAGAAGGGACATTAAGGTCCATTCTATTGCAAGGTGGATTCAATTAACTATCCGTACTGCTTATGAAAAATTATCTTCAACTCAGCAGTCTGTGCTTAAGATTTCGGCGCATGAAGTAAGAGCGCTGTCTACATCTTGGGCTTATGCTAATAGTGTTGCTATTACCGATTTGACGAAGGCTGCATATTGGTCTCAGCCTTTGACATTCATAAGTTTTTATCTTAGAAATATTGAGTCCATTTCTGGCGACCTGCATTGTTTAGGTCCGTTATCTGTTGCTCAGAATGTCGTCCACTAAACAGTTGCAACTATAGTTATGCAGGCTTTCTGTTCCGGCAGCGACTCTGTCCTGCTGCCCTCTTCGCTCTGGGGTATTTGACCCAGGGCAAGGGGAAGGGGGAGGGGATGGTGCTCCCTTAGGTCACCTGCTTTATAGTGAAAAGCAAGGGAATACCTCCTCTGGAGTCAGTAATTCCGAGTCGGTACCGGGATGGTTTTAAAGTGTAAAGCTAATGTTTAACTCATTCATGTAATATTTTTAAAGTGTAGCTCGGTGTGAAGCAGTTGTATATGTCACATGTCATACGAGCGTTAATATACAATCCTCGGACACTTTTAATGAGTATAAAGTGTCTCATTCTCTAGACTTCCTTTATTTATTGACTTTCCTTTTAAAAAATTAGTATAACGGGTTATACTGGATGTTAATAGAGATCATTGATTGTGCTCAATTACAGAATGGTATTGTGTCTTTCTTTTTTTGATACAAACAAGAAAGATACATGTAAAACCTGTTCTCCTCTTCTCCTTGGGGAAATAATTCTGTTTACATGTAATTGAGCCTATTGGATTTTCCTTTATGTCCTAGGCCCTCCAGCCTTTTTTCTATTCAGCTAAGTCTGGGTCATTGGTACAGTATAAAAATGTTAAAAAATTTATAGTAATTTATATATTTTTTATACTTACTAATGACCCAGACGGGGATGGCCCTCCCATGAGTTGGGAACTCATACCTCCCGCTGATTACATAACGCTTACCAGGCACTGGTTATAAGAATGACAATTGGCGCCAATTTCGAGACCTCCTTGACACTGTGCATGCGCAGTGGATAAAAGGTATGGAGGACCACATAGGACATTAAAATTTCGGATTTTGATGCAGATTTTGGGGATTGGGGTGCAAAATTTGTGTTTGGCCCTAGAATTTAAGGAGTAAGCACCAGCTAAGTCTGGGTCATTGGTAAGTATAAAAAATACATAAATTACTATAAATTTTTTAACTTTTATATCATCTGCATTGAGTAAAGGGTTAAACAGCCTTAAAAAGCATTACATTAATAATTTTTTTTTATTTTTTGATGTATGCTTTTCACTACTTAACTTCATGATTCAAACAACCCTGTTAATTCAATCACTTAAACAGCCAATCCTTGATACGATCTCTGTTCGGGACGACCCACGTTGTGTCCTTGGGCAAGGCACTTTATCCCAGTTGCCTACCTGGGGGTACGATGACGCTGTGTACTAAGGCATACTGCACGTCCATGGTGCGCATGTCTTCAACTGCTGTAACCCTGCTTGAGTGGAGCTTGAACAGAGTTAGAATGTTGAGGAGCTGACAGTTGCTTGTCGATGCTCGGTGGCTCTCTCCGGGTACTCCAGCTTCCTTCACCCGTAAAACTGTCACGGTCATGATTAGCCATTGTGCATAAGTATGTGACCTTAAACACCAATAAATAAATAAATAAATAAATTACTATATTTTTATACTGTACCAATGACCCAGACATAGCTGGTGCTAATTCTCAAAAATCTAGGGCCAAACACAAATTTTGCCCCCCAATCCCCAAAATTTGCATCTAAAACCGAAAAAATCATGTCCTAAATGGTCCTCCATACTTTCCCTCCACTGCGCATGCGCAGTGTCAAGGAGGTCTCGAAATTGGCGCCAATTATCATTCTTTGTTTGGCCCTTCATCAGTTCACATCTGACTGATATTTGTGCTTGTAAATCTCAGTTTAAATGATGCCAGACACATAAATATTAGAGAAATGGTGAATCTAAAGAGGAAATAGGAGGAGAGGAAAAATGAGTGGCAGGAAATAATCAGGGCTGTAACTTAAAATTTTTTTACAAAATTATGTTATGTTGCCTAATTTCGAGGCATGGGCCTGTTGTTGTCATTCTTGCTATAAAGTTACACTGCTTGTTCAGTGTTTCCTCTCTCCCTTTCCTTTAAGTCCCCCCTTGCTATTCTCCCATGCTTTTGGCATATTTTTTGTAATATTATTATGAAAATTTCTTGGGAGTTTTAGCTGGGTAACAGAATGAATTCTGTTCTTTTCCCCATGTTTACGTCCTCACCCATGGGTGTTTAGGCGTAGTGTTCTGCATCTACCATCTGATGTTCTGCAGTTTCTTCCTTGGAAGTCTCTGTTTTGCATCAGATAGTGTGTTATTGGTAACTGATTTCGGGCCATGGTTATCAGTGCCTGGAGTCATGATTCTGGTGTTTATACACTTCTTGTTTACATTGACAACGGTTTCTGTTGAGAGGGATTTTCTTGTCTTTGTATTAGCTTAATCATAACAAGATACTTTATTATTATACGTAAGTGTTGCATTAATTTTTTTGTAATATTTTAAAAATTTTTGTCCACACTTAGGCTTTTTGGGATCCATTGGGGCTCAACGTTACTTTCAGAAACTTCGGCTTTTCTGAAAAAATATTTTTTCAAAAAATTTTTTTGATTTCAATTATTTTTTCAATGTTAATGGATCATGTTATTATGTATCTTTGTTTTCAGGGGTTGGTGCGAGTCTAGGACTTTTTGTGTTCTTTTCACAATGAAAGGATATTGTTCAAATTGTAATAAGAGGAAATCTTCCTCTGACTTTCATAATCATTGTATTAATTGTAGTCAGTGTACTCGCACTAACTCCTGTTCAGTATGTGTCAATTGGGATGACAAACATTGGAAACGTGTGTCACGGTATGTTGTTAGCGGGGAAAAGGCCATGTCGGTCCTTTCTCCGCAGGGTCACTCTAGTTTATCAATCTCTATTTCAGAGGAACAAGAACAGTGTGATGTTTCCGTGATGTCTTCCAAAAGTGTGCCTCCGTCGTCACAGTTAAATGAAGAGCTAGCGGCAAAAGTGCTCATGGAAATATGTCAATTGCCTAAGAGGTCCCTAGTAGGATCGACGGCATTCGGGTCCGCTAGATCGCCCGGTGTAGCGACTATTCATCGAATGGCTCGGCAGCCGGGTTCGTCCGTTGCGGTCCAGGAAGGAGATTTTAGTGATGCGAGCACTATAATAAGACAAAGTGCACACCCAGTGACGACGGATCAGAGGAGAGAACGGAGGAAGCCTATTAGTCCGGTTTCTAGCTCGCCCAGGTCCATCCGGGCTGCGAGCGAGAGAGGTCCCTCTCTCGTACAACAACATCTGGGACCAGATGTTGTGGTACAAAACGTTTTGCATTCGGAGCATACGTCCGCCGCTCGGGACGCTCCGTTATATAGACAGTCCAGAGAGACTGTCGATAAGGCTTTCTCATCCTCACGGCAGTGCACACGACCGCACCTTGGCTACGTGACCACGGATATCCAGCCAGCTTCGCCGATCAGGGATTCCACGGCGACCAGGTCATGCCATCTGGTAGCCAGGGACACGAGGCCTGTAGACTCCGGACGTTCACATAAAAGAAGTATGCAGGAGTCAACGTACACAGAGCTTCCAGCGGCAAAGCAACGTAAGACCGCTACTCCACAGGCCTCAGTGACGGACGTGCTATCCCAAATAGCACAACTTAACGCAGCATCCCAGCAAACGACAGAATCTCCGTCGGATCAGGAATTATCCGACAACGCTTGGTCGGTACGCTCTGCCAAAGCATCGGGTACGGACGACCGAGAACTTCATAGGGTCCGACAGGATGGCGGAAGGGATTCAGAGGATTTGGAGCTTTCCCTTTCGGAACAACGTAAAGCTGCCGTAGATTTTATCTGGCATTATCTTCCAGAGGTTGTTCCGTCGGACCAGAATGCTGCGATGCCGGATAAGAGACTAATAGCGTCATTGGACACAGAATTTTTTGATCGGTTCAGGGACATCATCCCTGAGTTTACGACACAGTCCAATAAGGTCACAAGAACTTTCGAATTATTGAACGATGCTATTTATAAGCTTGCTACCAAAACGGGCAAGTCTGGTTTCTTATCCGCAAATGCCCTAAATCTGCCTTTCATCAATTCAAGGAATAAATTCGAAACGGCAGGACAGGGCATACCGAGAGTTCCTCTGCGTCTAGACGACGAGGCTGAAGACTTGGAATTGTCTATACCGTCGTCTATGTCAATTCCAACCACGACGTTGGAAACGACAATAATGTCTAACAGAGTTAACTTAGACGCTTTATCATATGCAGATCACCTTACTAAGGCGTTATCATTACATCTTCAAGGGAAAGAATTCCAGGATATACAATCCTCATTAAGACTTCTTTCAAGGGCAATAGCTTATTCCACGTATAACTCCGCCCTTTCAGTGGCAAACCTGGAGTTGGTTGGACGTGACGCAGCCCTAGTTACATCCACGTGCGTGGATGGTAAGGTGAAGAACTCTCTCAGAGTCGCTTCGGTCTCCGGAGAGCTTCTCTTCGATGGCAAGCTTTCAGCAATCTATGATAAGATAACTAAGAAAGCTTCGGATTCTCTGCTTTTCAAATCCGCTTCCAAAAAGCCAGATACAGCAGAAAAGAGTAAGACAGGCACTTCTGGGACAAGTACGCCCAAGAGAAGTTCCTATAGAGGTTCCTATGTGTCCTCTAGGTCTTATTCTTGAGACCGTCAAGGCAGCGACTCTTGTGGGGGACGTTCTTCTGGCCGAGACTACCGGTCAGACGTCCCTAGGTCGACGGGGCGAGGTGCGGGTCGCGGAGGACGTAGTTTCTCCTTCCGCAAGCCTCGCAAGTCCAGGAGGTGATGGTTTGAACCTCTATCGTGTTCCGGTAGGCGGAAGATTATCGAGTTTTATAAACGATTGGGCGTCAATTACGGACGACCCCTGGGTTCGAGGGGTAATTTCGGAAGGACTAAGAATAACCTTCAAATGAAAGCCTCCATTAACTCGAAGTCCAAAATGGACTCAGCTTCCGTCAAATCCGCAGAAAAGAGACGCTCTTCTATCAGAAGTACAGTCTCTTCTGAAGAAGAACGCGGTAGAGGTCGTAGAAGACCAGGAATCACCGGGTTTCTACAGCCATCTGTCTCTGGTTCCGAAACCAGATGGCTCGTTCCGTCCAGTCATAGATCTGAGCTGGATAAATAAGCTGATCGTTGCTCCGAAGTTCTATACGGAGACAATTCGATCATTCAGAGCGAGTATTCGGGTGAACGACTATGCTACAAGCATAGATCTCAAGGATACGTACTTTCACGTCATGGTACATCCGACATTCAGAAAGTATCTACGCTTCGCAGTCCTAGGAGTTCTATATCAGTTCCAAGCGATGTGCTTCGGTTTGAATCTAGCGCCCTGGGCTTTCACTCAAATAATGAACTCGGTAATGATATATTTCCGAGCTCATTCGGCTGCGGTAACGTCGGCCTACCTGGGCGACATTCTTCAGAGGTACGGCAACGAGTTAACGCTTCAGAACGATGTGCAGAATCTGCTTCTATTACTCAGACGTCTTGGTTTTATAATAAACGAGGAGAAGTCAGATCTGGTGCCATCCAAGTCATTCACTCATCTGGGAATGAGCTTCGAGACGCACAACAATCTCGTTCGTCTGCCGTTAACCAGAGCGAAATTAATCAGTTGTTACGCTCGCTATTGTCTGCACACAGACAAAGTCACAGCGAGAGAGTTCATGAGACTGATAGGTCTGTGCAGAGCCGCTGCGGATCTCATTCCGATGGGGCGGTTACGCACTCGTCCTCTCCAAATTTTCTTGACTCAGAATTGGAGTGTAAAGATTCATTCGCTCGATATAGACGTTCTCTTGTCAAATCAAGTGAAACAAGAGATTCAGACTTGGGCAAACATTCAGTGGTTGACTCAGGGAGTCCCACTGCAGTTGCCGGATCCGAGTTTTACCATTATGACGGATGCCAGTCAAACAGGTTGGGGTGCAACATTGGTCCCAATGGATTCGAAGTGCCAGGATCCGCAGTTTCTAGGCAAGCACATAAACATCAAGGAAATGATGTCAATTTGGCTTGCACTACGTCATTGGATGAACATTATTCAGAAAGCACATGTCCAAATGCTGTCTGACAATACGACAGTAGTAGCGTATATTCGGAACCAGGGAGGCACTCATTCCGTTCCGTTATTCAATTTAACGGAAAGAATCCTTCTGTTTGTTCTAGAACACCAAGTTCTACTTTCGGTCCGTCATTCCGGGTCGTCTGAATGTATTAGCAGACTCCCTTTCACGGAAGGGTCGCTTGTTGCCGTCAGAATGGACTCTCAACAAACAGGTATTCAATCAGATTTGCTACCAATGGGAGCGGCCAATGATAGACTTATTTGCGACACAACTCAACAATCAGTTGCAGACGTATGTGTCACCATGTCCGGATCCCCGAGCATATGCAGTAGACGCTCTATCGATCTCGTGGGACGGAATGATAGGATATGCGTATCCCCCAGCGCCGTTGATTCAGCAGATATTGCTAAAGATAAAACAATCTCAATGCAAAATTCTGTTGGTAGCATCTCTGTCTCCACAGAGACCGTGGATAAATCTACTCGGGTGTCTGCTGTGGGACTTACCGCGAAAGCTTCCTCCACGAGAGGATCTTTTGCAGGGGAAATCGCGTCAACTACATCACAACCCGCAAGGTCTCAACCTTCACGTATTTCCGTTGTGCGGTCCTTCTTGCACGGCAAGCATTTTACAGGACGAGCAGTGGACGCAATTTCTAACTGTAGGAGGACCTCCTCTTCGCTAAACTATGCGACTAAGTGGAAGGTCTTTTGTCATTGGTGTAGGGATCATTCTGTTGATATTTTTGATCCCTCCATTCCACACATTGCAAACTTTCTAGTATACTTGTTTGACGAGATCAAACTGCAGCCTGTTACTATTAAAGGTTATAGGTCTATGTTATCTGATACCTATGCACATCATGATAGTTTACAAATTGGATCTAATGTCTCTTTATCTAAATTAGTTAGAAACTTCTCGATAAATAGACCTAGAACCCTTAGATTAATTCCTAAATGGAATTTAGCTTGGGTTCTTCTTAAACTAAAAGAAAAGCCATTTGAGCCTCTTGAGACAGTAGATTTCACATTCTTGTCTTATAAGACAGCATTTCTCTTAGCTTTCTCTTCTGCTAGAAGAGTCAGTGAGCTTCATGCACTATCTGTGGACGATTCTCACTATCGTAGTGTCGGGAACACTATTACCTTTACTACTAATGTTGGATTTTTGGCTAAGAATCAGGCTCCTAATAAATATCCGGAACCTATTGTTATTAAGGCTCTTCCATCTTCAGACGGGCATAGGCCTTTACTCTGTCCGGTTAGAGCTTTACGTATTTATAAACAGATCTTAGTTTATCAGTAAGGACGTAAAGCTTCTTCTGTCTCTGATGCCTAATAGAAAGGACATTACGGTCCATTCTATTGCTAGATGGATTCAGTTAACTATCGGTACTGCTTATGATAATCTATCTTTAACTCAGCAGTCTGTGCTTAAGATTTCGGCTCATGAAGTAATAGCTCTTTCTACATCTTGGGCTTCTGCTCATATTGTTGCTATTACAGATTTAATGAAGGCTGCATATTGGTCTCAGCCATCCACATTCTCGAATTTTTATCTCAGAAATATTGAGTCCATTTCTGGAGGCCTGCATTGTTTAGGTCCATTATCTGCTGCTCAGAATGTCGTTCACTTAACAGTTGCAACTATAGTTATGTAGGCTTTCTGTTCCGGCAGTGACTCCATCCTGTTGCCCTCTTCGCTCTGGGCTATTTGACCCAGGGCAAGGGGAAGGGGGGGGGGAGGGTGTTCCCTTGGGTCACCTGTTTTATAATGAAAACAAGGGGATACTTCCTCCGGAGTCAGTAATTCTGAGCTGTTACTGGGATGGTTTTTAAGTGAAAAGTTTATGTTTTAAAAATTCATTCATGTCATAGTTTTAAAGTATAGCATTTGAATATCTCACGTGTCAAACGGGCGTTAATATACAATCCTCGGACACTTTTAAAGAGTATAAAGAGTCTCATTCTCTGGACTGACTTTATTTATTGGCTTACTTTAAAAATAATTAGTATAAAGGGTTATACTGGATGTTAATAGAGAACATGAATGTTATTATGCTCAATTATGGAGGGTGTTGTGTCTTTCTAATTTATCATAAATAAGAAAGATACATGTAAAGCCTAATACTCCTTTTCTCCTTGAGGGGATGACTCTATTATATATTATACGGGGATGGCCCTCCCAGGAGTTGGGAACTCATACCTCCCCGCTGAGTACATAGCGCTGACCAGGCACTGCTTGTAAGAATGATAATTGGCGCCAATTTCGAGACCTCCTTTTGGGGATTGGGGGGCAAAATTTGTGTTTGGCCCTAGATTTTTGAGAATTAGCACCAGCTATGTCTGGGTCATTGGTAAGTATAAAAAATATATAAATTACTGTAAATTTTTTAACTTTTTAAAATTTTTCAAAATTGAACAAAACCTTTTCTTATCAACCTACCCTACAGTTGTTTACTACAGTCTTGCATTACAGTGGAAGTCCCTAACATGGAAAAATATACTCTCTATTTTGATCTTTCCCAAGCGATTTGGGAAAGAAAAGTGGTGCAAAAGCACCAAGAAAAATAAGCCAAAACTGGGTCAAGTGCTACCGGTGCACACCCAGTAGGGGACGCTGTTCTCCAAGTACAGATCCACAGCTTCTGGTACCAGTGCGCAGACATGTGACAGATGACTCATTCTTTTTTCTTCCGCCATCTTGATGAGATGTGCTCTTCTGTGCATTAGAAAACAGTGCTACTAGCTCGTTGATTTCTTGTTCCTGTGTCAAGAATTATTGATCTGAGGATCTTCTAACATCATGACTGTGTTTATATATTCTCGTTTCTTAAATTCATCCACATTTTCATTGCATTCTCCGTGTTCGTGTGCGACTTTCGCATACCGTGGGATTCGGACGTCATATTTTTATAATTGATTTATGTTATCCTTTTGGATAGTGTTATTGTTGTTGGAGTTAGGTGTCAGTGTGCAGAATTTCTCCTCTCTGTTGAGGGTGGAACTTCTGCTTTTTGGGTGCCCGTCGGCCATCAGGGTGCTGTTTCCGCCAGTCCGTTTTTTTCTGCCACCTTTCTCTCCTTGTTGGGGGTGTTCTACTGTCTCAATCTGTTGAGTTCACTTTTTTCTCTGCAGTTCTCACCTCTGTTATGCCCAGAACTGTCTCTTGTGGGCAATGCCTTTCGACCAAGCATGTGGAGGACTCCCATGCTTCTTGCTCTACTTGTAATGGGTGTTCGTCAGATCGACCCTGTGGGCTCTGTGGGTCTTGGTCGTCCACCTTTTGGGCCTCCGTGAACTGTGTGGTGTGTGCTCGTGGCCGTTCCTCCCATACCCACAGGAAAGGGGAACGCTGTCATTTGGGACCTCCCAAAATTACCACGTCTGGTGAGTTTTCCCCCTCCGTGGGAGATGTGCAGTCTTTTCCTGTGGTGGATACTGTGGAGACTGTTGAGTTGTGTGGTGAAGAGATGCCTGGTTCAGGGACTGTGGTCCCTCTCCAGTCGACATCTGAGGCAGTCACTAGGGTTGGGACTCCTCCTTTGGAGCCGAGCTCCGTTGCTCTCTCCACCTTTCCACCAGTTTCAGCAGCTCACGACGTATCTGCTGCTACTGCTGTTCCATCTGCAGTGTCATCAGTCTCCGGTTCAGCCGGGCTCGGCTTATCCCTGCAGGGGTCTGCAGAGATGTCTGGTAGTGTAGGCGTGGAATATTGGCCTCAGCCTTCCCTGACTTCAACTTGACGAAGTCGGCAGGGGCTTCCGACCGAACCCTCTGCTGTGGTCTCTCAGGCGTTGAGCCCAGCAGCCTTCTCTTTGGATTTGGATGTTCCTGGTGGGGTCACCATGGACTCTGTTGCGTTTCCGTCCACATGCTATGGTCTGACGACCAGTTTTGCGGGACAGATGCTTTTTGTGCAGCATGGACCTTCTGTCCCTCAGAGGTCCACGGCAACTCTCCGGAGTTCCCGCACTGTAGATCCTTGGGGGTCTGGTATACCCCTCTCAGTATCTGCCTGCAGGTGTTTCAGCTGCCACCCGTCGTCCTGCATCGGGTGTTCTTGAGGATCGGGATCCTTCGCTGGTTAAGATGGTCAGGAGTGAAGCCACTTTGCTGGTTTGTTCCCTAGTCGAACCAACTGCCATGGGCCGTGAACTTAAGGAGGCCCTCTCCTTGCTCACTCGGGTTCTTTCTAAGGGCCTTCCTGTTGCCTCCAGCGAGGCTACTAGTGGTTTCCAGGCACCCCCGGGGCGCCGCCTCCCAGGATTGGAAGCAGGCCGCTTTCTGATCTCCCTGGTGTGCCTACACCATGGGAGGCATTGGCTGGTTTGCTCGTAATGGGCTATGTGTCTTCCGACTCTGAGGATGGGTCAGACATACCTGACGTTGAGGGCCAACAGTCTTCTGACTTGGGGGCAGCACTTGACTTTGTGTTTGAGTTCCTTCTGGATCTCAAGCCCTCTCAAGCTTCCGACGGTGTCAGCCAGGCCGCGATCATCAGTCGCGCGCCTCTAGCCTGTGGAGCAACCCGCTTCTGGACGCCTTTGTCCGTGCCAATCGGTACAGGTGGTTGAAGAGTTTGCGGCTTTGGACTAAGCTGAGTTCCAAGGCTATGAAGACTTCATTCTTCACCAGGGCTGACACCTTTTTGCCTCCAGTGCATTATCGTTCCTACAATTCCGCCAGTCCATCAGTCTGCCAGACTTTGATGGTCTTGGATCAGGACTCCGCCTCCCTCGGTCTTTCCAAGCCCAAGTCGGCCATTATTCCTATGGCGACTCTGGAGTCCCTGTTGGGCTTATTGAGAGAGATGCTGGGCATGCTTTCTCTCTCAGATCATGTTGTCTCTGCTTTGGCTGCTTATCTGCCTCCAGATAGGTTTGACGACGTACAAGCTCCTTTGCGTGTGATTTCCAAGGCACTCGTGCATCTTACTTGCATGCCTGTAACACGGCTAACTTGGAATTAGTTTTCCGGGACACTGTGTTGGACACAAGCCATTCCCTTCCTGAGAGGCAGCGCTCTGCTCTTCGATCCACTTCTTTGGCAGGTCCGTGACTTTTCCATGGTTCCGTGGCGACGGTCCGGGATGACGTCCTGCGTCATTCCAAAGATCAGCTGCTGCTCCACCAGCTTGATCATCCTTCTGTTGGAGGCAGGGGCCATTCGAAGCCTAACAATCGCCCTTCTGCTTCCTCTGCAAAGCCAAGAGCTGATCCTCCTGCCGCCGCTTCTACTTCTTACTCATGTGGTAAGGGTAAGCATAGGCAGACCAGAGGGAGGACTCGGGATCATTCATCTAATAGAGGAGGTGGTTTCTCCTCTCATGGGCCTCACCGGGGCTCGAGACGAAGATCTTCACCTCGATTCCTCCCAGGTTGGAGGAAGGATATCAGGGTTCACAGACCATTGGGCCACCGTCACATCCGATCCTTGGGTGTTAGACGTTGTTCGGTCCGGGCTGCAAATATCCTTCTGGAGGCACCCCACTCTGTAAAGAGTGCCTTTCCCAACCGAAGTTCCTTCAGACGTTTCACGTCGGGAGCTTTTGATCACAGAGATAGACAATCTCCTGTCAAAGGGGGCGATCAAGGTCATCAAGAACATTCTGTGGGATTTTATTCCTGCTTGTTCTTGGTGCCGAAGAAGGATGGCCGACTCGGAACGGTTATCGATCTGAGTATCCTGAACCAGTCTATCATTGCTCCCAAGTTCAGCATGGAGACTTTCAGGTCAGTTCGCCACTCCATTCACCAGGGTGATTTCGCTTCCATCATCGACCTGCGAGACATTTACTTTCACGTTCCGATTCATCAAACATCACGAAAGTATCTCGGGTTTGCTTTTCTGGGGCAAGTTTACCAGTTCAAGGCCATACCTTTTGGCCTCAACTTGGCTCCTTGGGACTTCTCCCGACTGATGTCACATGTGATAGCCTTCCATCGTACACAGTCCAGGGTGACTACTTTGGCATATCTGGATGATATCCTCCAGAAGCACTCCAATGCTGCTCTTCTGGAGTCAGATGTCGGTACATTGTTGAGCTTGCTGCGTCGCTAGGGTTCAGTCAACAAGGAGAAGTCGGACCTGGTCCCTTCTCAGTCGTTTTGTCATCTGGGGATGGACCTCCGTACTCAGCATAATTCGGTGGCGGTTTCCCGGGCAAGGGCTGTGATTCTCTCAGCTTTCGCCCTGACTCTGTCCCAGTCCACGTCTGCGACAGGTTGGAGTATTCTCCGGCTGCCCGGTCTCTGCGGTTCGGTGACGGATCTCATTCTTCTCAGTCGGCTGCATGTCAGACCTCTCCAACACTTTATGCTCAGTCGTTGGAGGCCGAATGTTGATCATCTGGATCTGGTGCTTCTGCTCTCTTCATCGTCACCTTCTTCCCTGGGCAGATGTTCAGTGGATTATGCGGGGACTTCGGTTGGACTTGCCCACATCCAATCGTGTTTCGACAGCAGATGGCAGCGATCTCGGATGGGGTGCAACTTGGCTCCTCTAGGTCTTTTCCTTCACGGTGTATGGGAGGGACCAGGATCAAGCAGCTCTTCACATCAACCAGAAGGAGCTTCTTGCTCTTCTTCTGAGTTTCCGGCAATGGATCTCCCACCTTTCGAATCGTCGGGTCCTTCTGTTGTCCGACAATTCGACAGTGGTCGCTTATATTTGGAACCAGGGTGGCACCCACTCGGTTCCCATATACGAATTAGCTTGGGATTTTCTACTGCTAGTTCAGGATGTCAACACCGGAGTGGTTGTTTGTCACATTCCCGGTCGTCTGAACGTCCTAACTGGCTCCCTGTCCCGACAGGACAGGGTCATTTCCACCGAGTGGATGCTTCACAGGGCAGTGTTCCAGTCGCTTTGCGATCTCTGAGGTCGCCCCACATCAATCTCTTTGTGACCCGTTGGAACCATCAGGTGGACTCTTTCGTGTCCCCATGTCCAGATGCTCTGGCTTTCGCTGTGGACGCTCTGTCACTCGATTGCAATGGTTTAGTCGACTTGATTATGCCAATCCTTCGATAACACAGATTGCGGAGTTTCTGGTATATCTGTTTGATTCTCGGGGTCTCCAGCCTGTTACCATCAAAGGGTACAGGTCCATGCTTTTGGAGACCTTTTCGTATTTGGGAAAGCGTCGTATCGGCACTAATCCATACCTCTCCAAACTTATTCGGCACTTTTCTTTGAAAAGGCCTAGGATTTTGCAGCTTACCCCAAGATGGAATCTTTCTTGGGTGCTGCTTTTGCTTTGGGGGGAGGGGGGGGGGGGCGTTTGAAACTTTATCCCAGGTGGATATGTGTTTTCTCACATACAAGATGGCTTTTCTGATGGCTTTTGCCTCAGCCAGACTGTTTAGTGAGCTTCACGCCCTCTCGGTTGATCCGGCCTTTTTCAGGAGCTCCGCCAACAGTGTTACTTTTACCACTGATTGCTCCTTTCTAGCCAAGAATCAGATGCCAGAAACTACTCCACCTCCTATCTGTATCAGGGCTCTTCCTTCGGCTGAGGGTAATCGCCCGTTTCTCTGTCCGGTGCGTGCACTTCGCATTTATCTCAACTTGACACAGTTCATTAGGAAAGGCATGAAACAATTCTTTCTGTCTCTTATTCCTGGTCGACAGAAGATCTCTCCTCAATCCATTTCTTGGTGGATTTGTCTTGCTATTCTAGCGACTGATGATTGTATCACCAATCGTATTTCTGACCACGAGGTGCATGCCTTGCCTACCTCCTGGGCTTATGCTAACTCACGTCAAGTTGTCGGATGTTATGGAGGCAGCCCACTGGAGAAATGCTTCTACTTTCTCCACCTTCTATCTGCGTCAGTTGCATGAGCAGTCTGAGGACCTTTTTTCTTTGGGCCCTCCCTCTTCTGCTCAGGCTGTTGTCTACCCTAGCCATTAGGCTTCAAGGTCAGTTCCAGCCCTGTGCTGTTTTACTGTCCTTTCTGTCTGTGCGTCACGCAGTGCCATACGCCTCATCTCTCATTGTCTTTTACTAATTAGCCTGACTGTTTACAGTTTGGGGCTATAGTCATGACTTTCATCCATCTGTCCATCCATCTGTTCATCCATTTGTTAACATTTAGAGTTTTGGTTAAAGTTTGTGGTTAAAGTTTTTAAGTTAAGTTTAAAGTTTTTTTTCTTTTAAATTAATATTAATTACTATTGATTGTATCATTCTCATTATGTTTTTCATCTTATTTTGGGAAATATTTAACCATTTTTTTGTATGGCAATTTAACTTAGAACTTCCAGTTAAAGCTTTTTGGTTAAAGTTTCTTTTTTCTTTACAAAGTTACACCTTTATTTCTTCAAACACTTTACTGCAATGTCACTGTTTCTCATTTGGGAGAATGTCTACTATCTACTGAACCTTTCTACAGTGATTTTCATTAATATTGGCAGGATTTTAACCCCTTTTAAACATTTTTTCAGACTTAGTTTCTTTGTATTTGCTTTTCCACATACTTTTTTACTTTAATTCTTGCATGGTCAGTACAACTTAATGATTGCATTTACATCAATGATTTCTTTTTATCGGTTTTAGGAAATATTTAACCCGTTTTTGGAGGTCAGTTTTACTTAGTATTCCTAGCTTAAAGTTTCAGATTAAAGTTTTGCTTTTCAATGTTGTACCTTTCATTCTTCAAACACTGTGTTTTTTATTTGGGGCAAAGTCTACTGAACCTGTATACAGAGGTTTCAAATAATATAGGCATTAATTTAAACCTTTTCAAAAGGGTTTTTCGAACTTAATTTCTCTAAAATTCAAAATAGGCTTCTACCACATACTTTGTTACTTTTTATCCCCCCCACAAGGGAGGGATGTAACATAGAGCTCCGTCCATCCATCTGTCTGTCCGTCTGGCTGTCCGTCCAAACTTTGTTTATGGCATAACTTGAACAATAGTTAACACATTTCAGTTCTTTTCAATATATGTCTGTACAGCAGCAATGTCTATGCCACGTTCGATGGCCACCATTATACAATGAAAATTGTTGAAGTTATTGCCCTGCGCCCCCCCCCCCCCCCTCCCCCTGCCAATTAGACATTTTTTTTCTTTGCTCCAAAATGCATTTTGAAGTATTTAAAGTGACTTCGTGCCAAATTTTTTTTAACTTCATACCGCTACAAACCCCCCATGCCAATTAGGCACTTTTTTTTCTTTGGTCCGACATTAAATTAAAATTTGAAATTGGGCTTCTAACACATACTTTGTCACTTTTTGTTCTTGCATGATCTTTTAATAACTGCATTTACAGATCTGATTTCTTTTACTTGAATGCAGCTTTTTTTTTTAAATATTAAGAAATGCCTTCTGCAGCATACTTCTGTTGTTTTACAAAAGTAATACAGATTGGAAGGAAACGGGAGTGAGGGACTTTGATGCTGTCTCCAAAACTTCGGGGGACATGGGCGGAATCAATCCACCCCTCCCTCCTTCCCTTGTTATCCAGAAGATAAATCCAGTTCTAATTATATGATTCTCTTCAAATTTGATATTACTTTTTTATACGACCATTTGTAAAAATGGTCATCTTATGTAAATGGTCTGTCTGTAAACAATTTGTTTCCGACCAATAACTCCAGTTTGGATTATTTGATTTCAACCAGTTATAAGTTGACAGATATATGTGTATATTTTTATACTGTACCAATGACCCAGACTTA
Source organism: Pictodentalium vernedei (assembly GCA_031216915.1). Classification (NCBI taxonomy): domain Eukaryota; kingdom Metazoa; phylum Mollusca; class Scaphopoda; order Dentaliida; family Dentaliidae; genus Pictodentalium; species Pictodentalium vernedei. Next base: position 229,226,726 of record CM062291.1, read on the forward strand.
GCTGGTGCTAACTCCAACAAAACCAGGGCCAAACACAAATTTTGCCCCCCAGTCCCCAAAATTTGCATCCAAAACAAAAAGAAATCATGTCCTAAAGGACCTCCATACTACGCCTCTACTGCGCATACGCAGTGACGCAGTCGTCCCGAAATTGGCGCCAATTATCATTCTCTGTTTGGCCCTTCATCAGTCAACATCTCACTGATCTTTGTGCTTGTAAATCTCAGTTTAAAGGATGCCAGACACGTAATTTTTGGAGAAAATGTGATTCTAAGGAGGATAGAAGGAGGAGAGGAAAAAGAAGTGGCAAAAAATAATCAGGGCTGTACTCAAAATTTTTTGATGAAATTATGTTAAGTTGCCTATTTTCGAGGCATGGGCCTCTTGTTGTCATTCTTGCTAATTGTTGCACTGCTTATTCAGTGTTTCCTCTCCCCTAGCCTTCTAAAGTCCCCCCTGGCAATTCTCCCATGCTTTTGGCATATTTTTGAGAAATTTCATTTCTAAAATTTCCTGGGAGAGTTGCTTGGTTACAGAATGTTTTCTGTTATTTTCCCCATAGTTACGTTTTCACCCATGGGTGTATAACGTTTGTGTTCTGCATCTTCCATCTGATGTTCTACAGATTCTCCCCTGGGAGTCTCTGTTTTGCATCAGATAGAGTGTAATTGATGACTGATTCCGGGCCAGTTTTTTCAGTGCCTAGAGTCATGTTTTCTAGTGTGTTTACACTGTTTGTTTTCATTGGCAACAGCCTTTTTTGAGGGGGGCTGTTTGCCTTTGTGGTAGTTTATCTCATTATAAGATACATTTATATTATCCGAAAGTGTCTCATTAATTATTTTATATAAATTTAAAATTTTTGACCACACTTTGCCATCGGATCCATCGGGGCTCAACGTTACTTTTCAGCAACTTGGGCTTCTCTGAAAAAATATTTTTTCAAAATTATTTTGTTTTGCAATTGTTTTTTCATTTATTAATGGATCATGTTATTATGTATCTTTGTGTCAGGGGTTTTTGCGAGTAACTAGGACTTATTGTTGTTCTTTCACAATGAAGGGACATTGTTCAAATTGTAATAGGAAGAAATCTTCCTCTGACTTTCATGATCATTGTATTAATTGTAGTCAGTGTTCTCGCATTAATCCCTGTCCTATATGTGAACATTGGGATGAGAAACATTGGAAACGTGTGTCACGATATGTTGTTTCTGGAGAAAGAGCGATGCCGGCTCTTTCTCCACAAGGTCACTCTACTCTCTCAGTTTCTATTTCAGAGGAACCAGAACAGGGTGATGTTTCCATGTTATCTTCTTCAAGTGTGCGTCCGTCGTCACAAATGAATTCAGAGCTAGCGGCAAAAGTGCTCATGGAGATTAGACAAATGTCGTCCGCTAGCTCGCCCGGTGTAGCGTCCATTCACCGAATGGTTCGGCAGCCGGGTTCATCCGATGCGGTCCAAGAGGAAATTTTGGGTGATGCGAGCACAATAAACATAATAGATGCACACCCAGTGATGGCGGATAGTAAGCGAGAACGGAGGAAGCCTTTTAGTCCGGTTCCTAGCTCATCCAGGTCCAGCCGGGCCGCGAGCGAGAGAGGTCCCTCTCTCGTACAACAACATCTGGGACCAGATGTTGTGGTACAAAATGTGTCTTTAGCGGAGCATACGTCCGTCGCTCGGGACGCTCCGTTGTATAAGCAGTCCGCAGAGACTGTTAAGGCTTCCTCTTCTCGTCAGCGCACACGACCGCACCTTGGCTGCGTGACCGCCGATATTTTACCAGCTTCGCTGATGAAGGATTCTTCGGCGACCAGGTCACACCATCCGGCAGCCAGGGATTTGAGACCGATGGACTCCGGACGTTCGCATAGGAAAAGTATGCGGGAGCCATCTGATGCGGAGCTGCCCTCGGCGAAGCAGCGAAAGACTGCGCCTCCGCAGGTCTCGACATCGGACATTCTTGTGCAGATAGCACAGCTTATCGCAGCATCCCAGCAGCCGACAGAAACGGTGTCGGATCGAGAATTATCCGACGGCGCTGGGTCGGTACGCTCCGCCGAAGCATCGGGGGCGGACGACCAGGAACATCGGGAGGTCCGACCGGATGGTGAAAGGGATACGGATGACTTGGAGCTATCCCTTTCGGAACAACATAAAGCTGCCGTGGACTTCATCCGGCACTTTCTCCCTCAAGTTGTTCCGTCGGGCCAGACTGCTGCGCTTCCGGACAAGAGAATTATAGCGTCATTGGACTCTGAATTTTTTGAGCGGTTCAGGGACATCGCTCCCGAGTTTCCGTCGCAGTCCAATAATGTTGCAAGAACATTTGAATTATTGAACGACGCTATATTTACACTTGCTTCCAGGACGGGGAAAGCAGGTTTCTTGTCCGCTAATACTCTTAACCTGCCTTTCATTAATGCAAGGAATAAATTCGATACGGCAGGACAGGGTATACCGAGAGTTCCTCTGCGTATGGACGACGAGGCGGAAGACTTAGAGCTATCATTACCGTCGTCAGCTTCTATTCCAACCGCGGTGTTGGAAACAGCTATTGCGTCTAACAGAGCCAATTTAGATGCCTTATCTTACGCAGATCACCTTACTAAGGCGTTATCACTGCGCCTTCAAGGGGAAGAGTTTCAGGATATACAATCCTCTTTAAGACTTCTTTCAAGGGCAGTAGCTTATTCCACGTGTAACTCCGCCCTTTCAGTGGCAAATCTGGAGTTGGTTAGACGTGACGCAGCCCTAGCTACATCCACACTAGTGGATTCTAAGGTGAAGAACTCTCTTAGAGTCGCTTCGGTCTCAGGAGAACTTCTCTTTGACGGCAAGCTTTCCGCTATTTATGATAAAATTAAAAAGAAAGCTAATGATTCTCTGTTGTTCAGATCGGCTCCTAAAAAGTCGGATACAGCAGACACGAATAAGACAGGCACTTCTGGGTCTAATGCGCCCAAGAGAGGTTCCTATAGAGGTTCCGGTGCGTCCTCTTGGTCTTATTCGAGAGACCGTCAGGATAGCGACTCTCGTTCGGGACGTCCTTCAGGCCGGGACAATCGGTCGGACGCCCCGAGGTCGACGAGGCGAGGTGCGGGTCGTGGAGGACGTGGTTTCTCCTACCGCAGGCCTCGCAGGTCCAGGAGGTGATGGCTTAAACCTCTATCGCGTTCCGGTTGGCGGAAGGTTGTCAAGTTTTTCACAAGAGTGGGCGTCGATTACGGACGACCCTTGGGTGAGAGGAGTGACTTCGGAAGGTCTAAAGATATCCTTCAAACGAAAGCCTCCATTAACTCGAAGTCCAAAGTGGACTCATCTTCCATCAAATCCACAGAAAAGAGACGCTCTGTTATCAGAGGTGCAGTCTCTTTTAATGAAGAACGCGGTAGAGGTCGTAGAAAACCAGGAATCTCTGGGATTCTACAGCCATCTGTTTCTGGTTCCGAAACCAGACGGCTCGTTCCGTCCAGTCATAGTTTTGAGCTGGATAAACAAGCTGATCGTCGCTCCGAAGTTTTATATGGAGACGATTCGATCGGTCAGAGCGAGTATTCGGGTGAACGATTATGCAACGAGCATAGATCTCAAAGATGCGTACTTTCACGTCATGGTACATCCGACATTCCGAAAGTATCTACGCTTCGCAGTCCTAGGAGTGGTGTATCAATTCCGGGCGATGTGCTTTGGATTGAATCTAGCACCCTGGGCTTTCACTCGGGTAATGAACTCGGTAATGATCTACTTCCGAGCTCATTCGTCTGCGGTAACGTCGGCCTACCTGGACGACATTCTTCAGAGGTACGGCAACGAGTTAACGCTTCAGAACGATGTTCAGAATCTTCTTCTATTGCTCCAACGTCTCGGTTTTATAGTAAACGAGGAGAAGTCGGATCTGGTGCCGTCCAAGTCATTCACTCATCTGGGAACAACAATCTCGTTCGTCTGCCGTTAACCAGAGCGAAATTAGTCAGTTGTTACGCTCGCTATTGTCTGCACGCAGACAAAGTCACGGCAAGAGAATTTATGAGACTGATAGGTCTGTGCGGAGCCGCCGCGGATCTCATTCCGATGGGGCGGCTACGCACACGTCCTCTTCAAATTTTCCTGACTCAGAATTGGAGTGTGAAAATTCATTCGCTCGATGTAGACGTTCTCTTGTCAGATCAAGTGAAACAAGAGATTCAGACTTGGGCAAACATTCAGTGGTTAACTCAAGGAGTTCCGCTGCAGTTGCCGGATCCGAGTTTTACCGTTATGACGGATGCCAGTCAAACAGGTTGGGGTGCATCATTAATCCCAACGGATTCGAGATGCCAGGGTCTTTGGGATCCGCAATTCCTGTGCAAGCACATAAACATCAAGGAAATGATGTCAATTTGGCTTGCGTTACGTCACTGGATGGACATTATTCACGATGCTCATGTCCAAATCCTATCCGACAATACGACAGTAGTGGCGTATATACGGAATCAGGGAGGCACTCATTCAGTTCCGTTGTTCAATCTAACGGAAAGAATCCTTCTGTTTGCGTTAGAACATCACGTTCTTCTTTCGGTCCGTCACATACCGGGTCGTCTGAATGTGCTAGCAGACTCCCTTTCACGAAAGGGTCGCTTGTTGCCGTCGGAGTGGACTCTCAACAAACAAGTATTCAATCAGATTTGCTACCAATGGGAACGGCCAATGATAGACTTATTTGCGACACATCTCAACAATCAGTTGCAGACGTATGTGTCTCCGTGTCCGGATCCAAGAGCATTTGCAGTAGACGCTCTGTCGATCCCTTGGGACGGAATGATAGGATATGCGTATCCTCCAGCTCCGTTAATTCAACAAGTATTGCTAAAGATAAAACAATCTCAATGCAAGATTCTGTTGGTAGCATCTCTGTCGCCACAGAGACCGTGGATAAATCTACTCAGGTGTCTGTTGTGGGACCTACCGAGGAAGCTTGCTCCACGGGAGGATCTTCTTTCGCAGGGGAAATCGCGCCAACTCCATCACAACCCGCAAGGTCTCAACCTTCACGTTTTTCCGTTGTGCGGTCCTTCTTGCATGGCAAGCACTTTACAGGACGAGCAGTGGACGCGATTTCTAACTGTAGGAGGACCTCCTCTTCGCTAAACTATGCGGCTAAGTGGAAGGTTTTTCGTCGTTGGTGTAGGGATCATTCTGTAGATATATTTGATCCCTCTATACCAGACATTGCAAACTTTCTAGTATACTTGTTTGACGAAATCAAACTGCAGCCTGTTACTATAAAGGGTTATAGATCTATGTTATCTGATACCTATGCACATCATGATAGTTTACAAATTGGATCTAATGTCTCTTTATCGAAGTTGGTTAGAAACTTTTCGATAAATAGACCCAGAACTCTTAGATTAATTCCTAAGTGGAATTTAGCTTGGGTTCTCCTTAAATTGAAGGAAAAGCCATTTGAACCTCTTGGGACAGTAGATTTCAAATTCTTATCTTATAAGACAGCTTTTCTCTTAGCTTTCTCTTCTGCCAGAAGAGTCAGTGAGCTTCATGCACTATCGGTGGATGATTCTCATTATCGTAGTGTTGGGAACACTATCACCTTCACTACTAATGTGGGTTTTTTAGCTAAGAATCAGGCTCCTAATAAATATCCGGAACCTATTGTTATTAAGGCTCTTCCGTCTTCAGACGGGCGTAGGCCTTTACTCTGTCCTGTTAGAGCACTACGTATATATAAACAGAGATCTCAGTTTATCAGAAAGGGACGGAAACGTTTCTTTCTGTCTTTGATGCCTAATAGAAAGGACATTTCAGTCCATTCTATTGCTAGATGGATTCAGTTAACTATCCGTACTGCTTATGAAGATTTATCTTCTTCTCAGCAGTCTGTGCTTAAGATTTCTGCTCATGAAGTAAGAGCTCTTTCTACTTCCTGGGCTTATGCTAATAGTGTTGCTATTACAGATTTAATGAAGGCTGCTTATTGGTCTCAGCCATCCACATTTACGAATTTTTATCTCAGAAATATTGAGTCCATTTCAGGAGACCTGCATTGTTTAGGTCCGTTATCTGTTGCTCAGAATGTCGTCCACTAACAGTTGCAACTATAGTTATGCAGGCTTTCTGTTCCGGCAGTGACTCCGTCCGGCTGCCCTCTTCGCTCTGGGCTATTTGACCCAGGGCAAGGGGAAGGGGGGGGGGGGGGGGGTGTTCCCTTAGGTCACCTGCTTTATAGTGAAAAGCAAGGGAATGCCTCCTCCAAGTCAGTATTTCTGAGTCGCTTCCGGGATGGTTTTAAAGTGTAATATTAATGTTTAAATTCATTCATGTCTTATTTTTAAAGTGTAGCTCGGTGTGAAGCATTTGTATATGTCAAGTGTCAAACGGGCTTTAATATACAATACTCGGACACTTTTAAATGATTATAAAGAGTCTCAATTCTCTGGACTACTTTATTTATTGGCTTGCTTTAAAAATAATTAGTATAAGGGTTATACTGGATGTTAATAGAGAACATGAATGTTATTGTGCTCAATTATTAAGGGTAGTGTATCTTTCTAATTTAATATTAAATAAGAAAGATACATGTAAAGCCTAATACTCCTTTTCTCCTTAAGGGGTTACCTCTTGACTATATAGTTGAGCTTATTGGATTTTCCTCTATGTCCTAGGCCCTCCAGCCTGTTTACTATTCAGCTAAGTCTGGGTCATTGGTACAGTATAAAAATGTTAAAAAATTTATAGTAATTTATATATTTTTTATACTTACCAATGACCCAGACGGGGATGGCCCTCCCTGGAGTTGGGAACTCTTGCCTCCCCGCTGAGTACATAGCGCTGACCAGGCACTGCCAGTAAGAATGATAATTGGCGCCAATTTCGGGACGACTGCGTCACTGCGCATGCGCAGTAGAGGCGTAGTATGGAGGTCCTTTAGGACATGATTTCTTTTTGTTTTGGATGCAAATTTTGGGGATTGGGGGGCAAAATTTGTGTTTGGCCCTGGTTTTGTTGGAGTTAGCACCAGCTAAGTCTGGGTCATTGGTAAGTATAAAAAATATATAAATTACTATAAATTTTTTAACTTTCCAGCTAGTACTACATGCCAAGTTTGAATATGGGTCCCCACTTCCCCACCCACGGTAATTTAGGCAATTTTTCCAAAAGTGCATTTTGAAGGATTGGGAGTTATTAAATGCAAATAAACAAAATATTGACTACTATAACACACCACCAGAGAAATGAAAAAATAAAATTTGAATAGCAATTTTTGTATATCGTGTGTGCAGATATGGCAGATTCGTTAGGTAAACGGTTAACAGAAAATGGCTCAGACTATTTTGTGTCTACGCATTGCCATTGCTGGGACAGTCGGCCTGCATGCATGACATCACTCTAGTGTTTGTGATGCTATGGTCTGATAGGCCTTGGGAACTCTTCTTCTGTCCACCATTACAGTGCAGTCGGGTTATGTGGGGGTGGTTATGTGATTCCCTCCTCCTATTGTCTTTTCAGCCTGTAGTAAACAATTGTAGGGTAGGTTGATAAGAAATCTAAATTTTATAGTAAATTTCCTTTCTTATTATACCTACCGCAATTGTTTACATGGAGGCCCTCCCATCTTCTTATTCGGGTAAGAATCCTTCCTCCCCGCTGGTCACATAACTCCAATGTTGGCGGATTCAAAAGAATGAGTCATCTGTCACATGTCTGCACACTGGTAACGGAAGCCGTGGATCTATACTTGGAGAAGAGCGTACCCTACTGGGTGTGCGCCGGTAGCACTCAACTCAGTTTTGGCTTATTTTTTCTTGGTGCTTTTGCATCACTTTTCTTTCCCAAATCACTTGGGAAAGATCAAAATAGAGAGTATATATTTTTATACTGTACCAATGACCCAGACATAGCTGGTGCTAACTCTTAAAAATCTAGGGCCAAACACAAATTTTGCCCCCCAATCCCCAAAATTTGCATCTAAAACCAAAGAAATCATGTCCTGAATGGCCCTCCATACTTCGCCTCTACTGCACATGTGCAGTGTCAAGGACGTCCCGAAATTGGTGCCATTTATCATTCTTTGTTTGGCCCTTCATCAGTTAACATCTGACTGATCTTTGTGCTTGTAAATCTCAGTTTAAATGATGCCAGACACATAAATATTAGAGAAATGGTGGATCTAAGGAGGAAATAGAAGGAGGAGAGGAAAAATGAGTGACAGAAAATAATCAGGGCTGTAACTTAAAATTTTTTCATGAAATTATGTTAAGTTACCTATTTTCGAGGCATGGGCCTGTTGTGGTCATTCTTGCTATAAAGTTACACTGCTTGTTCAGTGTTTTCCTCTCTCCCTTTCCTTAAGTCCCCCCTTGCTATTCTCCCATGCTTTTGGCATATTTTCTGTAATATTATTACTAAAATTTCTTGGGAGTTTTAGCTGGATAACAGATTGAATTCTGTTCTTTTCCCCATGTTCACGTCCACACCCATGGGTGTTTAGGCGTAGTGTTCTGCATCTACCATCTGATGTTCTGCAGTTTCTTCCCTGGAAGTCTCCGTTTTGCATCAGATAGTGTATTATTGGTAACTGATTTCGGGCCAGGGTTATCAGTGCCTGGAGTCATGTTTCTGGTGTTTTTACACTTCTTGTTTACATTGACAACAGCCTCTGTGGAGGGGGATTTCTTGTCTTTGTGTTAGTTAAATCATAACTGGATACATTATTATTATTCGTAAGAGTTGCATTAATTTTTTAAAATATTTTTAAAATTTTTGTCCACACTTAGGCTTGGGATCCATTGGGGCTCAACGTTACTTTTCAGAAACTTGGGCTTTTCTGAAAAAATATTTTTTCAAAAAATTTTTTTTTTGATTTCAATTATTTTTTCTATGTTAATGGATCATGTTATTATGTAGTTTTGTTTTCAGGGGTTGATGCAAGTACTAGGACTTTGTATTCTTTTCACAATGAAAGGTTATTGTTCAATTGTAATAAGAGGAAATCTTCCTCTGACTTTCATAATCATTGTATAAATGTAGTCAGTGTACTCGCACTAACTCCTGTTCAGTATGTGTTAATTTCGATGACAACATGGGAACCGTGTGTCACGGTATATTAGCGGGGAAATTGCCATGCCGGTCCTTTCTCTGCAGGGTCACTCTAGTTTATCAATCTCTATTTCAGATGAACAAGAACAGGGTGATGTATCCGTGATGTCTTCCAAATGTGTGCCTCCGTCGTCACAATTAATGAAGAGCTAGCGGCAAATTGCTCATGGAAATACGTCAATTGCCTAAGAGGTCCCTAGTAGGATCAACGGCCTTTGACGTCCGCTAGCTCGCCCGGTGTAGCGTCCATTTATCGAATGGTTCGGCAGCCGGGTTCGTCCGTTGCGGTCCAGAAGGAGTTTTGGGTGATGCGAGCACTATAAATCAACCAAGTGCACACCCAGTGACGGCGGATCAGAGGAGAGAACGGAGGAAGCCTATTAGTCCGTAGTCCGGTTCCTAGCTCGTCCAGGTCCATCCGGGCTGCGAGCGAGAGAGGCCTCTCTCTCGTACAACAACATCTGGCCCCAGATGTTGTGGTACAAAATGTTTCGCATTCGGAGCATACGTCTGCCGCTCGGGACGCTCCGTTATATAGACAGTCCGGAGAGACTGTCAATAAGGCTTCCTCATCCTCATGGCAGCACACATGACCGCACCTTGGCTACGTGACCTCGGATATCCAGCCAACTTCGCCAATCAGAGAATCCACGGCGACCAGGTCACGCCATCCGGTAGCCAGGGACACGAGGCCTGTAGACTCCAGACGTTCGCATAAGAAAAGTATGCAGGAGTCAACGTACACAGAGCTTCCAGCGGCAAAGCATCATAAGACCGCTACTCCACAGGCCTCAGTGACGGACGTGCTATCCCGAATAGCACAACTTATCGCAGCATCCCAGCGACGACAGAATCTCTGTCGCATCATGTAATATCCGACGATGCTGGGTCGGTACGCTCTGCTGAAGCATCAGGTACGGACGTCCGAAAACTTCATAGGGTCCGACAGGATGGCGAAAGGGATTCGGAGGATTTCGAGCTTTCCCTTTCGGAACAACATAAGTCATCCGGCTTTGTCTTCTAGAGGTTGTTTCGTCAGACCAGAATGCTGCGATGCCGGATAAGAGACTGATAGCGTCGGTGGACACAAGAATTTTTTGATCGGTTCAGGGACATCGTCCCTCAGTTTCCGACACAGTCCAATAATGTCACAGGAACTTTCGAATTATTAAACGACGCTATATATATTTATGCTTGCTATTAAACAAGCAAGTCTGGTTACTTGTTCGCAAAAGTTACCGTGATGTCTTTCAAAAGTGTGCCTCTGTCGTCATAGTTAAATGAAGAGCTAGCGGCAATAAGTGCTCATGGAAATACGTCAATCATCTAAGAGGTCCCTAGTAGATCGACGGCGTTGACATTCGCTAGCTCACCCGGTGTAGCATCCATTCATCGAATGGTTCGGCAGCCGGGTTCGTCCGTTGCGGTCCAGGAAGGAGATTTGGGTGATGCGAGCACTATAATAGACAATAGTACACGCCCAGTGACGACGGATCAGAGGAGAGATCGGAGGAAGCCTGTTAGTCCGGTTCCTAGCTCGTCCAGGTTCGTCCGGGCTGCGAGCGAGAGAGGTCCCTCTCTTATACAACAACATCTGGGACCGGATGTTGTGGTACAAACGTTTCGCATTCGGAGCATATGTCCGCCGCTCGGGACTCTCCATTATATAGACAGTCCGAGAGACTGTCAATAAGGCTTCCTCATCCTCACTGCAGCGCACACGACCGCACCTTGGCTACGTGACCTCGAGTATCTGGCCAGCTTCATCATTCAGGTATTCCACGGCGAACAGGTCACGCCATCCGGTAGCCAAGGGACACGAGGCCTGTACACTCCGGTCGCTCGCATAATAGAAGTATGCACAGGGTAACATACACGGAGCTTACAGCGGCAAAGCATCGTAAGACCGCTTCTCCACAAGCCTCAGTGACGGACGTGCTATCCAAAATAGCACAACTTATCGCAGCATCCCAGCGACGACAGATTCTCTGTCGGATCAGGAATAATCCGACGACGCTGGGTCGGTTCGCTCCGCTGAAGCATCAGGTACGGACGACCGAGCACTTCATAGGGTCCGACAGGATGGCGAAAGGGATTCGGACGATTTCGAGCTTTCCCTTTCGGAACAACAGAAGCTGCCATACATTTCTTCTGGCATTATCTTCCAGAGGTTATTCCGTCGGACTAAAATGCTGCGATGCTGGATAAGAGACTAATAGCGTCATTGGACACAGAGTTTTTGATCGGCTCAGGGACATCGTCCATGAGTTGCCGACACAGTCCAATAATGTCACTAGAACATTCGAATTATTGAACGACGCTATTTATAAGCTTGCTACCAAAACAGGCTAGTCTAGTTTCTTGTCCGCAAATGCTCTAAATCTGCCTTTCATCAATTCTAGGAATAAATTTGAAATGGCAGGACAGGGCATACTGAGAGTTCCTCTGCGTCTAGACGACGAGGCTGAAGACTGGAATTGTCTATATCGCCGTCTATGTCAATTCCAACCACGACGTTGGAAACGACAATAATGTCTAACAGACTTAACTTAGACGCTTTATCATACGAAGACCACCTTACTGAGGCATTATCATTACGTCTTCAAGGGAAAGAATTCCAGGATATGATCCTCAATGAGATTTCTTTCTAGGGCAGTAGTTTTTCCACGTATAACTCCGCCCTTCAGTGGCAAACCTGGAGTTGGTTAGACGTGACGCAGCCCTAGCTACATCCACGCGCGTGGATAGTAAGGTGAAGAACTCTCTGAGTCGCTTCGGTCTCGGAGAAGCTTCTCTTCGAGGGCAACCTTTCGGCAATCTATGAATTGCTCGATATACACGTTTTCTTGTCAATCAAGTGTAACAAGAGATTCAGACTTGGGCAAACATTCGGTGGTTAACTCAGAGAGTTCCACTGCAGTTGCCGGATCCGAGCTTTACGATTATGACGGATGCCAGTCAAACAGGTTGGGGTACAACATTGATTCCAACGGATTCGAAGTGCCAGGTCTTTGGGTTCCGTAGTTTTCTAGGCAAGCACTTAAACTTCCAAGAAATGATGTTCTTTTGGCTTGCACTATATCATTGGATGAACATTATTCAGAAACGCATGTCCAAATCCTGTCCGATAATACGACAGTAGTTGCGTATATCCGAAACCAGGGAGGCACTCATTCTGTTCCGTTATTCAATTTTACGGAAAGGATCCTTCTGTTTGTTCTAGAACATCAAGTTCTACTTCGGTCCGTCATATTCCGGGTCGTCTGATTGTATTAGCAGACTCCCTTTCACGGAAGGGTCGCTTGTTGCCGTCAGAATGGACTCTCAACAAACAGGTATTCAATCAGATTTGCTACCAATGGGAGCGGTCAATGATAGACTTATTTGCGACACAACTCAACAATCAATTGCAGACGTATGTGTCACCATGTCCGGATCCCCGAGCATATATAGTTAACGCTCTATCAATCTCGTAGGACGGAATGATAGGATATGCGTATCCTCCAGCGCTGTTGATTCAGCAAATATTGCTAAGATAAAATATTCACAATACAATTCTGTTTTTAGCATCTCTGTCTCCACAGCGACCGTGGATAAATTTACTCAGGTGTCTGCTGTGGGACTTACCGCGAAAACTTCCTCCACGAGAGGATCTTCTTTCGCTGGGGAAATCGTGTCAATTTCATCACAAGCCGCAAGGTCTGAACCTTCACGTACTCCGTTGTGCGGTCCTTCTTGCACGGCAAGCATTGTACAGGACGAGCAGTGGACGCGATTTCTAACTGTAGGAGGACCTCTTCACTATACTATGCGGCTAAAGTGGAAGGTCTTCCGTCGTTGGTGTAGGGATCATTATGTTGATATTTTTGATCCCTCCATACCAGACATTGCAAACTTTCTAGTATACTTGTTTGACAAGATGAACTGCAGCCTGTTACTATTAAAGGTTATAGGTCTATGTTATCTGATACCTATGCACACCATGATAGTTTACAATTAAGTCTAATGTCTCTTTATCTAAGTTAGTTTGAAACTTTTCGATAAATAGACCTAGAATCCTTAGATTAATTCCTAAAATGGAATTTAGCTTGGGTTCTTATTAAACTAAAGAAAACCATTTGAGCCTCTTGAGACAGTAGATTTCAAATTCTGGCCTTTTAAGACAGCAATTCTCTTAGCTTTCTCTTCTGCTGAAGAGTCAGTGAGCTTCATGCACTATCGGTGGACTATTCTCACTTTCGTAGTATCGGGAACACTATTACCTTTACTACTAATGTTGGATTTTTGGTTAAGAATTAGGCTCCTAATAAATATCCGGAACCTATTGTTATTAAGGCCCTCCCGTCTTCGAACGGGCATAGGCCTTTACTCTGTCCGGTTAGAGCTTTATGTATTTATAAACAGATCTTAGTTTATCAGTAAGGACGTAAAGCTTCTTCTGTCTCTGATGCCTAATAGAAAGGACATTACGGTCCATTCTATTGCTAGATGGATTCAATTAACTATCGGTACTGCTTATGATAATCTATCTTTAACTCAGCAGTCTGTGCTTAAGATTTCGGCTCATGAAGTAATAGCTCTTTCTACATCTCGGGCTTCTGTTGGTATTGTTGCTATTACAGATTTAATGAAGGCTGCATATTGGTCTCAGCCATCCACATTCTCGAATTTTTATCTCAGAAATATTGAGTCCATTTCTGGAGGCCTGCATTGTTTAGGTCCATTATCTGCTGCTCAGAATGTCGTTCACTTAACAGTTGCAACTATAGTTATGTAGGCTTTCTGTTCCGGCAGTGACTCCGTCCTGTTGCCCTCTTCGCTCTGGGCTATTTGACCCAGGGCAAGGGGAAGGGGGGGGGGGGGAGGGTGTTCCCTTGGGTCACCTGTTTTATAATGAAAACAAGGGGATACTTCCTCCGGAGTCAGTAATTCTGAGCTGTTACTGGGATGGTTTTTAAGTGAAAAGTTTATGTTTTAAAAATTCATTCATGTCATAGTTTTAAAGTATAGCATTTGAATATCTCACGTGTCAAACGGGCGTTAATATACAATCCTCGGACACTTTTAAAAGAGTATAAAGAGTCTCAATTCTCTGGACTAACTTTATTTATTGGCTTACTTTAAAAATAATTAATATAAGGATTATACTGGATGTTAATAGAGAACATGAATGTTATGATGCTCAATTATGGAGGGTGTTGTGTCTTTCTAATTTATCATAAATAAGAAAGATACATATAAAGCCTAATACTCCTTTTCACCTCGAGGGGATGACTCTATTTTATATAGTTGAGCTTATTGGATTTTCCTCTATGTCCTAGGCCCTCGAGCCTTTTTACTTTTCAGCTATGTCTGGGTCATTGGTACAGTATAAAAATGTTAAAAAATTTATAGTAATTTATATATTTTTTATACTTACCAATGACCCAGACGGGGATGGCCCTCCCAGGAGTTGGGAACTCATACCTCCCCGCTGAGTACATAGCGCTGACCAGGCACTGATTGTAAGAATGATAAATGGCGCCAATTTCGGGACGTCCTTGACACTGCGCATGCGCAGTAGAGGCGAAATATGGAGGGCAATTCAGGACATGATTTCTTTGGTTTTAGATGCAAATTTTGGGGATTAGGGGGCAAAATTTGTGTTTGGCCCTAGATTTTTAAGAGTTAGCACCAGCTATGTCTGGGTCATTGGTAAGTATAAAAAATATATAAATTACTATAAATTTTTTTACTTTTCTGAGTTAAGGACTTCCACTGTAATGCAAGCCTGTAATAAAGAATAATTTATTATTGTGGTAGGTATAATAAGAAAGGAAATTTACTATAAAATTTAGATAACATATGAACCCTCATTGGGACGAGCTCTTTTAGTTCGTTCCAGCAAGGGGTCATATGATATGGTTTTGTTGAAATATTTTGAAAAATGCATTTTTTTAACTGCTCAGTTTACAAATTACGCAGGTGAGTGATTCATTAGATAAAGGGTTAAGGGATATGGGCTTTTATCCACATGGTGTATTGTCTGTGCTACTGGTATACGTATAGTGTTTTGTCAGCATGGGGTTTGTCTGATTACAGGTTCTTACATGGAGACAAACTTTTGTTATGCACATATACAAAAGAACTCACTGTTATAATAGAGATATTAACCCATTAACCAACTTAACTGCCATATATGGCCAGCACTATTTACAGAAATCAGCATTCAAATTTTGATGTCTTTTCATTTATTGATATCAAAACAAAGTTTATGACCCCCTCAGCGAGCCTGTTCCAATGAGAAGTCATAAAATACAGCCTTTTTCAGTCTGTCACTGATATTCAATGTCGCCGTCCGATTACAGGTTCTTACATGAAGACAAAATTTTGTTATGCACATATACAAAAGAAGAACTCTTATAATTGAGATATAAACCCTTTACCCAATGTAACTGAGATATACGTCCAGCACTATTCACAGAACTCTGCATTCAGATTTTGATATGTTTTCATTTTTTTGTCTCAAAAACATAGCTTTTGACCCCTCATTGGAACAAGCTCGGTGATCTCGTTCCCATCAGGAGTCATAAAGTATTTTTTTTAGATAAAATATGAAAATGATTAGTCATTCAGGAAATTTTATTGCATTGTTTTCTGTTTGGGTTGCGTTTGGAGTTAATCCCTTACCTAATATAATGGTCATATCCCACCAGTACTATTCACAAATCATTCAGATTTTAATAGTTTTTCTTATTTATATCCGTAGTTGCAATATGTGATGATGTAAATGTCAACCACTCGACAGGAGGTGTCCCTGTCTGTTGAAAGTTTCATTAAACCCAAATAAATGAATAAGTGACAACCAGAGATCACAAGCCATCTTTTTTTTAAACCCTGAAGGCCTATTTCCGACTTGGATTACTGTTTACTGCAGCAGAACAGGTGCCCCAACATGCACACTCTGGATAAATTTGAAAGCTACATTCCAAACACCTTTGCAGTTGTTTCTAGGCAAGTCTTGACACTTTAAATAGGCAGCCAAGACTTGCCTAGAAACAACTCCAAAGACACAGTATGTAGATTGTTAAAGAGTAGAAAAAATGTATAAAAACCTCCAGGCCTTTAAGGGTTAAGCATAAAAATTGTAAAGATATTGGAAACTTGGAAACAGTCTATCTTTAGGCCTTAAAATTTGAGGTGTGAAAGGACACCTGAGCTTCACCACACTTCTAAATGTATGCTTGGGTGCATTGTTCACATGGGCCTCGAAAAATCTATTTTCACATAGCTATGTTATAGGTGCTTTGTTGGGCATATTTTCCTTGACATCAGAATATGAAAAATACAGCACAAAACAAATGTATGAAGCTTCATTGAGAATAACTTAAGCCAAATAATAGCGTATTCAATGATTTGTCATTAACAATAGAGAGTAAATATGAAAACACTCAACACCATCAAAGTGATTAATTGGCTTTCTTGTGAATACTTACATGTTATCACCACCATAAGGTTTTCCGAGATGGTGTATTAAAGTCCAGACCATGTCTCAGGGTACATATATCGGCAAGTCCATTAGGATAAGTCAATAAATGACCGAGAGGCAAGGTCGCGACGTCAGTACACCATTTTGGAAACCCACATAGTGGTAATAACCAATTTATCTTAAAATATTCCTCCCTTTCTTGACTTGTTTTCATAATGAAAGGATTGGGTAGTTTTAGCAGTGTCTGTTTTGACAATTATTCAGCATCTATGAATGGATTTTTTATGAATGAAGATCATGACATTGTGGTATTGCATTTTTGTGCTGTGTATGACATAATCCCCATTCATTATTCTACTGGTACTATACCTGCTGAATTTCCCCATGGAAACCCAGGAAGTAAAGCAGTGCTTGGTGTGCCCCCGCCTTGGTCGGAGGGGGTATCTAGTGGAGATCTGCATACGTTCGTGTGTAACACAAATGTGTCCGTCCAACATATTTGCTGTTCTAGCACGGTCATTATTTGTCAGATTCAAATAATGTTTGCCATGCTTGTCCGTCAACATGGGGGAACGGATCCTACAGCAGAATTAACATCATCGCATAAATATTTACAGAGTTATTTTCCCTTGTGTAACTTAGGGGATTATTATTGAAAAATGTGTCCATCCAACATATTTACTGCTCTAGCTCTGTTATCATACCTTTAATTCAAATAATTTTTACATTGCTTGTTCCTCTGCATGGGGGAACGGATCCTACAGTAGAATTAATATCTTCGCATGAGCATTTACAGTGTTATTTGCCCTTGTTTAACTTAAGGGATGATTGAAAAATGTGTCTGTCTAACATATTTGCTGCTCTAGCACTGTCATCATATGTTGGAATGAAGTAATTTTTGCCATGCTCTTGTTTATTGTTGTAAACAAGCTGTTTTCCTGGTAAAATAGGCCTCTTTAACCAATGTATGGGGTGGAAGTCCTCCAAAATGGACAACATGAGCAGAAACAATTGGCTGGACTTGAGTAAATATCCATGTTACGGTCATGATTAGCCATTGTGCAGAAATATGCGACATTAAACACTGCAAATAAATAACTGCTGAAGTTTACAGTAGTATTTCAGCTTTGTGTTTCTTTGTTTTATCTTTCATGTTTAACACATTCTAGGCCAATATAAAAATATCATTGTGGCAAAAATGATTTAGTATAATGTATTTCATTGAGCTGGAAATCTGTTTATGGTTTAATTAGTGTTATCAAAAACAGTGTCCTCATCATGTGTAATAACTCGATACCAAGTGAGTACAGGTAAAAATTTTTTAAAATTTCTTTCTGAATCAAAGGAGGATTGCCTGTGCAGGTGCTGCCCGCAATACAGATTTATATTTTGTCTTGACATTTTTACTTGTATTGGGGGAAATACGTTCTTATTGTAAGATACCAACTGCAATGCATGTTAGAGCTGGTCAGTTTAACCGAACCAACACCGAAACTCATTTTTTTAGTGGAAACCAAAACCAAACCGAAAAAGAGATTAAAAACCATATATTTTCGGTTTTGCTTAACTTTTGAATATTCAAATTTAGCATACCATAGATTTTGTATTATCAACAAAATGTCAGCTAAAACGCATAGTAGCACATCAATAAGAAATGACGATAGAAATGCCAATTATGCAAGTCAGTCATCGCCCAGTACGTAAATACCCCCAACCTACGTCACCACATACAGAATCATCACGCCAAAGAGTACAACACTGTTATTGAAAAAGAACAGAATGTGACACCTGCAAAGTATCAATTTGCTCAAATCTCAGTTGATGTTGGGGAAACCCTTTTTGCAGGAAAGGGGTTAAATTAATATTAATAAAACGTTAGCTGCACATACCTGTCATACAAAGTGTCAATCGGAAATTTGAATAGAATGTGTAGCTTGACCTAACAGGAACTAGCCGAGGCTGTAAACTCAGAACATAGTATTCTTAACAAGTACTGGAAGTATATTTATATAGTTTATTATATGATGAAATATCTACATTATTATACAAAATGAATGATAAAAAAACATTGAGAATGGCTTGGTCTGTAAAAGGAGTTAATTGATATCAGGTTTGAATTCTGATATGATTTATAAATATATCGGGTTTTTATTGGTCACACTTTCACACTCTCTCTCTCTCTGATTGTTATTTTTTACCATCTGTGCACAATATATTTTAACTCGGAATGTTTATGGCGCCATAACTAAAACTCACGCTTTCCGCGGTCCAGGCCTGGATTTTCACTCGATCTCTTGAAGATTTCTTTTCACGTATAAGTTTTCTCATACTTATTCATCCACACTTGTCCTTCTCGGATTCACACTTTGAATAATATTCATTTCGTTGAATGTTAATTTTCTCGACTCGAATCTCTCATTGTTACTCGGCTTGTGTAGCTCATCTCAGTTCAATCTCAGTTCAATCTCTCAGTTCAATCTCAAAACTCGGTTGCTACTCGGCTCGTGGAGCTCATCTCAGTTCAGTCTCAAAACTCGGTTGCTACTCGGCTCGTGGAGCTCACCTCAGTTCAAGCTCTGGCAGAATAACTACTGCCAATACTCTGGATTTCCTTTTTGGAATCAACATTAAACTTTAGTCCATTTTATATGGAACATACAGTCAATTTCATATAACATTTTAACAGTTTCTGTAAACATCCATCTCAGTCTCTCCAAGTTTCATTTTTACTTATAAAAAGCAGTTCTGGAGAAAACTTGTTTTTACTTCACATACTGGTGACCAACAAAACTAAAACTAACATTTTTTTCTCACACACACACAGAGATTTTAGAACAGGCAAGCCCTTCCCAGCATTTCTTATCAATATGGCTGTCACATTTAATTTCTGTTACAGAACACAGTCGTGGGAAGAAGTTGAAATTCTTGGTGCCAATTTCCCCACGCTTAACCCCCATTCTCGCACTGATATAATTATTATTTATCAACATAGTTATGAATATAAGATATATTCATCTCTATGAGTCAAAACATGAATTAACCCTTAGTATATCATACTAATATTTTCGGTGTTCAATATTAAGCTGAACTTATATGCCAATACGTAACACAACTCCCCTCTGAAAATCGGCATGGGCGATTTTCACTCAGTAAGCCAAGTCTTCACAAACTAAGAAATACAGAAAATATGTATGTACCAATATGGATATGTATGTATTTACAAGCGAATGAAATGAGATAGGGCTTCCCCTATGCCTCTGTTGTCTCACGAGCTTCCAGCAGACGCAGCCTTTGAACAGGTCGTCTCACCAAACCATTTGCAGTTTTTAAAGTTACTGATCGCACCAGTCCATCTCGTCCTGGGTGTGTCTCTACTACTTTCCCCAAAATCCACTCCTGCTTCTTCATATTATCATGTGCAATCAATACAACGTCGTCTGCTTTTAAGTTCTCTTGACTCTCAGTCCATTTTTGCATTTTATTCAATTCAAGCAGATATTCTGTGTTCCATCTTTTCCAAAACTGCTTCGACAAACGTTGACGGTATTGCCATCGTTTTCCAAGTGACGTTTGTCTTAACTCTACATCTATCTCGGGTAGTGTATTTAAATACTTACCTATTATTAAATGACCTGGTGTTAGAGGTAAAGGGTCCTCTTTGTCAGCTGACACATCAGTCAGTGGTCTGGAGTTAAGCTGTGCTTCAATATCCGTTAAAACTGTTTCCATTTCTGTATACGTCAGCCTTGCTTTCCCCATTACTTTTTTCAGTGGTGTCTTGACACTTCTCACCATTCTTTCATAAAAACCTCCATGCCATGGGGCACGCTCTGTTATAAATTTCCATTGGATCCCTTTTTGTACTAATCTGTTTTCTATCCTTGTTTTGTTGGAAGGTGTATTAAAGATTTGAAATAATACCTTTGATGTCCTTTTAAATGTTTTGGCATTGTCAGAATACATGATGGAGCATTTCCCTCTACGATTAATCATCCTCTCCAAGGCTCTCAAAAACTCATCCGCTGTCATATCTGGTACCAATTCAAGGTGGACAGCTCTTGTTATCATACAAGTAAACAATGTGATATATGCTTTTCTATTGAATTCATTGTCCAACTTAACATAAAGTGGACCAGCAAAGTCGACACCGACATGTGTAAATGGCGGTACTTCTCTGACTCTGTCTGCAGGTAATGGTGCCATTTTTTGTTTCAGTGGGCTAAGCTCTTTACATGCTGAACACTTGTGGATAATGCGCCTTATTTCTTGGCGACCACGTATCAACCAGTTTCTGCACCTCATACTTGCAAGAGTTTGCAGCACACCAGAATGACAGTTACTGACGTGATAATGCATAACAAGTAAATCAGTCAAACAATTATGAGTGGGCAATATAATTGGGTTTCGCGTTTCTTCGGGTAAGACAGAGTTTTGCAGCCGTCCTCCAACGCGTAGCATTCCTTGTTCCTTGTCCCAAAATGGGTCCAATGGAACTAATGAGCTATTTTTTGGCAATGCTTTCTCTGATTTCAAAGCTTCAATCTCCTCTCGATATGACATCATCTGTGCCCATTTTATCCAGAAACTCTCTTCCTCATGTCTATTTTGCATTGTTAGCGGGTCTCGAGCTTTTTCAGTAAAACTCCCCTCATCTTTACTTCTGTGTTTCTTTAACCAACTTCTCACTCTTGTAAACACTCCAATAAATTTGTTGTTAGAACCAAATTTTTTTACATACTGATCCATGTTATCATCTGCTGTGCTAACTGATAATGTAGCTGCTGTTAAAACCTTTGATTTCCATTTTTTACTTTCTGTATCAATAGCTGATTTATTGGGAACATTTTCCTTTTTCGGCCAACACTTCTCGTCCATTTGCAAAAACTCTGGACCATTCCACCACAGTGTTGACTGCACTAATGTTTTTGCACTGCAACCACGTGAGCACAAGTCGGCAGGATTGTTCTTACCTGCTACATGTCTCCATCTAGATGGTTCAACTAGGCCCTGTATTTCAGCCACACGGTTCGCAACATATGTTTGCCAAACATACGAAGGTTGGCTAATCCATTCTATGGCCACTCTAGAATCAGACCAGCAATAAACTGCTTCTATTGGTAGATCAATTTCCTTCTCAACATATTTGATAAGTCTAGCTGCAAGTAGACTGGCTGTAAGTTCCAGTTCTGGTAGACTTCTACGGTTTTTTAATGGTGCAACTCGTGTTTTTCCACACACATTTGCAATATTAATTGAAGAGTTCACAGAATCTTCTACTCTAAGATACACCACGGCTCCATAAGATGCTTCACAGGCATCGCCAAATGCATGTAATGTATACTTTGGCTTTGTAACATGTTCTGGCACAAAACATCTGTTCACTTTTATCTGGTCCAAAATTGGGACTTCGTCTTTCCACTTATTCCATTCCTGAACGAGCTCATCTGGTAATGGCTGATCCCATTCGCAAACCGATGTCCAAGCTCTTTGGAATAATTGTTTAGCTTTTAAAGTAAATGGAGCCAACAACCCCATTGGGTCGTATATGCGGTGTAACTGTTTTAAAAATGTTCGTCTTGTTTCACAAATGACATCCAATTTTTCGTAAAATGAGAACATCAGTATATCTTCAGTTGGGAGGTATTTTACACCAAGAGCTGTTGTCGTGCAGTCATTTTCTGCCATAGTTATAACATGATGGGATGCCAAATCTTCCTTTTCCAGGCGTTTCAAAGCTTGGGGTTTATTTGAAACATATTTTCTCAAAGGGAAGCCTCCCCTCGCCAATAAATTTTCCATCTCGACACAGAGATCAGCTCCCTTTTCTTCAGTTTCAGCACCAGTTAGAATATCGTCCACAAATATATTCTTCCTTATCTCACTGGAAGCTGTTGGGAAAGATTCGCTTTCACCTTCCACGTGTTTAAATATTGTTTTTATACTTAAAAATGGTGAGCATTTTAATCCAAACGTAACTGTTGTCAGTCTATACTCGTCTGGTGTCCTATCTACCTCCATATTTCTCCATAAAAATCGTTGCAAATCTTGGTCTTCTCTTTTCATTTTGATCTGTAAAAACATTTTCTCAATGTCGGCCACTATAGCAATTTTATGTTTCCGAAACCTGATCAGCACACCCAATAAGTCGGGTTGTAAAGGTGGTCCAGGCAACAGGGTATCCTTGAGTGACACACCTTCAGTGCCCTTTGCCGAACCATCAAAAACAATTCTGACTTTCGTGGTTGTTTTGTTCATCCTAACTACTGGGTGATGGAGCAAATACCAAATGTTGCCCTCCTTTAACTCCACAGGGTTTTCAATCTTTTCGGCTCGTCCACTTGATATAAGCTCCTGGAGCTGGTTTTCATACAATGTTCCCAGTTCAGGATTCTGACTCAACTTTCTTTCTATTGATTTTAGTCGACTGAAAGCTAGGTATTTATTCGACTTCATTGTACTATTTGTCCACTGTGGGTGACGTATTAACCCTGTCTCATAGCGAGAATTGTTAAATGTTGTCTTCTCTTCATATTGGCAAATCGCATCAGTCTCCAGTGGTTTCATTTCTTTTGCTTCTTGTGGCAAAATGCCAATGTGCTCCAATTCCCAGTATTTTTCAGCTATTTCCTCTGGCTTCTGTATGTCAAAAGACACTCTGTTTATCTGAGGGTTTGTATCATTCGTGGCCCTAACTGTACAAGGACCTGACAAAACCCATCCAATATGAGTTTTCTGAGCGATCGGCATACCTCTTGGACCATGTATTCTCTCAGCCATCTGGATATTCTGGGTATCTTCAATACCAAGCATTATATCCACTTCTGCCCCCTTTGTTCGTGGATAAACGTCTGCTAACTGCAATCCTATCAAATATGGCATTTTTGAGAAATCTACTTTGACCTCTTTCAAATCAGCACTTGGCTTATCAATCACGTAAGCCACAATCTCAAACACTTCTCCTTTCCATTTTGGGACAGCTGATGACAAATAAAATCTCACTTCTTGCATCTTTAAATGCAGGGCCTTTCCACCAGCTAAGGTGAATTCTCCTTCAACCATACGGCCTTTCAAATTGAGCTTCTTGGCCATTTTCTTGCTGATAAATGACACCCCACTTCCACTGTCAAATAAAACTCTTGCTTGTGTGACACAAGCATTAGATTCCACCTCAACAATGCCACTTTCCATTAATATTTCTTTAGGACCATTTATGGCTTTTACAAGACCAGCTGTTGACTCAATTTTTTCATTACTTACCTGAATTCCAGCCGTTTCTGTTTCTCCACTGTTGCGTCTTGAGCTGGTGAATTCCTTGTGTGGATATTCGTTTTTATTTTGGCGTTTCTCAATATGTAGCAGAACATTGTGTTTTCTACCACATTTGCTGCAAGGACTAGCATTACAGTTCGTGACAAAATGATTTGTCCGTAGGCAGTTAAAACAAGCTTTTGAGTCTTTAACTCTTTCTGTTCTCTGAGGTATGGTCAGTTTGTTAACTGCATAACATTTGACCGATGGGTGGTTTTTACCACAGAACAAACAATCAGATCTATTGCCTTTATTGTGGAATGATGTGTTCCTCGTGACATTCAGTGCATAGCCACTAGGCTTGTGTTTTTCAGACTTGTTGTATGTTTCCCTTTTCTTATATTTATTGGTGTCTGCTTTAACCTCCGCATCAGTTCGCCGAGCTACTTGGAGAGCTCCTTAGTTTTTGAAGTAATTCATCGAATTTGATAGGCAGATTGTTGTGAGTTCGTCTCTCTGTTCTCTCATCTTTGATGCGCTCGCCATCCCATCTTCTCACCAAGACTTTTGGGAGTTTAGGCCGCACTAAGGCTGTCAATACCCAACTACTGTTAATAAAACTTTCGTTGTTGTCAGTTTTCCTCAGTATGTAATTCCAACATGTTACCAGTTTGGAATATATTACATCTAATTCCTTGGCATTGGCTGAAAATGTTGGGTTAACATTTGCAATCTCTAAAATTACTTGTTGTACTCTTACAAGGACATCTCCATACTTATTTTCCAATATTTGTAGTGTTTCTTCAAAACTTGGATTTTTCAAAGAGAGAGCTACCTTTAAGGCGTCGCCTTCAAGAACACTAATTACGAAATGAGCTTTCTCTGCCTCAGAATAACCAGGTTTATCTAATTCTGCCTTAACAAGGTCCTTCCACTGGTCAAACAACTCTGGTTCGCCTTTGAACTTTGGTACAGTTATATCACGTTTCCTTTTTGTCATTGTAGTGACAATCTGTGATAGTTGGTCACCAGTTAGTCCGGTATTGATTGATTTAAAAGCAGCAGTTAAACTTTCAGTTAACTGCTTATTTGATGAATGTCTCTTGCTGTCATGCGATAAATCACTTGCGTCAGAACTACGTCTGCTGTTAGCAGTTGAATGCACCAATCCCTTTATTTCCATGATCTGCACTTTGGTGCTTAATGACAAATACAAGTCTCTAATGCTTTGTTCGCCATTTTCTTCCTTCTGTCTTGATTCAGCATCCATGTTCTCTAGCCTCTCTGTGTTATCAGGGTTAAACTCTATGTCATCTTGTACTGCTTGCAGATCATTAAAAACTTTGCTCAAATTCTGCGAGTCCATACTGGTCGCTCTCATTGACAACTCGATATCGCTACTAGGCGAACCATCGACTTTCAGACGCTCGGTTTGCTCGAAGAGCTTCAAAACTGATTTGTGTGCCTTAGTGAACCTCATGCGACAAATGCGCCGCTTTTCCAGAAGACTTTGCAAACTGACCTCTGTCTCCATTGTGATTCTCAAAATACAATCGCCACTCTAAATTATTACAAGAAATAATTTCAATTACATGTAATTAACCCTTTTCACAATTAATATTTAAACGGTAAAAACGAAGTGAGAAAAATCTCATACAAGATGAAGGGTCAAGCAGGCAGAACAAAACACCAAGAACTCAAACATTAAAATCTTTTTAAACACTTTCCAGCTCTAAAAATATTTAAGAATACAGTCGTTCGATCAGAGCTGTACTGACTCCCATAAAATGCGAAACAGTAGCAGCATCCGGCTCGAGGGACCAAAAAATGTAGCTTGACCTAACAGGAACTAGCCAAGGCTGTAAACTCAGAACATAATATTCTTAACAAGTACTGGAAGTATATTTATATAGTTTATTATATGATGAAATATCTACATTATTATACAAAATGAATGATAAAAAAACATTGAGAATGGCTTGGTCTGTAAAAGGAGTTAATTGATATCAGGTTTGAATTCTGATGGGATTTATAAATATATCGGGTTTTTATTGGTCACACTTTCACACTCTCTCCCTCTCTCTCTCTCTCTCTCTCTGATTGTTATTTTTTACCGTCTGTGCACAATATATTTTAACTCGGAATGTTTATGGCGCCATAACTAAAACTCACGCTTTCCGCGGTCCAGGCCTGGATTTTCACTCGATCTCTTGAAGATTTCTTTTCATGTATAAGTTTTCTCATACTTATTCATCCACACTTGTCCTTCTCGGATTCACACTTTGAATAATATTCATTTCGTTGAATGTTAATTTTCTCGACTCGAATCTCTCATTGTTACTTGGCTTGTGTAGCTCATCTCAGTTCAATCTCAGTTCAATCTCAAAACTCGGTTGCTACTCGGCTCGTGGAGCTCATCTCAGTTCAGTCTCAAAACTCGGTTGCTACTCGGCTCATGGAGCTCACCTCAGTTCAAGCTCTGGCAGAATAACTACTGCCAATACTCTGGATTTCCTTTTTGGAATCAACATTAAACTTTAGTCCATTTTATATGGAACATACAGTCAATTTCGTATAACATTTTAACAGTTTCTGTAAACATCCATCTCAATCTCTCCAAGTTTCATTTTTACTTATAAAAAGCTGTTCTGGAGAAAACTTGTTTTTACTTCACATACTGGTGACCAACAAAACTAAAACTAACATTTTTTTCTCACACACACACAGAGATTTTAGAACAGGCAAGCCCTTCCCAGCATTTCTTATCAATATGGCTGTCACATTTAATTTCTGTTACAGAACACAGTCGTGGGAAGAAGTTGAAATTCTTGGTGCCAATTTCCCCACGCTTTACCCCCATTCTCGCACTGATATAATTATTATTTATCAACATAGTTATGAATATAAGATATATTCATCTCTATGAGTCAAAACATGAATTAACCCTTAGTATATCATACTAATATTTTCGGTGTTCAATATTAAGCTGAACTTATATGCCAATACGTAACAGAATGAAAGTAAAAATCCAAAATACACTTTCACATGCAAAACGCACGTGGCTGGGTTGTTTTTTGAAGTAATGAGAATTCTCAGAATTTAATGACTCTCTGACAAGGATAATTCAATGCAAAAGGAAAGGAAGAATGGAAATCAGGTCAGGTGACGATCTTGTTGGTAATTTGCATAACCTCTTCAGTGCTTTGTAAATGAATGATTCTGGGATTTAGAGTTTGCTCTTTTCGGGTACAAATGTCAACTTGTCAAGTTAGTTAGATTGTGAAATGGGCATCTGTTTTACTGAAAGTAAATGACGTATTCTAAAGTTCGCAACTTCTTGAAATTGGGCAGTTGTTTTCTCAAATTCTGACCCGTTTCACTTATTTTCATGTCAGGCAACAATGTCAGTGCTGTGAACGGAAATGAAAAACGAATCTGACAGGACGGTGGAATCATAAAGTTTCTGTCTCAAATGACATCTTTGTGACTAAATGTTTGAGCACCCCCAAAACCCCCCCACCCCACCCCCTTCTCTACCTCTCCCCCTCGACACACACTCCGTACTCCTGTATCTACGCCCTTGGGTTTGAATGACTTTTTATGAAGGCATATGCAGATTGCATATATAATTTTTTGTTCATAAAATTTACAGGAAAGAATTTCAATACAGTTTTACTTCATTTCAAGTTCACTTGTTTGTTATTTAAGATGTTTTAGTACTATCTTGTCCCAGTTTAATACATAAGATATGGAAAATGTGTATTGTGTTACAAAAATAGAAAACTGATTTTTTTCGTCCAAAACTGAACCGAAACTGAACCGAGGGAAAATTTCAAAGCCAACCAGCTCCAATGTATGTGTTACGATACTGTCGTCATGAAAGTGAACAGTCTATTTCGACTTTATCGCAATTGCAATCCAGTCAAAATTTTATGACCACTTTTTTTTATCACATCAGAGTATAATTTCATGAGTCTCAAATAAAACATGTCATTGTTACTTCTTTCTTGCATTTTGAATCCTCTTTCTAGTTCAGCTAAACTGGACCATATTTAAAAATGAGTGCCCATCACACGCCTGATTAATTCTAGAGATGGAATTTATCGCATTTTTAGCTCAACTTGACAAAGTCAAGCTGAGCTATTGCCATCACTTCTCGTCCGTCGGCATACGTACGTACGTTAGTTTCCTCAATTTCCTTTGGCACACCTCACAGGTCGCATTTATGATCAGATTACTTTGAAACTTGGTATGCTTGTTTGGAGTGACCTCTAGATGGGAGCTATCGATTTTCTTCAATTTCCGTCAAAAAATGTTGCCGCGGCCAACGTTCTTAGAACTTAGTTTAGTCAAACCACAATATTTCCCTTTGGCACACCCTACAGGGCACATTTATGATTTGATTGCTTTGAAACCTGGTATGCTTATTTAGGGTGACCTCTAGATGGGAGCTATCAATTTTCTTCAATTTCCGGCAAAAAATGTTGCCACGGCCAACGTTCGTAGAACTTAGTTTAGTCAGACCTCAATATTTCCCTTTGGCACACCCTACAGGGCACATTTATGATCAGATTGCTTTGAAACCTGGTATGCTTGTTTGGGGAGACCTCTAGATGGGAGCTATCGATTTTCATCAATTTCTGTCAAAAAATGTTGCCGCAGCCAACGTTCTTAGAACTTAGTTTAGTCAAACCACAATATTTCCCTTTGGCACACCCTACAGGGCACATTTATGATTTGATTGCTTTGTAACCTGGTATGCTTATTTAGGGTGACCTCTAGATGGGAGCTATCGATTTTCTTCAATTTCTGGCTAAAAATGTTGCCACGGCCAACGTTCGTAGAACTTAGTTTAGTCAGACCTCAGTATTTCCCTTTGGCACACCCTACAGGGCCCATTTATGATCAGATTGCTTTGAAACCTGGTATGCTTGTTTGGGGAGGCCTCTAGATGGGAGCTATCGATTTTCTTCAATTTCAGTCAAAAAATGTTGCCGCGGCCAACGTTCTTAGAACTTAGTTTAGTCAGAAGACTCAATATTTCCCTTTGGCACACCCTACGGAGTACATTTATGATTGGATTGCTTTGAAACCTGGCATGCTTGTTTGGAGTGACCTCTAGATGGGAGCTATCGATTTTCATCAATTTCCGTCAAAAAATGTTGCCGCGGCCAACGTTTTTAGAACTCAGTTTAGTCAGACCACAATATTTCCCTTTGGCACACCCTACAGGGCACATTTATGATTTGATTGCTTTGAAACCTGATATGCTTGTTTGGGGAGACCTCTAGATGGGAGCTATCGATTTTCTTCAATTTCCATCAAAAAATGTTGCCGCAGCCAACATTCTTAGAACTTAGTTTAGTCAGACCACAATATTTCCCTTTGGCTCACCCTACAGTGCACATTTATGACTAGATTGCTTTGAAACCTGGTATGCTTATTTATGGTGACCTCTAGATGGGAGCTATCGATTTTCTTCCATTTCCGTCAAAAAATGTTGCCACGGCCAACGTTCTTAGAATTTAGTATAGTCAGACCACAATATTTCCCTTTTGTACACCCTACAGGGCTTTGAAACCTGGCATGCTTGTTTGGGGAGGTTTCTGTCAAAAAATGTTGCCATAGGCAAAAAAAAATGACATTGGTACCAATGATCTTCAATTTTGCCATTTCATTTATAACTTACCAACTTCAAGTTTGTCAAGTTGAGCTACAGTGTCATTGACACTTTCATTCAAACCTGAAGGCCTGTAGGGACATAATGTGTGCGTAGACATAATGTCAATGAATTATATAATTAAGAGATTTGAAAGGGACAATTGACATGGGTCCAAATTTTTAAGTTGCAAGCACATTTTGTGATAATTTTTAGCTCAACTTGACAAAGTCAAGCTGAGCTATTGCCATCACTTCTCGTCCGTCGGTGTACGACAGTACGTTAGTACGTACGTCCACAATTTCTTTGGCACACCTGACAGGTCGCATTTATGATCAGATTACTTTGAAACTTCTTATGCTTGTTTGGGGTGACCTCTAGATGGGAGCTATCGATTTTCTTCAATTTCCGTCAAAAAATGTTGCCGTGGCCAACGTTCTTAAAACTTAGTTTAGTCAAACCACAATATTTCCCTTTGGCACACCCAACAGGGCACATTTATAATTTGATTGCTTTGAAACCTGATACGCTTATTTAGGGTGACCTCTAGATGGGAGCTATCGATTTTCTTCAATTTCCGGCAAAAAATGTTGCCACGGCCAACGTTTGTAGAACTTAGTTTAGTCAGACCTCAATATTTCCCTTTGACACACCCTACAGGGTACATTTACGATCAGATTGCTTTGAAACCTGGTATGCTTGTTTGGGGAGACCTCTAGATGGGAGCTATCGATTTTCTTCAATTTCTGTCAAAAAATGTTGCCGCGGCCAACGTTCTTAGAACTTAGTTTAGTCAGAAGACTCAATATTTCCCTTTGGCACACCCTACAGGGCACATTTATGATCGGATTGCTTTGAAACCTGGCATGCTTGTCTGGGGTGACCTCTAGATGGAAGCTATCGATTTTCTTCAATTTCTGTCAAAAAATGTTGCCGCGGCCAACTTTCTTAGAACTTAGTTTAGTCATACCACAATATTTCCCTTTGACACACCCTACAGGGCACATTTATGATTTGCTTGCTTTGAAACCTGGTATGCTTATTTAGGGTGACCTTTAGATGGGAGCTATCGATTTTCTTCAATTTCCGGCTAAAAATGTTGCCGCGGCCAACATTTTTATACTGTACCAATGACCCAGACATAGCTGGTGCTAACTCTTAAAATATAGGGCCAAACACAAATTTTGCCCCCCAATCCCCAAAATTTGCATCTAAAACCAAAGAAAACATGTCCTGAAAGGCCCTCCACACTTCGCCTCTACTGCGCATGCGCAGTGTCAAGGACGTTCCGAAATTGGCGCCATTAATCATTCTAAGTTTGGCCCTTCATCAGTTAACATCTGACTGATCTTTGTGCTTGTAAATCTCAGTTTAAATGATGCCAGACACATAAATATTAGTGAAATGGTGTTTCTAAGGAGGATAGAGAAGGAGGAGAGGAAAAAATGTGTGACAGAATATTATCAGGGCTGTAACTTGAAATTTTTTTAATGAAATTATGTTAAGTTACCTATTTTCGAGGCAGCAGCCATTTTGTTGTCATTCTGATTAATTTGTTACACTGTTTTTTAAGTGTTTTCCTCTCTCCCTGTCCTTTAAGTCCCCCCTTGCTATTCTCCCATGCTTTTGGCATAGTTTTTGTAATTATTATTACTAAATTTTCTTGGGAGTTTTAGCTGAATAACAGAAAGAATTCTGTTTCTTTTCCCCATGTTTACGTCTTCACCTACGGGTGGTTAGGCATTGTGTTCTGCATCTAACATCTGATGTTCTGCAGTTTCTTCCCTGGAAGTCTCTGTTTTGCATCAGATAGTGTATTTTTGGTAACTGATTTCGGGCCTGGGTGCCTGAAGTCTTATTTTAGTGTTTTTACACTCATTGTTTACATTTTCAACAGCCCTCTGTGTGAGGGGGGGATTTCTGGAAAATAATATCTTGATGTTATTTTAATCATAACTAGATACATTATTATTGTTCGTAAGTGTTGAATAAATTGTTTAAAATATTTTAAAAATTTTTGTCCACACTTAGGCTTGGGATCCATTGGGGCTCAACGTTACTTTTCAGAAACTTGGGCTGTTCTGAAAAAATATTTTTTCAAAATATTTTGATTTCAATTATTTTTTCTATATTAATGGATCATATTATTATTATGTATTTTGATTGCCAGGGGTTAGTGCGAGTACCAGGACTTGTTTTCTTTTCACATTGAAAGGATATTGATCAATTGTAATAAGAGGAAGTCTTCCTCTGACTTTATAATCATTCTTTATGTGGTCAGTGTACTCGCATTAACTCCTGTTCTGTATCGTTTGATTTTGATGACAATATGGGAAGCGGAAGCGTATGTTATTGGGGAATTGGACACTCCGGTCCTTTCCCCGCAGGGTCACTCTACTTTATCAATTTCTATTTCAGACGATCAAGATTAGGGTGATGTATCTGTGATGTCTTCCAACAGTGTGCCTCCGTCGTCACAATTAATGAAGGGCTAGCGGAAAAGTTCTCATGTAAATACGCCAATTGCCTAAGAGGACCCTAGTAGATTCGACGGCCTTTGACGTCCGCTAGCTCGCCCGGTGTAGCGTCCATTCACCGAATGGTTCGGCAGCCGGGTTCGTCCGTTGCGGTCTAGAAGGAATTTTGGGGTGATGCGAGCACTATAAATCAACCTAATGCACGCCCAGTGACGGCGGATCGGAGGGAGAACGGAGGAAGCCTTTTTGTCCGGTTCATAGCTCGTTCCGGTCCATCCGGACGGCAAGCGAGAGAGGCCCCTCTCTCGTTCAACAACATCTGGCCCCAGATGTTGTGGTACAAAATGTTTCGCATTCGGAGCATACGTCCGTCGCTCGGGACGCTCCGACATATAGTCAGTCCGGAGTAGACTGTCAATAAGGCTTCCTCATTCTCATAGTTGCGCACACGACCACTCTTGGCTACGTGACCACGGATATCCAGTCAGCTTCGCCAGTCAGAGATTCATCGGCGACCAGGTCACACCATCCGGTAGCCAGGGACACGAGGCCTGCAGACTCCGGACGTTCGCATAGGAAGTGTGCGGGAGTCAACGTACACGGAGCTTCCGGTGGCAATGCATCGTAAGACCGCTACTGCACAGGCCTCGGGAACGGACGTGCTTTCCTAAATAGCACAGTTTATCGCAGCATCCCAGCATCAACTGAATCTGTCGCATATTTTTTATCCGACGATGCTGGGTCGGGACGCTCCGCGGAAGCGGGTACGGACGTCCGAAAATTTCATCCGGTCCGACGGGATACCGAAAGGGATTTGGAGGATTTCGAGCTTTCCCTTTCGGAACAACATATGCTGTTGTGTATGTCATCTGACTTGGTCTTCTACAGCTTCTTTCGTCGGACCAGAATGCTGCGATGCCGGATAAGAAACTGATAGCGTCGGTGGACTTAGAAATTTTTGGTTCGGTTCAGGGACATCGTCCCTCAGTTCCGACATAGTCCAATAATGTCACGCAAACTTTCGAATTATTGAACGACGCTATATATTATTATTATATGCTTGCTATAACCAAGCATTTCTGGTTTCTTGTTCGCAAAGTTACGGAGATGTCTTTCAAAAGTGTGCCTCTGTCGTCATAGTTAATGAAGAGCTAGCGGCAATAAGTGCTCATGGAATATGTCTATCGCCTACGGAGTGACATTCGCTAGCTCACCCGGTGTAGCGTACATTCATCGAATGGTTCGGCTGCCGGGTTCGTCCGTTGCGGTCTAGGAAGGAGATTTGGGTGATGCGAGCACTTTAATTACTTTAGTACTCACCCAGTGACGGCAGATTGAGGACAGATCGGAGGAAGCCTGTTAGTCCGGTTCCTGGCTTGTCCATGTCCGTCCGGGCTGTGAGCGAGAGAGGTCCCTCTCTCGTCCAACAACATAGGGGACCGCATGTTGTGGTTCAGATATTTTACATTCGGAGCATATGTCTGTCGGTCGGGACGCTCCGTTATATTGACAGTCCGAGAGACTGTCCTTAATGCTTCCTCATCCTCACAGCAGGGCACACGACCGCACACTGGCTACGTGACCTCGAGTATCCGATCAGTTTCGTCATTCAGTGATTCCACGGCGAATAGGTCGCGCCATCCGGTAGCCAAGGGACACGAGGCCTATACACTCCGTTCGCTCGCATATTGGTAGTATGCACGGGGTAACGATCACGGAGCTTCCAGCGGCAATGCATTGTAGGACCGCTTCTCCTCAGGCCTCAGTGACGGACGTGCTATCCGAGTTAGCACAGTTGTTTCGCAGCATCCCAGCAATTGACAGTTTCTTGGTCGAATCAGGAATTATCCGACGGCGCTGGGTCGGTGCGGTCCACGGTTGCATCAGGTACGGACGACCGAACGCTTTATAGGGTCCGACAGGATGGCGAAAGGGATTCGAAAGATTTCGAGTTTTCCCTTTAGTAGTATCTGAAGCTGCCTTTCATATCTTCTGGCATTATCTTCCAGTGATTGTTATTTCGGACTTCATTGCTACGATCTTGGATAAGAGACTTATAGCGTCATTGGACTCGAATTTTTCGATCGGTTCAGGGACATTGTCCCTGACTTACCGACGCAGTCCAATAATGTCATTACAACATGTGTTTTATTTTTCGACGCTATATATGCATACAAGCCTGCTACCAAGCATGATAGTTTAGTTTCTTGTCCGCGTTGCTCATTTCTGCCGTTTTTTTCATTTATACGTACAGTTTATTTTGGCAGAGCAGGGCATACCGAGAGTTCATATGCGTCTAGACGGTGTGGTTAAAGACTGGAAATATTCTTTTTCGCCGTTTATGTCTTTTCCAACTTCTATGTTGGAAACGACATGATGTATAGTAGACTTAACTTAGACGCTTTATCATACGTAATCCGCCTTACTGAGGCGTTATCATTACGTTTTCAAGAAAAGATTTACGGGATATTATTCTCAATGTAATTTCTTTTGAGGGCAGTAGTTTGTTCACGTATAACTCCGCCCTTCAGTGGCTGATTGGAGTTGGTTAGACGTGACGCAGCCCTAGCTACATCCATACGCGTGGATAGTAAAGTTAAGAACTCTCTCAGAGTCGCTTCGTTCTCGGAGGAGCTTCTCTTCGACGGCAACTTTTCGGCAATCCATGAATTGCTCGATTTACACGTTCTCTTGTCTATCTAGTGTTACAAGAGATTCAGACTGGGGCAAACATTCGGTGGTTGACTCAGAGAGTGCCACCGCAGTTGCCGGACCCGAATGTGGCTGTTATGACGGTTGCCAGTCAAACAGATTGGGATATAATACTGTTCCCAACGGATTCGAAGTGCCAGGGTCTTTGGGTTCCGCAGTCTCTTAGCAACCAATTTTCTTCCGCGGAATAATGTTTTTTAGGCTTGCTTTATGTCATTGCATGAACATTATTCAGAAACGCATGCCCAAATCCTGTCCGTTAATTCAACAGTAGTGGCGTATCTCCGGAACCAGGGAGGCACTCTTTCGTTTCCGTTATTCAATTTAATGGAAAGAATCCGTCTGTTGGTTATAGTACACCAAGTTCTGTTTTGGTCCGTCATATTCCGGGTCGTCTGATTGTTTTACCGGACTCCCGTTCACTTACGGGTCGCTTGTTGCTGTCAGAATGGACTCTCAACAAACAAGTATTCAATCACATTTGCTATCTATGGGAGCGCCCAATGATGATTTATTTACGACACAGCTTGCTAATCAATTGTAGACGTATGTGTTGGCTTGTCCAGATCTCTGAGCTAATGTTGTTAACGCTCTATTGATCTATAGGACGGAATGATAGGATACGCGTATCCTCCGGCGCTGTTGTTTCAGCAGGTATTGCTAAGATAAACAACCACAATACATTTCTGTTGATAGCATCTCTATCTTCACAGAGATCATGGGTAATTTACTCTCTTGTCTACTGTGGGTCTTAATGTGAAATCTTCCTCAATGTGAGGATCTTTTTTCACTGGGTAAATCGTGTCATCTTTATCACAACCCGCAAGGTCGCAACCTTCATGTATTCCGTTGTGTGGTCCGTATTGCATTGTAAGCATTGTACTGGACGAGCTTTGGACGCGATTTCTTACTATAGGAGATCCTCTTCTTCGCTATTCTATGCGGCTAAAGTGGAGGCTCTTCCGTCGTTGGTGTAGGGATCTTTATGTTCATATTGTTGATCCCTCCATACTACTCATTGCAATTTTTTAGTATACTTGTTTCACAAGATCTACTGCAGCCTGTTATTAGTAAGGTTATAGGTTTATGTTACCTCATACCTATGCACTCTACGATAGTTTACAATTGAGTCTTATGTCTCTTTATCTAAGTCAGTTAGTAACTTTTTGATATATAGACTTAGAATCTTTAGATTAAATTCCTATATTGATTTTAACTTCGGTTCTTATTTAGCTAAGTAATCATTTGAGCCTCTGGAAACAGTAGTTTTCAAATTCTGACCTTTTAGACAGTAATTCTGTTGGTTTCTCTTTTACTGTAGAGTCAGTGAGTTTCATGCACTATCGATGGATGATTTTCACTTTCGTAGTTTCGGAATCACTACTTCCGTTACTATTTAGGTTGGATTTTTGCATAAGAGTTAGGCTCCTAATATCCGGAACCTATTGTTATTAAGGTCCTTCCGTCTTCGTACGGGCATAGGCCTTTACTCTTTCCGGGTAGAGTTTATGTATTTATAAACAGATATCTGTTTATTACTATGGGCGTAAGCTTCTTCTGTCTTTGATGCCTAGTAGGAGGACGTTTCGCTCCATTCTATTGTTAATGGATTCTATTAACTATCGGTACTGCTTATGGTATATCATTGACTTAGCAGTTGTGCTTTAGATTTCGGCTCATGAAGTAAGAGTTCTTCTACATCTTGGGCTTACATTAATAGTGTTGCTATTATAGATTTTTGAAGGCTGCTCATTGCGCTCAGCCATCCACATTCATGAATTTTTATCTCAGAAATATCGAGTCCATTTCTGGAGGCCTCTATTGTTAGGTCTATTATCTACTGCTCAGAATGTCATTCACTTAACAGTTGCTACTATAGCTAGGTAGGCTGTCTGTTTCGGCAGTGTCTCCGTTCTGCTGCCCTCTTTGCTCTGGGCTATTTGACCCAGGGCAAGAAAAAGGGGGGGGGGGGAGGGTGTTCCCTTGGGTCACCTGTTTTACTATGAAAACAAGGGGATACCTCCTCCGGAGTTAGTAATTCTGAGCTGTTATTGGGATGGTTATTTAGTGAGAAGTTTATGTTTTTAAAATTCATTCAAGTCTTAGTTTTTAAAGTATAGCCTTTGATTATTGCATATGTCAACGGACATGATTATGCAATCCTCAGACACTTTTAGGACTATAAGAGTCTCTATTCTCTAGACTTACTTTATTTATTGGCTTACTTTAAAAATTATTAGTATAAGGATTATATTGGATATTAATAGAGTACATGGATGTATGAAGCTCAATTTTGGAAGGTGTTGTATCTTTCTAATTTATCTTAAATAAGAAAGATGCATGTAAGGCCTATTACTTCTTTTTCCCTACAGGGGATGACTCTATTTTATATTATTGAGCGTATTCCATTTTGCTCTATGTCCTTGGCCCTCCAGCCTTTTTACTATTCAGCTATGTCTGGGTCATTGGTACAGTATAAAAATGTTAAAAAATTTATAGTAATTTATATATTTTTTATACTTACCAATGACCCAGACGGGGATGGCCCTCCCAGGAGTTGGGAACTCTTGCATCCCCGCTGAGTACATAGCGCTTACCAGGCACTGGTTATTAGAATGATTAATGGCGCCAATTTCGGAACGTCCTTGACACTGCGCATGCGCAGTAGAGGCGAAGTGTGGAGGGCCTTTCAGGACATGTTTTCTTTGTTTTTAGATGCAAATTTTGGGGATTGGGGGGCAAAATTTGTGTTTGGCCCTATATTTTAAGAGTTAGCACCAGCTATGTCTGGGTCATTGGTAAGTATAAAAAATATAGAAATTACTATAAATTTTTTAACGTTCGTAGAACTTAGTTCAGTCAGACCTCAATATTTCCCTTTGGCACACCCTACAGGGCCCATTTATGATCAGATTGCTTTAAAACCTGGTATGCTTGTTTGGGGAGACCTCTAGATGGGAGCTATCGATTTTCTTCAATTTCTGTCAAAAAATGTTGCCGCGGCCAACGTTCTTAGAACTTAGTTTAGTCAGAAGACTCAATATTTCCCTTTGGCACACCCTACAGGGTACATTTATGATCGGATTGCTTTGAAACCTGGCATGCTTGTTAGGGGTGACATCTAGATGGGAGCTATCGATTTTCTTCAATTTTTGTCAAAAAATGTTGCCGCGGCCAACATTTTTAGCTCAACTTGACAAAGTCAAGCTGAGCTATTGCCATCACTTCTCGTCCGTCGGCGTACGTACGTACGTACGTTAGTACGTTAGTACATTAGTACGTACGTCCACAATTTCCTTTGGCACACCTCACAGGTCGCATTTATGATCAGATTACTTTGAAACTTCTTATGCTTGTTTGGGGTGACCTCTAGATGGGAGCTATCGATTTTCTTCAATTTCCGTCAAAAAATGTTGCCGCGGCCAACGTTCTTAGAACTTAGTTTAGTCAAACCACAATATTTCCCTTTGGCACACCCTACAGGGCACATTTATGATTTGATTGCTTTGAAACCTGATACGCTTATTTAGGATGACCTCTAGATGGGAGCTATCGATTTTCTTCAATTTCCGGCAAAAAATGTTGCCACGGCCAACGTTCGTAGAACTTAGTTTAGTCAGATCTCAATATTTCCCTTTGGCACACCCTACAGGGTACATTTACGATCAGATTACTTTGAAACCTGATATGCTTGTTTGGGGAGACCTCTAGATGGGAGCAATCGATTTTCTTCAATTTCTGTCAAAAAATGTTGCCGCGGCCAACGTTTTTAGAACTTAGTTTAGTCAGAAGACTCAGTATTTCCCTTTGGCACACCCTACAGGGTACATTTATGATCGGATTGCTTTGAAACCTTTCATGCTTGTTTGGGGTGACCTCTAGATGGGAGCTATCGATTTTCTTCAATTTCTGTCAAAAAATGTTGCCGCGGCCAACGTTCTTAGAACTTAGTTTAGTCAAACCACAATATTTCCCTTTGGCACACCCTACAGGGCACACATTTATGATTTGATTGCTTTGAAATCTGGTATGCTTATTTAGGGTGACCTCTAGATGGGAGCTATCGATTTTCTTCAATTTCCGGCAAAAAATGTTGCCGCGGCCAACATTCTTAGAACTTTGTTTAGTCAGAAGACTCTATATTTCCCTTTGGCACACCCTACAGGGCACATTTATGATCAGATTGCTTTGAAACCTTTCATGCTTGTTTGGGGTGACCTCTAGATGGGAGCTATCGATTTTCTTCAATTTCCATCAAAAAATGTTGCCGCAGCCAACATTCATAGAACTTAGTTTAGTCAGACCACAATATTTGCCTTTGGCTCACCCTACAGGGCTCATTTATGATTAGATTGCTTTGAATCCTGGTATGCTTATTTACGGTGGCCTCTAGATGGGAGCTATCGATTTTCTTCCATTTCCGTCAAAAAATGTTGCCACGGCCAACGTTCTTAGAATTTTGTCTAGTCAGACCACAATATTTCCCTTTTGTACACCCTACAGGGCACATTTATGATCGGATTGCTTTGAAACCTGGCATGCTTGTTTGGGAGGCCTCTAGATGGGAGCTATCGATTTTCTTCGGTTTCTGTCCAAAAATGTTGCCACTGGCAAAAAAACTGACATTGGTCCCAATGATCTTCAATTTTGCCATTTCATTTATAACTTACCAAGTTCAAGTTTGTCAAGTTGAGCTTCAGTGTCATTGACACTTTCATTAGAACTTAGTTTAGTCAGACCACAATATTTCCCTTTGGCACACCCTACAGGGCACATTTATGATTTGATTGCTTTGAAACCTGGTATGCTTGTTTGGGGAGACCTCTAGATGGGAGCTATCGATTTTCTTCAATTTCCATCAAAAAATGTTGCCGCGGCCAACGTTCTTAGAACTTGGTTTAGTCAGAAGACTCGATATTTCCCTTTGGCACACCCTACAGGGCACATTTATGATCAGATTGCTTTGAAACCTTTCATGCTTGTTTGGGGTGACCTCTAGATGGGAGCTATCGATTTTCTTCAATTTCCATCAAAAAATGTTGCCGCAGCCAACATTCTTAGAACTTAGTTTAGTCAGACCACAATATTTCCCTTTGGCTCACCCTACAGGGCTCATTTATGGTATGCTTATTTACGGTGACCTCTAGATGGGAGCTATCGATTTTCTTCCATTTCCGTCCAAAAATGTTGCCACGGCCAACGTTCTTAGAATTTAGTCTAGTCAGACCTCA
Organism: Pictodentalium vernedei; assembly: GCA_031216915.1. Lineage (NCBI taxonomy): Eukaryota > Metazoa > Mollusca > Scaphopoda > Dentaliida > Dentaliidae > Pictodentalium > Pictodentalium vernedei. The sequence goes on from CM062291.1 coordinate 229,266,620, forward strand.
ATATTTCCCTTTTCTACATCCTACAGGGCACATTTATGATCGGATTTCTTTGAAACCTGGTGTGCTTGTTTGGGGAGGCCTCTAGATGGGAGCTATTGATTTTCTTCGGTTTCTGTCAAAAAATGTTGCCACGGGCAAAAAAACTGACATTGGTCCCAATGATCTTCAATTTTGCCATTTCATTTATAACTTACCAAGTTCAAGTTTGTCAAGTTGAGCTACAGTGTCATTGACACTTTCATTTTAAAAGCTATGAAAAAGAAAACCCAGAATATAAAATTTGAAAAGTAAGAACTTTTTCCCTGTAATATGAACCTTACTCTTTCCTCTTTGATGAAATAAATGAAAAAAATGAAATGAATTGTCTCCAATTAATACAGTGTTTTTAACCCTTGCAGACCTGGAGATGTTTGTACCTATCTGCTAGGCTTTTGACAGTTTTCATCCTATGGTTTTGCAATTGTTTCTAGGCAAGTCTTGGCTGCCTATAGGCAGCCAAACACTTGCCTAGAAACAACTGCCAAGGTACTTAGAGGTTGCTTATTGGGGCATCTGTTTTGTACTGTAAAATGACACGCCCAACCATGGGGGACTATTGTCTGGTTGCGGGCAATCGGTGTTGCACTTGTTATTTTTAATTATGAGATATGTCCTCTGTGGGAATCCTGGGAAGTGAAGCAGTGCTTGTTAATTGTGGTTTACAAGGTCAGTTTTACTGGTAAATTTGGACCCTTTCACCAATACTTGTGGTGCAAGTCCCCCAACATGGGTATAATTGATTGACTAACCTTGACTTTATAGCGATGTTGCGGTCACAATTAATCACAAATAAATAAATAAATAAATATAAATAAATTTTGTGATATTTATTAAGGAATCAGCCTGCTTTTTACAAGATTTGGGTTTTACTGAAATATTGTTTATAAAAAGTGATATGCTGATGATTTTTTTAACAGGTCATGTGCAGGTTTCACAAGTTCCAGGTCGTGGTGAGCCAGATAATAGTGGAGAGATAAATTACCATTATATATTCAAACTTCTGACTGAAATGAATTACCAAGGGTTTATAGGATTAGAATATAAACCAAGAGGTAAGACAGCATAAAGTAGTTTTCCCATTTCTCAGGCAGATTATTTTTAAAAAATGCATATCGTTGTGAGGTGTTCATTTGATTTTTTTATTGATTTAATGTTTCTTTTTCCTCAGAGGTTCATATACTGTTTTATGTTTTAAGCATCTTACTCTACACAATAACATGGGTATTGATGCATTTTATCCATTTTATTAGTCCCCTACCGGCGAAGCTGTGTCTGCCTGTCAGTCTGTCTGTCCATCTGTCATGCTTTGGTTTTTGGACATTATTTTTTTAACTGTATATCCAGTTGTCATCAAACTTGGGAGGATGATGTCCTTTGGGAAGTGGAAGAAACCTATTAATTTTGAGGTCCATAGGTCAATGGTCAAGGTCATGACCAGTATAAATTGATTCAATTCTCCTCAAACTTGAACAGATAATACCCCTTAGAAAGAGGAAGATCCCTATTGACTTTGGGTTTTGTAGGTCAAAGGTCAAGGTCATGTCAACTATAAATGAACTCAAATTAGGGACTTAAACGATTTCCAGTGATTATCTTTTCAACTGTTCATCTGATTCTTACGAAACTTGAATAGGTAATGCCCTTCAGGAAGAAGAACCGTAATAATTTGGAGGCCAGTTGATCAAGGGTCAAGATCGCCTCAGCTATAAGTGTACTGTAATTTGGAAATTGCAAAGGTTTCTAAAGATTATCTTTTCAATGGTTCATCCGATTCTCCCCAAACTTGAATAGATTATGTCCCTTAGGAAGGAGAAAAACCCAGCTGATTTTGGTGTCGGGTGCTCAAAGGTCAAGGTCTCAGCAGCTATAAGTATACTCTAATTGTCCCCCAAAATTGCCCCCCCCCCCCCCCCCCCCCCCGACTATTATTAAAATAGCTGGTGTCTTTGTGTGTGTGTGTGTGCTTGCGTCTGTCCATCCCTGCATCCGTCCCACTTTAGTTTCCCGATAACTTTAAGTTATAGTTATCCAATTCAAATGAAATTTGGTATGTAGGTGTATCAACATAAAATACAGGTCAAGTTCGAATCGGGGAGTGGTCCAACCCGACAATTTTTGCCAGAGTTATGCCCCTTTTTCAACTTCAAAAATTCAGATTTTTGTTTCCCAATGATAACTTTAGTTATAGTTATCCAAATCAAGTGAAATATGGTATGTATGTGTATCAACATAACATACAGGTCAAGTTCCAATTGGGGTGTGGTCCGACAATTTTTGCCAGAGTTGTGTCCCTTTTTTTACTTCGAAAAATTATATTTTTTTCGAATACCTCGAATTGCACACTTTTTTCTGGGAACATGTGGCCAGGCGTCCTTTTATTTCAGACTTAAAAATGGTCAGAAAAGGGTTTTCGTATATCATCCAGTAAATGGTATATACACTTCTTACCAAACTCAAATGCATAATGTCGCTTGTTAAGAAAACCCCAACAGATAGGCGTTACATTGTGAACCAGATAACATCACTTTTTAAGCACTTTCTCTCTGCTGACCTGATTTTTTTATTTGTCATAATATATAAAGCTACACACTGACAGTTACTTTTGTTCTTATTGACATAGTTTTAAGGGATGAGCTCTTGATTTTTAGCTCACCAACTTGAGTTTTGTGAGCTTATGGCATGACTCGATCGGTCGGCGTTGACGTCTGCGTCGGCATCAGTGTACGTGTCCAATAATGTTAAAGCTTCTGTTTAGGTCACTTACTCGCCCTATTTCCATATCATGGCCTTTATAATGCTGCTATATGATGATTATTATCATTCTACCAGGATTTAACCCCTCATACCCTGCATTTTAACAATTTTTTTTGACATTTTTAGTATCGTTTAGTTTTATGTTTAGCTCAGAATTTCATTTTTAACTAAGTGTTTAGGTCAGCTGCTGTGCTCCATCTCTTCCCATGGCACTTATATTCATCATATGTGTTCCTCAGTATCATTGTTCCATGATTAATCCCTCATATCTTGCATTTTAAACATTTTTCTTGACATTTTTAGTTGCGTTTAGTTTTCTGTTTAGCTTGGAATTTCATGTTTAACTTAGTGTTTAGGTCAGCTGCTGTGCTCCTTCTCTTCCCATGGCACTTATATTCATCATACGTGTTCCTCAGTATCATTGTTCCATGATTAACCCCTCATACTCTGCATTTTAAACATTTTTCTTGAAATTTTAAGTTGCGTTCAGTTTTCTGTTTAGCTTGAAATTTCATGTTTAACTTAGTGTTTAGGTCAGCTGCTGTGCTCCATCTCTTCCCATGGCACTTATATTCATCATACGTGTTCCTCAGTATCTTTGTTCCATGATTAACCCCTCATATCCTGCATTTTAAACTATTTTCTTGACATTTTTAGTTGCGTTTAGTTTTCTGTTTAGCTCGGAATTTCATGTTTAACTTAGTGTTTAGGTCAGCTGCTGTGCTCCTTCTCTTCCCATGGCACTTATATTCATCATACATGTTCCTCAGTATCATTGTTCCATGATTAACCCCTCATACTCTGCATTTTAAACATTTCTTTTGACATTTTTAGTTGCATTTAGTTTTCTGTTTAGCTCAGAATTGCATGTTTAATTAACTTAGTGTTTATTTTACTTTTAAGAGGTTGTGTTTAGGTCAGCTTTGTCGCATGTTATGAGCCTGTTTGATACAGTTCTTGTGTTTGCCAAAGTTACTATCAAAGAGGAATGTTGGTCAGCTATAGGGCGTTGGCGTCCTTCTTGTTTACCAAAATTATCATAGATGCTGTGGCTGGTAGGAGACTTTGTATTGCTTCAGCAACACTCTCAGAATTCTTGTTAACTTGGGGAATTTACCTAACATAAACCAATTAATTTTTTATTAGCTCAACTTGACAAAGTCAAGCTGAGCTATTGCCATCACTTCTCGTCCGTCGGCGTACGTACGTATGTACGTACGTTAGTACGTTAGTACGTACGTCCACAATTTCCTTTGGCACACCTCACAGGTCGCATTTATGATCAGATTACTTTGAAACTTCTTATGCTTGTTTGGGGTGACCTCTAGATGGGAGCTATCGATATTTTTATACTGTACCAATGACCCAGACATAGCTGGTGCTAACTCTTAAAATATAGGGCCAAACACAAATTTTGCCCCCCAATCCCCAAAATTTGCATCTAAAACTAAAGAAAACATGTCCTGAAAGGCCCTCCACACTTCGCCCCCACTGCGCATGCGCAGTGTCAAGGACGTTCTGAAATTGGCGCCATTTATCATTCTAAGTTTGGCCCTTCATCAGTTAACATCTGACTGATCTTTGTGCTTTTAAATCTCAGTTTAAATGATGCCAGACACATAAATATTAGTGAAATGGTGATTCTAAGGAGGATAGAAAAGGAGGAGAGGAAAAGAATGTGTGACAGAATATTATCAGGGCTGTAACTTAAAATTTTTTAATGAAATTATGTTAAGTTACCTATTTTCAAGGCAGCAGCCATTTTGTTGTCATTCTGATTATTTAGTTACACTGTTTTTTCAAGTGTTTTTCCTCTCTCCCTGTCCTTTAAGTTCCCCCTTGCTATTCTCCCATGCTTTTGGCATAGTTTCTGTAATTATTATTACTAAAATTTCTTGGGAGTTTTAGCTGAATAACAGAATGAATTCTGTTCTTTCCCCATGTTTACGTCTTCACCTACGGGTGGTTAGGCGTTGTGTTCTGCATCTACCATCTGATGTTCTGCAGTTTCTTCCCTGGAAGTCTCTGTTTTGCATCAGATGGTGTATTTTTGGTAACTGATTTCGGGCCTGGGTGCCTGGAGTCTTATTTTAGTGTTTTTACACTCATTGTTTACATTTACAACAGCCCTCTGTGTGAGGGGGGGATTTCTAAATAATAATATCTTTATGTTATTTTAATCATAACTAGATACATTATTATTGTTCGTAAGTGTTGAATAAATTGTTTAAAATATTTTTAAAATTTTTGTCCACACTTAGGCTTGGGATCCATTGGGGCTCAACGTTACTTTTCAGAAACTTGGGCTGTTCTGAAAAAATATTTTTTCAAAATATTTTGATTTCAATTATTTTTTCTATATTAATGGATCATATTATTATTATGTATTTTGATTGCCAGGGGTTAGTGCGAGTACCAGGACTTGTTTTCTTTTCACATTGAAAGGATATTGATCAATTGTTTTAAGAGGAAGTCTTCCTCTGACCTTATTATCATTCTATATGTGGTCAGTGTACTCGCATTAACTCCTGTTCTGTATCGTATGATTTCGATGACAATATGGGAAGCGTATGTCACAGTATGTTGTTGGAGATTTGGACACTCCGGTCCTTTCCCCGCAGGGTCACTCTACTTTATCAATTTCTATTTCAGACGATCAAGATTAGGGTGATGTATCTGTGATGTCTTCCAACAGTGTGCCTCCGTCGTCACAATTAATGAAGGGCTAGCGGAAAAGTGCTCATGTAATACGCCAATTGCCTAAGAGGACCCTAGTAGGTTCGACGGCCTTTGACGTCCGCTAGCTCGCCCGGTGTAGCGTCCATTCACCGAATGGTTCGGCAGCCGGGTTCGTCCGTTGCGGTCTAGAAGGAATTTTGGGGTGATGCGAGCACTATAAAATTAACTTAATGCACACCCAGTGACGGCGGATCGGAGGGAGAACGGAGGAAGCCTTTTAGTCTGGTTCATAGCTCGTTCCGGTCCATCCGGACGGCAAGCGAGAGAGGCCCCTCTCTCGTTCAACAACATCTGGCCCCAGATGTTGTGGTACAAATGTGTCGCTAGCGGAGCATACGTCCGTCGCTCGGGACGCTCCGTTGTATAGGCAGTCCGCTGAGACTGCTAAGGCTTCCTCTTCTCGTCAGCGCACACGACCGCACCTTGGCTGCGTGACCGCCGATATATTACCAGCTTCGCCGATCAAGGATTCTTCGGTGACCAGGTCACACCATCCGGCAGCCAGGGATTCGAGACCGATGGACTCCGGACGTTCGCATAGGAAAAGTATGCGGGAGCCATCTGATGCGGAGCTGCCCTCGGCGAAGCAGCGATAGACTGCGCCTCCGCAGGTCTCGACGCCGGACATTTTTGTGCACATAGCACAGCTTATCGCAGCATCCCAGCAGCCGACAGAAACGGTGTCGGATCGAGAATTATCCGACAGCGCTGGGTCGGTAGCCGGGGACTCGAGGCCTGCAGACTCCGGACGTTCGCATAGGAAGTGTGCGGGAGTCAACGTACACGGAGCTTCCAGCGGCAATGCATCGTAAGTCCGCTACTGCACAGGCCTCGGGAACGGACGTGCTTTCCTTAATAGCACAGTTTATCGCAGCATCCCAGCATCAACTGAATCTGTCGCATATATTTTATCCGACGATGCTGGGTCGGGACGCTCCGCGGAAGCGGGTACGGACGTCCGAAAGTTTCATCCGGTCCGACGGGATACCGAAAGGGATTCGGAGGATTTCAAGCTTTCCCTTTCGGAACAACATATGCTGCGATGCCGGATAAGAAACTGATAGCGTCGGTGGACTTAGAAATTTTTGGTTCGGTTCAGGGACATCGTTCCTCAGTTCCGACATAGTCCAATAATGTCACACAAACTTTCGAATTATTGAACGACGCTATATATATTATTATTTTATGCTTGCTATCCAAGCATTTCTGGTTTCTTGTTCGAAGAGTTATGGAGATGTCTTTCAAAAGTGTGCCTCTGTCGTCATAGTTAATGAAAAGTTAGCGGCAATAAGTGCTCATGGAATATGTCTATCGCTTACGGAGTGACATTCGCTAGCTCACCCGGTGTAGCGTACATTCATCGAATGGTTCGGCTGCCGGGTTCGTCCGTTGCGGTCTAGGAAGGAGATTTGGGTGATGCGAGCACTTTAATTACTTTAGTACTCACCCAGTGACGGCAGATTGAGGACAGATCGGAGGAAGCCAACAACATAGGGGACCGCATGTTGTGGTTCAGATATTTTACATTCGGAGCATATGTCCGTTGCTCGGGACGCTCCGTTATACTGACAGTCCGAGAGACTGTCTTTTATGCTTCCTCATCCTCACAGCAGGGCACACGACCGCACATTGGCTACGTGACCTCGAGTATCCGATCATTTTCGGCATTCAGTGATTCCACAGCGAATAGGTCGCGCCATCCGGTAGCCAAGGGACACGAGGCCTATACACTCCGTTCGCTCGCATATTGGAAGTATGCACGGGGTAACGATCTCGGAGCTTCCTGCGGCAATGCATCGTAAGACCGCTGCTCCTCAGGCCTCAGTGACGGACGTGCTATCCGAGTTAGCACAGTTGTTTCGCAGCATCCCAGCAATTGACAGTTTCTCGGTCGAATCAGGAATTATCCGACGGCGCTGGGTCGGTGCGGTCCGCGGTTGCATCAAGCTACGGACGACCGAACGCTTTATAGGGTCCGACAGGATGGCGAAAGGGATTCGAAAGATTTCGAGTTTTCCCTTTAGTAGTATCGGAAGATGCCTTTCATATCTTCTGGCATTTCTTCCAGTGATTATTTTTCGGACTTCATTGCTGCGATCTTGGATAAGAGACTTATAGCGTCATTGGACTCGGATTTTTCGATCGGTACAGGGACTTTGTCCCTGACTTACCGACGCAGTCCAATATTGTCATTACAACATGTGTCTTATTTTTCGACGCTGTATATTTATATATATATACAAGCCTGCTACTAAGCATGATAGTTTAGTTTCTTGTCCGCGTGGCTCATTTCTGCCATTTTATCTTTTTTACATATAGTTTATTTTGGCAGAGCAGGGCATACCGAGAGTTCATATGCGTCTAGACGGTGTGATTAAAGACTGCATATATTCTTTTTCGCCGTTTATGTCTTTTCCAATTTCAATGTTGGGAACGACATTATGTATAGTAGACTTAACTTAGACGCTTTATTATACGTAATCCGCCTTACTGAGGCGTTATCATTACGTCTTCAAGAAAAGATTTACGGGATATTATTCTCAATGTAATTTCTTTTGAGGGCAGTAGTTTGTTCACGTATAACTCCGCCCTTCAGTGGCTGATTGGAGTTGGTTAGACGTGATGCAGCCCTAGCTACATCCACGCGTGGATAGTAGGTTAAGAACTCTCTCAGAGTCGCTTCGTTCTCGGAGGAGCTTCTCTTCGACGGCAACTTTCCGGCAATCCATGAATTGCTTGATTTATACATTCTCTTGTCTATCTAGTGTTACAAGAGATTCAGACTGGGGCAACATTCGGTGGTTGACTCAGAGAGTGCCGCCGCAGTTGCCGGACCCGAGTGTGGCTGTTATGACGGTTGCCAGTCAAACAGATTGGGATATATACTGATCCCTACGGATTCGAAGTGCCAGGGTCTTTGGGTTCCGCAGTCTTTTAGCTATCAGTTTAACTTCCGCGGAATAATGTTTTTTAGGCTTGCTTTATGTCATTGCATGAACATTATTCAAAAACGCATGCCCAAATTCCTGTCCTTTAATTCGACAGTAGTGGCGTATCTCCGGAACCAGGGAGGCACTCTTTAGTTTCCGTTATTCAATTTAATGGAAAGAATCCGTCTGTTGGTTATAGTACACCAAGTTCAGTTTTGGTCCGTCATATTCTGGGTCGTCTGATTGTTTTATCGCACTCCCGTTCTCTTACGGGTCGCTTGTTGCTGTCAGAATGGACTCTCAACAAACAAGTATTCAATCAGATTTGCTATCTATGGGAGCGCCCAATGATGTTTTATTTATGACACAGCTTGCTAATCAATTGCAGACGTATGTGTTCGCTTGTCCAGATCTCTGAGCTAATACTGTTAACGCTCTATTGATCTATAGGACGGAATGATAGGATACGCGTATCCTCCGGCGCTGTTGTTTTAGCAGGTATTGCTAAGATAAACAACCACAATACATTTCTGTTGATAGCATCTCTATCTTCACAGAGATCATGAGTAATTTTCTCTCTTGTCTACTGTGGATCTTAACGTAAAATCTTCCTCTATGTGAGGATCTTTTTTCACTGGGTAAATCGTGTCATCTTTATCACAACCAGCAAGGTCGCAACCTTCATGTATTCCGTTGTGTGGTCCGTATTGCATTGTAAGCACTGTACTGGACGAGCTTTGGACGCGATTTCTTACTATAGGAGATCCTCTTCTTCGCTATTCTATACGACTAAAGTGGAGGCTCTTCCGTTGTGGTGTAGGGATCATTATGTTCATATGGTTGATCCCTCCATACTACTCATTGCTATTTTTTAGTATACTTGTTTCACAAGATCTACTGCAGCCTGTTGTTATTTAGGTTATAGGTTTATGTTACCTCATACCTATGCACTCTACGATAGTTTACAATTGAGTCTTTTGTCTCTTTATCTAAGTCAGTTAGTAACTTTTTGATAAATAGACTTAGAATCTTTAGATTAAATTCCTATACGGATTTTAACTTCGGTTCTTACTTAGCTAAGTAATCATTTGAGCCTCTGGAAACAGTAGTTTTCAAATTCTGACCTTTTAGACAGTAATTCTGTTGGTTTCTCTTTTACTGTAGAGTCAGTGAGTTTCATGCACTATCGATGGATGATTTTCACTTTCATAGTTTTGGAATCAATACTTCCGTTACTATTTAGGTTGGATTGTTGCATAAGAGTTAGGCTCCTATTATCCGGAACCTATTATTTTAAGGTCCTTCTGTCTTCGTATGGGCATAGGCCTTTACTCTTTCCGGGTACAGTTTATGTATTTATAAACAGATATCTGTTTATTACAAGGGCGTAAGCTTCTTCTGTCTTTGATGTTTAGTAGAAGGACGTTACGCTCCATTTTATTGTTAATGGATTCTATTAACTAGCGTACTGCTTATGGTATATCATTGGCTTAGCAGTTGTGCTTAAGATTTCGGCTCATGAAGTAAGAGTTCTTCTACTTCTTGGGCTTACATTAATAGTGTTGCTATTATAGATTTTTGAAGGCTGCTCATTGCGCTCAGCCATCCATTCATGAATTTTATCTCAGAAATATCGAGTCCATTTCTGGAGGCCTCTATTGTTAGGTCTATTATCTACTGCTCAGAATATCATTCACTTAACAGTTGCTACTATAGCTAGGTAGGCTGTCTGTTTCGGCAGTGTCTCCGTTCGGCTGCCCTCTTCGCTCTGGGCTATTTGACCCAGGGCAAGAAAAAGGGGGGGGGGGGGAGGGTGTTCCCTTGGGTCACCTGTTTTTACTATGAAAACAAGGGGATACCTCCTCCGGAGTTAGTAATTCTGAGCTGTTATTGGGATGGTTGTTTAGTGAGAAGTTTAAGTTTATAAAATTCATTCAAGTCTTAGTTTTTAAAGTATAGCTTTTGAATATTGCATATGTCAACGGACATGATTATGCAATTCTCACACACTTTTAGGAGTATAAGAGTCTCTATTCTCTAGACTTACTTTATTATTGGCTTACTTTAAAAATTATTAGTATAAGGATTATTGGATATTAATAGAGTACATGGATGTATGAAGCTCAATTTTTGGAAGGTGTTGTATCTTTCTAATTTATCATAAATAAGAAAGATACATGTAAGGCCTATTACTTCTTTTCCCTACAGGGGATGACTCTATTTTATTTTATTGAGCGTATTCCATTTTGCTCTATGTCCTTGGCCCTCCAGCCTTTTTACTATTCAGCTATGTCTGGGTCATTGGTACAGTATAAAAATGTTAAAAAATTTATAGTAATTTATATATTTTTTATACTTACCAATGACCCAGACGGGGATGGCCCTCCCAGGAGTTGGGAACTCTTGCCTCCCCGCTGAGTACATAGCGCTTTCCAGGCACTGGTTATTAGAATGATAAATGGCGCCAATTTCGGAACGTCCTTGACACTGCGCATGCGCAGTGGGGGCGAAGTGTGGAGGGCCTTTCAGGACATGTTTTCTTTAGTTTTAGATGCAAATTTTGGGGATTGGGGGGCAAAATTTGTGTTTGGCCCTATATTTTAAGAGTTAGCACCAGCTATGTCTGGGTCATTGGTAAGTATAAAAAATATATAAATTACTATAAATTTTTTAACTTTCTTCAATTTCTGTCAAAAAATGTTGCCGCGGCCAACGTTCTTAGAACTTAGTTTAGTCAAACCACAATATTTCCCTTTGGCACACCCTACAGGGCACATTTATGATTTGATTGCTTTGAAACCTGATACGCTTATTTAGGGTGACCTCTAGATGGGAGCTATCGATTTTCTTCAATTTCCGGCACACCTCACAGGTCGCATTTATGATCAGATTACTTTGAAACTTCTTATGCTTGTTTGGGGTGACCTCTAGATGGGAGCTCTCGATTTTCTTCAATTTCCGTCAAAAAATGTTGCCACGGCCAACGTTCGTAGAACTTAGTTTAGTCAGACCTCAATATTTCCCTTTGGCACACCCTTCAGGGTACATTTACGATCAGATTGCTTTGCAACCTGGTATGCTTGTTTGGGGAGACCTCTAGATGGGAGCTATCGATTTTCTTCAATTTCTGTCAAAAAATGTTGCCGCGGCCAACGTTCTTAGAACTTAGTTTAGTCAGAAGACTCAATATTTCCCCTTGGCACACCCTACAGGGTACATTTATGATCGGATTGCTTTGAAACCTGGCATGCTTGTTTGGGGTGACCTCTAGATGGGAGCTATCGATTTTCTTCAATTTCTGTCAAAAAATGTTGCCGCGGCCAACGTTCTTAGAACTTAGTTTAGTCAAACCACAATATTTCCCTTTGGCATACCCTACAGGGCACATTTATGATTTGATTGCTTTGAAACCTGGTATGCTTATTTAAGGTGACCTCTAGATGGGAGCTATTGATTTTCTTCAATTTCCGGCAAAAAATGTTGCCACGGCCAACGTTCGTAGAACTTAGTTCAGTCAGACCTCAATATTTCCCTTTGGCACACCCTACAGGGTCCATTTATGATCAGATTGCATTGAAACCTGGTATGCTTGTTTGGGGAGACCTCTAGATGGGAGCTATCGATTTTCTTCAATTTCTGTCAAAAAATGTTGCCGCGGCCAACGTTCTTAGAACTTAGTTTAGTCAGAAGACTCAATATTTCCCTTTGGCACACCCTACAGGGTACATTTATGATCGGATTGCTTTGAAACCTGGCATGCTTGTTTGGGGTGACATCTAGATGGGAGCTATCGATTTTCTTCAATTTCCGTCAAAAAATGTTGCCGCGGCCAACGTTTTTAGAACTCAGTTTAGTCAGACCACAATATTTCCCTTTGGCACACCCTACAGGGCACATTTATGATTTGATTGCTTTGAAACCTGGTATGCTTGTTTGAGGAGACCTCTAGATGGGAGCGATCGATTTTCTTCAATTTCCATCAAAAAAAATGTTGCCGCGGCCAACGTTCTTAGAACTTGGTTTAGTCAGAAGACTCGATATTTCCCTTTGGCACACCCTACAGGGCACATTTATGATCGGATTGCTTTGAAACCTTTCATGCTTGTTTGGGGTCACCTCTAGATGGGAGATATCGATTTTCTTCAATTTCCATCAAAAAATGTTGCCGCAGCCAACATTCTTAGAACTTAGTTTAGTCAGACCACAATATTTCCCTTTGGCTCACCCTACAGGGCTCATTTATGATTAGATTGCTTTGAAACCTGGTATGCTTATTTACAGTGACCTCTAGATGGGAGCTATCGATTTTGTTCTATTTCCGTCAAAAAATGTTGCCACGGCCAACGTTCTTAGAATTTAGTCTAGTCAGACCACAATATTTCCCTTTTGTACACCCTACAGGGCACATTTATGATCGGATTGCTTTGAAACCTGGCATGCTTGTTTGGGGAGGCCTCTAGATGGGAGCTATCGATTTTCTTCGGTTTCTGTCAAAAAAATGTTGCCACTGGCAAAAAAAACTGACATTGGTCCCAGTGATCTTCAATTTTGCCATTTTATTTATAACTTACCAAGTTCAAGTTTGTCAAGTTGAGCTACAGTGTCATTGACACTTTCGTTGTAAGTTTGCTGAGGTAGTGAAGTACTTTATTTCCCCCATACTTTACCTGAGTTGTGTTCAGTATTTATACCATGATTGAACTTGAATTAAGTGAATGAAGCTGATATTTTTAAAGAAAAATATCACCTTCAGCAGCCTGTTTGCTTTTTGCCTGATGCTGATTTGTGTCAAAGCATTTCATTCAAGTCATAATGTCAGTCAGATGTATAATGACCAATCAGATGCATTCTAACATGACATTCTTCAGTCCGACTGAATTACATGCATTGTGTATCTAGCACATTTCTCAGTGCCTGTATTGTATCAGGTGACGTTGAATACACACAACATTTGTAGTATAATGCACTAAAAGTACAATTTCTAAGTACAAATATATTAGAAGTCCATTTTCAACAATGTTTTAGCATTCATTTCTTTTATTTCCTTTTAATTACCAATTAATAGCGTTGATTTGATTGGTCACTTTTGAAAAATGGCTCATTGATTGGCCATCATTGTTTTAACATTTACGAATTTTTTCCAAACAATTCAGCAAAACCATCTCATGCAGCCCCCTCAATGGAATAACCTTGTCAAGCTGGTTCCAATGAGGGGTCACATGATATGGTTTTGTTGAAATTTTGTGAAAACTTTGAAAAACATGTAATTGAAATAAAAAATTTTGATATTGTGTACATTGGCGAATGGATTAACTATTTAATATTTTCAAGCATAACACACAGATGTTTCAGCTGGAAGAGGTTGGGTGAAGGGCGTGGTCCCTAAAAAGTGAAAATTGTCTGCTAGTAGCAGTAACGCATGCCTAATAAGATTTTTTCAGCGTTTCCATCCATTGTTGCAGACACACCATTGGACCACGTGTATGGAAGTAAATTGTACGTTAATTTGTTATTTTAATCAAGATATAATAAATTCTAGATATAATGTGGAAAATGGAGTCAGGAAATATGTGACCAATTTGCAAGTTGTGCAGACCCTTTAGCTGCAAGTAAAAACTACTGTTGTGTTGTTGGGTGCCACAATAGTTCATTCCATCTCAATACATGGAAGTACAAGTACTGTGGTATCCATAAATTCGAACAACATGGGTCAATGTTTTTGTGGCCCTCCCTTTGTTTTAAATACATTTCCAAAAGATCAAGAAAACTTGGATCTGTGGGTTAAAAATATTAATAGAAGTATGGAATTGATAAAAAAAACAGGCAAAACTTGAGACCCACCAAATGCACAGTGGTGTGCTCAAAGACAGGAAACCAATTCAACAAAATCCATATCCCACTCTGGGCCACATGGATGAATGCTTTAAAAAAAAAAAACAACAAGACACATTCTTTTCAGGTATAAATCTTGACAGAAAAAAAGTATAACTAAAGAAACGGAAAACTAATGCCAAAGAATTGTCTCAGCATACAATTCACTCTGAACCTCCTCTGTCAAAAAAATTAAGACTGGAAAAAATTTCTGTTTATCCTGAAAATACTGGAGTTTTAGAACCTTCCATTCAGGAAATTATAGAGTTATCCCCAGAAACTCCTTTCATGCATTTGGAACATACTTATAGCATGCCAATAATTTGTATAAAAATTCCAATTCAAATCTGGAAAGATTTGAATCATGCCCAGATAGATAAAAATATATAAATTCTTCTTTTTGACCATTTTTGCCTTCAACTCAAACTTACATGTCACACAGTGGAAGCTGTCTTATTACAGAAAACAACCACAAAGTGGAAGATCCATCACCAAAATGTGCATACATGGATATTGTATTACAGTACACACCGGGTGCTTTTGTATTTGTCCTCAAAGTAGGTGGATATACATATATATCCAACATATTCTTGCCAGTGTTGTAGAAAGGTGAGGACTCAAAAGCTTATCTGCAGTTTGTGGACCACCAGATAACTAACTACTGAGTGGTTCTTAAACTGCAGATTTGCTTGTTGAGCCATAAGTTTTTACTGGCTGCCAGGTATGGTCAGTGGTTGATGTCCCTGTTCACTGTGTAGCATAAGCAAAATTTCAGCCAGTTGACCTCCGAGTGGAATCCAGAAATCACTTGACTTTCAGTATGAGTCGAAATAAGTTGTGAAATAACCGCTATAAACTATGCATCTTCAACTACACCAATAACACAGGAACTTGATATCATTTTCTTGAAAGCTCTCACCGCGAGCTTTCTAGAAAATGATGTCAGTTTCTTGTGTTATTTGTGTAGTGCAGTGGGATACTTAGTTTAATGTGGTTATGCTACAACTTATTTTGATTCATACTGTATTTATAGACTTGAGCTTATGCTTGTACCTTGTATCATGAATTTATACTCATATGAAGTCTTTTTTTCGAGACATTTCATATTTAGTTACCTATTAAATAAATAATTGTTCATTTACAGATTAGTTTTATTGAAAATTATTGGACTGTACGCGTAGCCATATTTCAATATTTTGTGATTATAAAAACAAATTTAAAGTAACAAATTTTGACTTGATGAAATAATCTTCATTTGAAGTACTGTGATCACAAAAGTGGCAGTACAGTACATTTTATACTTTACTACTTAAACCTTTACCCACAGACATTAAAACTGGAAATTTCAATTTAAATTTTTCAAACTTACTCAAAAAGCTTCAAGCAAACCACATTGTGTGAACCTCAAGGGAACAATGTTGTTCCAATGATAGATCACATGATGTGGTTTGTATACCAAACAAATTAGTTTTCCTGAAGTAATATCCTTTCATGGACAATATAAATTACATTTTGAATTTCTATGCATTGGAAAATTGACTGCTATAGGAATTTCAATGCAATCAACTCTCTTAAGTGCTGTGTATAACCCCCAAAACATGTACATTCCCAGTCAAAATAAGTTTAACATAACTACAATAAATTAAGAATCCTGTTGCTTCTGCTTCTACACTGATAACACAAGAATCTTACATTGTTTTCTTAGAAGCTCTCTGTTAGAGAGTCTCAAAAAAGGATGTCCAATTCTTGTGTTATTAGTATAGGAAACATAACATCTATAGTTTATACCGGCAGAACTCATTTTGACTTGTACTGTATATGAACAAAATATTATTATTAGACACATGACACTGCTTCTAGCAGACATTTTTCACTTTTTAGGGACCATGCCCCCTCCCCAACCTCTTCCAGTCAGAACATCTGTGTGTTATGCTTGAAAATATTTGTTTTGATTTGTTGTTTGGAAACGCAGGGTTTGAATTTTCACACATGCAGTCATCTTTGTGTAGTATGAGTGATGTATCTGCCGTTTTGTCACTCGTGAACAAAAAAAAAAAAAAAAAAAAAATTATGCCGAGTCTGCCTTCGCTTATGGGAAGGGGTTCAGTGCGGTATTCATTTGATGAAAAAATCAATATTCTGACCTTACATATCATTACTGTTTAACATGGCGAATGGTCAGTCCGCTTATCAAAACCTGGAATTATGTTCTAGAAGAAGCAGAAACAATCACATTGTTTTGAAGTTTCCAAGCAGCAATTACCATGAAGCAGAAATTCTCTCCAATTAATCCTTTATTAAGCCTATAACATCACAAAACGGATGCCACATGATAAACAGAATATTGAATGATGGTTTATCTCATTTGATATTTTTGAAATTCATCCAAATTTTCTCCTTTCATTCTCAAGATAAGTTTCATGGTTATATAAGAGAAACACTTGGTCCATATCTTTCATATCTGACTGATCATGTGCCATCTGATCTACCAGAAGGCAGGTTTGGTAGTTGACAAAATCCAATTATATTTTGTGAAGGGCAACTAAAACTTAATATTTTGTGAAAGCATTAAGGCACTGAAGCCATGAGAAACATTTCGAGATGCACCATCACAGTGCTTATGTGCCATGACAGTGCTTGTGACATTGACATGATGTGATGTTGTGGGTGAGTTACGTTTGTCCCACCAAGATATCTCACCTGGGACATAATGTCTCAGCAAGGAGGAGATGGGATAAAATTCCTATCCATCTATTAATATAACAGACTTTGTCAATCAGACCTATTTAGGCAGCCAAGACTTGCCACAAATACAGCAGCAAAGTCACAGGATGTAGACTGTCAAAATGTAGCGAAAATATGTAAAAATCTCAAGGGCCTTAAGGGTTAACTCAAAGAGCTGTCTTTGAGCAAATCATCTTCCATGTTTTTGTGGAGCCTGGTTGAACAGTATGAATCCAGCATATGATGATCTATGTTTGTACCTGTCCTAGAATTTTTACATCGAAAATTTTGTCCCCTGAAGGTGCTTTAAAATTGAACTACTTATATCTTGAAAAAGGTTATTGAAACTTCTTGAAAAATATATTTTGGTAATTACTTTTCTCTTTTGGTCAAAAGGTCTATTTATAATCTGTGGTATTTGTGTGTTTTTAGCTGCGACTAGCAGCTCTATAAGTGGCAATGTCGGTCTGTCTGTCTGTCTGTGACCAACGAGTTTCAAAACTCAATAACTTTTGAAATACTTGATGGAATGACTTTATATTTGGCATGTGAGTGTATCTTATTGATGTCTAGCCACTGTTCAGTGCATGTGTTGTTCCAAATATTTTTCTTGGAGTTGTGGCCCTTGATGAACTTAGAATTTTGTGAGATTGCACCACCCGTCGCAGCTACTGCGTCGATGTCGCGATTTTTGATGTGTAAATTTTGCAGGTGGCAACCCAGGGAAGTGGAGAGCTTGTTTACTGTGTTAAACAAATTCTGTTTTCTGATAAAATAGAATTCAGTAAGCACTAACCTACATGACTTAGTTTTGTGTGTGTATGTTTGTATAACTTTTATTTATTTTTTTCTCCACAATTGTGTCCTCTATGTACATTTATTTTGTCACGATGTCATATATGTTTTGTTTTTTTCTGACTTCTCCCTCATGTCCACTGACTTCTCCCTCCTGGCCCCTGACTTCTCCCTAAAGTCTCTGGAGGCAGAAGTCACTTCTCCCTAAAATCAGCTGCCAGGCTGACCCCTGATATCAATATCTCAAAAGAGATTGATAGGTGTACTGTATTACATGTATGTGTCCAACTATTGATCTATCCAGTTGTGTATCCATGTGTCTGTCAATCTGAAACAATAATTTCTCCAATGACTGACAGATTGTATAAAATTTGGTGTCCATTATCCTCGCCATATGCCATACAGTTTTAATGGAAAGTGATAATGTATGTGGAGTTAGTCAGAGTTGTGCTCCTTCATTTGTCAAAAAATGCCTAAATTTGGATCTGTATTTGTAATAACTTGATGATTATTTAACCCTTTACCTGATGTAAAGGCCAAAACTGGCCAGTGCTATTCACAAAAATCGCCAATTAATTTTCATTATTTTTTCATTTTTTGTCTCAAAAACATAGGTTATAACTCCTCATTGGAACGAACTCGATGAGCTCGTTCCAATGAGGGGTCATAACCTATGTTTACGATGGATTTCACTGAACTCTTGTATCCTTGTACATTGTATTACTGCAGACAGAGTGAAGTATAATAACATGAATTTTGTTTCTTTTTACTCTTATCACATATTGAAATACATGTTATGACTTCAGTTTTGAATGAGTTGGATGTAGTGATAGAGTCATGATTTTTGTTTTGGAAGAATAAGACTGACAATTTCAGTTTAAGTTTTATTTCAAATGGAAATTAGTATTGTTTCATAAAAATTCAGTAAAATAGTAGACTTGATCCTTGTTCAAACAAATAGCTTAACCCTACCAAAGAAACTTTGTTGGTTTTTAGCTCAACTTGACAAAGTCAAGCTGAGCTATTGCCATCACTTCTCGTCCGTCGGCGTACGTACGTACGTACGTTAGTATGTTAGTATGTTAGTACGTACGTCCACAATTTCCTTTGGCACACCTCACAGGTCGCATTTATGATCAGATTACTTTGAAACTTCTTATGCTTGTTTGGGATGACCTCTAGATGGGAGCTATCGATTTTCTTCAATTTCAGGCAAAAAATGTTGCCGCGGCCAACGTTCTTAGAACTTAGTTTAGTCAAACCACAATATTTCCCTTTGGCACACCCTACAGGGCACATTTATGATTTGATTGCTTTGAAACCTGATACGCTTATTTAGGGTGACCTCTAGATGGGAGCTATCGATTTTCTTCAATTTCCGGCAAAAAATGTTGCCACGGCCAATGTTCGTAGAACTTAGTTTAGTCAGACCTCAATATTTCCCTTTGGCACACCCTACAGGGTACATTTACGATCAGATTGCTTTGAAACCTGGTATGCTTGTTTGGGGAGACCTCTAGATGGGAGCTATCGATTTTCTTCAATTTCTGTCAAAAAATGTTGCTGCGGCCAACGTTCTTAGAACTTAGTTTAGTTAGAAGACTCAATATTTCCCTTTGGCACACCCTACAAGGTACATTTATGATCGGATTGCTTTGAAACCTGGCATGCTTGTTTGGGGTGACATCTAGATGGGAGCTATCGATTTTCTTCAATTTCCATCAAAAAATTTTGCTGCGGCCAACGTATTTAGAACTCAGTTTAGTCAGACCACAATATTTCCCTTTGGCACACCCTACAGGGCACATTTATGATTTGATTGCTTTGAAACCTGGTATGCTTGTTTGGGGAGACCTCTAGATGGGACCTATCATTTTTCTTCAATTTCCATTAAAAAATGTTACCGCGGCCAACGTTCTTAGAACTTGGTTTAGTCAGAAGACTCGATATTTCCCTTTGGCACACCCTACAGGGTACATTTATGATTGGATTGCTTTGAAACCTTTCATGCTTGTTTGGGGTGACCTCTAGATGGGAGCTATCGATTTTCTTCAATTTCTGTCAAAAAATGTTGCCGCGGCCAACATTCTTAGAACTTAGTTTAGTCAGACCACAATATTTCCCTTTGGCTCACCCTACAGGGCTCATTAGCTCAACTTTGACGAAGTCAAATTTGAGCTATTGTCATGGCCCGTCGTCTGTCCGTCCGTCTGTCTGTCCGTCCGTCTGTCCGTACGTCAACAATTGGCTATGGCTCGGTCTAGAGGTCGTATTTATGAACCGATCTTTACGAAACTTCTTGGGTACCTTTGTTATGACCGTGGGACGAGAACGAGTGTTTTTGGGTGCGGTCCGAAATTCAAGATGGCTGCCAGCCGCCATTTTGTACCGATGATGCAGAAATCTGTTTTTTGTACAGAACTTGCATATGAAAGCTCTGATTTGAATAATTTTTTGTATGAATGTTTAGTACCATGGGGTACATCACATATAATACGGGTTTTTTTCTTGTGCGTAAATTGTGCAAATTAGACTAATTTTGATGTTTTTTGGTGTTAATTTCAGAACTGTAAGTGCAAATGCCAATACGGCTCGGGCTAGAGGCCGTATTTATAAACCGATCTTTACGAAACTTCTTGGGTACCTTTGGTATCACCGTGGGACGAGAACGAGTGTTTTTGGGTCCGGTCCAAAATTCAAGATGGCCGATGGCAGCCATTTTGTACAAAATTAGGTGCAATCAGATTTTTGCACAGAACTTCCATATGAAAGCGCTGATTTGAATAATTTTTTGTGTGAATGTTTAGTACCATGGGATACATCACATATAATACAGGTTTTTTTCTCGTGCAGAAATTATGCAAATTAGATGAACTTTGATATTTCAGTGCGACTTACACACATTAAGTACACATGTCAATACGGCTCAGACTTGAGTCTGTATTTATGAACTGATCTTCACGAAATGTCTTGGGTACCTTTGTTATCACCTTGGGACGAGAACGAGTGTTTCTGGGTGCGGTCTAAAATTCAAGATGGCTGCCAGTGGCCATTTTGTACCGAAATTAGGTCTAATCAGTTTTTTGTACACAACTTCTATACAGCTCAGACTAGAGGCCATATTTATGAACCAATCTTTACGAACCTTGTTGGGTACCTTTGTTATCACCGTGGGATGAGAGCGAGTGTTTTTGGGTGTGGTCCGAAATTCAAGATGGCCACCAGCAGCCATTTTGTACCAAAATTAGTGCAATCAGTCTTTTGTACAGAACTTCTGTATGAAAGTTCTGATTTGAATAAATTTTTGTATGAATGTTTAGTAACATGGAATACATCACATATTCTAAGGGGTTTTTTTTCGTGCAGAAATTATGCAAATTAGATGAACTTTGACTTATTCAGTGCTACTTGCACAATGTGAGCACACATGTCAATACGGCTCAGGGTAGAGGCTGTATTTATGAACCGATCTTCACAAAACTTCTTGGGTACCTTTGTTATCACCTTGGGACGAGAATGAGTGTTTCTGGGTACGGTCCAAAATTCAAGATGGCTGCCAGTGGCCATTTTGTACCAAAATTAGGTCCAATCAGTTTTTTGTCACAAGTTCTATACAGCTCGTATTTATGAATTGATCTTCACAAAACTTCTTGGGTACCTTTGTTTTCACCTTGGGACAGGAACAAGTGTGTTTTGGGGTGCCTTTGTTATCACTGTGCTATGAGAACAAATATTTTGGGGTTCAGTCAGACCCACTCTGGGACTCAAAAGATTTCTTTTCTAGTTTAGCATCTGACTGTCACCCACCTTTACAATACTTTACCTATACATTTGTTACAGGCAACGGTCAGTATTTATGTACAGACCATTACAATACTTTATATGTACCTTTGTTATCAGGTCATTACCTAGATGTTTGTCATTGCTGTGTCACATACTATACATGTGCATGTCTTTGTCTTGACAAGTTGAGCTACAGTGTCATTGACACTTTCATTTATGATTAGATTGCTTTGAAACCTGGTATGCTTATTTACGGTGAGATGGGAGCTATCGATTTTCTTCGGTTTCTGTCAAAAAATGTTGCCACTGGCAAAAAAACTGACATTGGTCCCAATGATCTTCAATTTTGCCATTTCATTTATAACTTACCAAGTTCAAGTTTGTCAAGTTGAGCTACAGTGTCATTGACACTTTCATTCTTTTCTTTGCTTCTCCAAAAATGTTTGTGACTCTTTAACCCTTTACCCAACACAGAGAATATCAAAATGTATTTTTTTAATTTCAATTTTTTTTTAAATTTTTAATTTTGAAAAAAAAAATCAACAAAACAATAGCATGTGACCCCTTATTGGAACAAGCTCATCGAGCACATGATATAGTTTTGTTGAAATATTCTGAAAAACTAATTTTTTTCAACTGCTCAATTTAGAAATTACGGATGCGGTCGATTCGTTAGGTAAAGGGTTAAAGTAGTTCTTGTAAAGTGTCGTGACCTATGTTTTGAAAAATAAAATGCTTCTGTATTTCTGAAAATATATTGCCAGTGTTGTATGCAACTCATATTAGGTAAAAAAAAAAGGTTTTGGTTCTCGGGCAATCCCTCATTGTCCCCCGACCCTTCAGGGGACTATTGTAATCAGCAGTGTGGGTGACCTCTAGATGGGAGCTATCGATTTTCTTCAATTTCCGGCAAAAAATGTTGCCACGGCCAATGTTCGTAGAACTTAGTTTAGTCAGACCTCAATATTTCCCTTTGGCACACCCTACAGGGTACATTTACGATCAGATTGCTTTGAAACCTGGTATGCTTGTTTGGGGAGACCTCTAGATGGGAGCTATCGATTTTCTTCAATTTCTGTCAAAAAATGTTGCTGCGGCCAACGTTCTTAGAACTTAGTTTAGTTAGAAGACTCAATATTTCCCTTTGGCACACCCTACAAGGTACATTTATGATCGGATTGCTTTGAAACCTGGCATGCATGTTTGGGGTGACATCTAGATGGAGCTATCGATTTTCTTCAATTTCCATCTAAAAATTTTGCTGCGGCCAACGTATTTAGAACTCAGTTTAGTCAGACCACAATATTTCCCTTTGGCACACCCTACAGGGCACATTTATGATTTGATTGCTTTGAAACCTGGTATGCTTGTTTGGGGAGACCTCTAGATGGGACCTATCATTTTTCTTCAATTTCCATTAAAAAATGTTACCGCGGCCAACGTTCTTAGAACTTGGTTTAGTCAGAAGACTCGATATTTCCCTTTGGCACACCCTACAGGGTACATTTATGATTGGATTGCTTTGAAACCTTTCATGCTTGTTTGGGGTGACCTCTAGATGGGAGCTATCGATTTTCTTCAATTTCTGTCAAAAAATGTTGCCGCGGCCAACATTCTTAGAACTTAGTTTAGTCAGACCACAATATTTCCCTTTGGCTCACCCTACAGGGCTCATTAGCTCAACTTTGACGAAGTCAAATTTGAGCTATTGTCATGGCCCATCGTCCGTCCGTCCGTCTGTCCGTCCGTCCATCTGTCCGTACGTCAACAATTGGCTATGGCTCGGGCTAGAGGTCGTATTTATGAACCGATCTTTACGAAACTTCTTGGGTACTTTTGTTATGACCGTGGGACGAGAACGAGTGTTTTTGGGTGCGGTCCGAAATTCAAGATGGCTGCCAGCCGCCATTTTGTACCGATGATGCAGAAATCTGTTTTTTGTACAGAACTTGCATATGAAAGCTCTGATTTGAATAATTTTTTGTATGAATGTTTAGTACCATGGGGTACATCACATATAATACGGGTTTTTTTCTTGTGCGTAAATTGTGCAAATTAGACTAATTTTGATGTTTTTTGGTGTTAATTTCAGAACTGTAAGTGCAAATGCCAATACGGCTCGGGCTAGAGGCCGTATTTATAAACCGATCTTTACGAAACTTCTTGGGTACCTTTGGTATCACCGTGGGACGAGAACGAGTGTTTTTGGGTCCGGTCCAAAATTCAAGATGGCCGATGGCAGCCATTTTGTACAAAATTAGGTGCAATCAGATTTTTGCACAGAACTTCCATATGAAAGCGCTGATTTGAATAATTTTTTGTGTGAATGTTTAGTACCATGGGATACATCACATATAATACAGGTTTTTTTCTCGTGCAGAAATTATGCAAATTAGATGAACTTTGATATTTCAGTGCGACTTACACACATTAAGTACACATGTCAATACGGCTCAGACTTGAGTCTGTATTTATGAACTGATCTTCACGAAATGTCTTGGGTACCTTTGTTATCACCTTGGGACGAGAACGAGTGTTTCTGGGTGCGGTCTAAAATTCAAGATGGCTGCCAGTGGCCATTTTGTACCGAAATTAGGTCTAATCAGTTTTTTGTACACAACTTCTATACAGCTCAGACTAGAGGCCATATTTATGAACCAATCTTTACGAACCTTGTTGGGTACCTTTGTTATCACCGTGGGATGAGAGCGAGTGTTTTTGGGTGTGGTCCGAAATTCAAGATGGCCACCAGCAGCCATTTTGTACCAAAATTAGTGCAATCAGTCTTTTGTACAGAACTTCTGTATGAAAGTTCTGATTTGAATAAATTTTTGTATGAATGTTTAGTAACATGGAATACATCACATATTCTAAGGGGTTTTTTTTCGTGCAGAAATTATGCAAATTAGATGAACTTTGACTTATTCAGTGCTACTTGCACAATGTGAGCACACATGTCAATACGGCTCAGGGTAGAGGCTGTATTTATGAACCGATCTTCACAAAACTTCTTGGGTACCTTTGTTATCACCTTGGGATGAGAATGAGTGTTTCTGGGTACGGTCCAAAATTCAAGATGGCTGCCAGTGGCCATTTTGTACCAAAATTAGGTCCAATCAGTTTTTTGTCACAAGTTCTATACAGCTCGTATTTATGAATTGATCTTCACAAAACTTCTTGGGTACCTTTGTTTTCACCTTGGGACAGGAACAAGTGTGTTTTGGGGTGCCTTTGTTATCACTGTGCTATGAGAACAAATATTTTGGGGTTCAGTCAGACCCACTCTGGGACTCAAAAGATTTCTTTTCTAGTTTAGCATCTGACTGTCACCCACCTTTACAATACTTTACCTATACATTTGTTACAGGCAACGGTCAGTATTTATGTACAGACCATTACAATACTTTATATGTACCTTTGTTATCAGGTCATTACCTAGATGTTTGTCATTGCTGTGTCACATACTATACATGTGCATGTCTTTGTCTTGACAAGTTGAGCTACAGTGTCATTGACACTTTCATTTATGATTAGATTGCTTTGAAACCTGGTATGCTTATTTACGGTGAGATGGGAGCTATCGATTTTCTTCGGTTTCTGTCAAAAAATGTTGCCACTGGCAAAAAAACTGACATTGGTCCCAATGATCTTCAATTTTGCCATTTCATTTATAACTTACCAAGTTCAAGTTTGTCAAGTTGAGCTACAGTGTCATTGACACTTTCATTCTTTTCTTTGCTTCTCCAAAAATGTTTGTGACTCTTTAACCCTTTACCCAACACAGAGAATATCAAAATTTATTTTTTTAATTTCAATTTTTTTTTAAATTTTTAATTTTGAAAAAAAAAATCAACAAAACAATAGCATGTGACCCCTTATTGGAACAAGCTCATCGAGCACATGATATAGTTTTGTTGAAATATTCTGAAAAACTAATTTTTTTCAACTGCTCAATTTAGAAATTACGGATGCGGTCGATTCGTTAGGTAAAGGGTTAAAGTAGTTCTTG
Organism: Pictodentalium vernedei; assembly: GCA_031216915.1. Taxonomy (NCBI): domain Eukaryota; kingdom Metazoa; phylum Mollusca; class Scaphopoda; order Dentaliida; family Dentaliidae; genus Pictodentalium; species Pictodentalium vernedei. Next base: position 229,292,264 of record CM062291.1, read on the forward strand.
TAAAGTGTCGTGACCTATGTTTTGAAAAATAAAATGCTTCTGTATTTCTGAAAATATATTGCCAGTGTTGTATGCAACTCATATTAGGTAAAAAAAAAAGGTTTTGGTTCTCGGGCAATCCCTCATTGTCCCCCGACCCTTCAGGGGACTATTGTAATCAGCAGTGTCCGTCCGTCCATCTGTCCGTACGTGCATCCGTCCGTCAGTCCGTCTGTCCATCACACCCTTGTCCGGATGATAACTTTAGCTTGGATGATTTTACTGAAACTAAATTTAAATTTGGTATGTGTCTTACTTGGGTGGAAATGCAGGTCAAGTTCGAAAATGGGCACGCTCCACTGATTTCTACTGGATTTATTCCCCTTTTTCGACTTAAAAAATACAGTTTTTGTGTTGTCCGGATGATAACTTTAGTTAGGATCATTTGATTGAAACGAAATTTAGTATGCCGCTTATTTGGGTGGAAATGCAGGTCACGTTCGAAAATGGGCACGCTCCACTGATTTTTACTGGATTTATTCCCCTTTTTCGACTTAGAAAATACGGTTTTTGTGTTGTCCGGATGATAACTTTACTTTGGATCATTTGATTGAAACGAAACTAAGTATGTGGTTTAATTGGTTGGAAATACAGGTCAAGTTAAAAAATGGCCATGCTCTGCGAACAAATTGCATCCTAACAGCTCCCTTGAATTTGCAATCTTGGTCGGGGGACCGGGGGCGTTGCCCTTGTTAAAATTGGAAAACCCTTATCGAACATTTTTTTTGGTTTGTAGTGTCTTCCAAAATTAGTATGAAATCACAAGACTTTAAAATTGACCCTTTTTGGGATTGATGTATATTTATTTGCACATGTTTTCAACAATCATTATTAAAATACAGTGTCTATTATTAAGTTTACACTCTGTGAAAACTTTTTTAGTATAAATGAAGTGTCTTCTTATTAAGTATACACGAAGTGTATTCTTTTTAGAATTGTAGAGTTTCATCATCTTCTTTATTATTTATTATTCCACCCCAATTTTGTATGCAAATGTTCTCAGAAACTAAACACAGCAGCATGATGAAATTTGAACTCGGGTATATGCTCAAACTCCCCTGTGGCATAGGCTGTATTACTTTTGATAAATTTTGTTGGTAACCATGGAAATGCCAGAAAATAGGTGGTTTTGGAATAAATTAATAGCGTCTTAACCCAGTGCTAATGTTGTCTGAAAAGTGTGGGTTGTGTTAGAAAAAGGTAGGGTGTCTATAAGAATGAAAAAATATACTCGCCCAAAAAAGAAAGTGTGCATTGCAGAAATTGATGAAACTCCAAAAAAATAATTTCGTAGGTGTAAAGAGTGTTAACCTGTTCATGAATAAGTTATATTGAACACAAAAACAGCTTTCCCCGTTAAAATTGCATTAACGTTAAATGACGTGCTGCACGTTTGTGAAAAGGCATGTTTTGCACGTGGAGAGTCTGAAAATTCATGCAGCGGTGTGAATCCTTGGGTATTTAAACACAAATGTAAGGCCTCCCTCTCGTTCACATTCAAACTTGCGCTGCTGTTAAAACGACTCCACATTAGCATGCCAAGATTGACAATGAATCAACGTCTCCTTGCCCTGGGTATGATTAGAGCTGGCAGAACACACACAGAGGTTGCCCAGCATTTGAACTGCCACCGTAACACTGTAGACAGGCTAGTCCATCGACATGCACAACATGATGACGTTCGCGACCGACCCCGCTTTGGGAGACCCCGAGTTACCACCCCTGCGCAAGATCGGTATATCCGTGTCGTCTATCTCCGGAACCGGCAACAAATGGCAACGCAACAGCCAGGAACATCCCTAACCTGAGACGGATACATCCTCAAACAGTAATCACCCGGCTGAGAGAATACGGCTTACGTCCTCGAAGACCTGCAATTTGTCCGATTTTAACGTTACGTCATCGTCGTGCTCGACTACAGTGGTGTAGACAACATCTCAGGCATCCCTTACACTGGTGGCGACGTGTTTTATTCACAGATGAATGTCGTTTCCATCTTTCATCATCAGATGGCCGCCAGCGAGTGTACAGATGTCGAAACGAACGCTACTCAGATCCATGTGTCATGGAGCGAAACCGTTATGGGGGAGGGTCTCTCATGGTGTGGGGTGGCATCACTGCCCGTAACAGAATTGAGCTGGTCATTATTGATGGCAATCTCAATGCAGCCAGATATCGTGATGAAGTGCTTACACCTGTTGTTGTCCCATTTCTGCAACGTCACGGCCCCGGCGTCATTCTACAGCAGGACAACACCCGACCCCATGCAGCTCGTGTTGTTCAACAGTATCTGCAGCAACAACAAGTGGATGTTCTTCCCTGGCCCGCAAATTCGCCCGATATCTCACCCATTGAGCACGTATGGGACGAAATGAAACGTCAGCTATGCCGCCTTCCCCATGCACCGCCAACGCTTGTGGAACTCCAAAGACAGCTTATCAGAACATGGAACAACATCCCACAAAACTTCCATGCTAACTTGTTCGCTTCCATGAGGCGTAGATGCACAGCAGTAGTCGATGCAGACGGAGGTCATAACAGATATTGAGTGTGTGACTTTTGTGTTTGACCCTTAATGTCTTTGACTCTCCATGGCACCAAGAGTATTCGTCGTAGCGTAATGAAATTTCTCGTGTTGATCACAAATTGATTCATCTGTGATTGAATGAAATTTCCATGAATGAAAATGATATATATCTTTTTGTAGTGTTATTTTTTAGCATGCACACTTTCTTTTTTGGGAGAGTATACAAACTGACTTATTTTCAGCATCCACGTGTAAAAGAGGCTCAAAGATTTGTTTTGTAAAACCCAGTTTCTTAGCACATTTTCCTTAATAATTCTGCAGTCAATAGGTCTGTATGGCTGAAATTAACAAAAGTTGTGAAATGCCAGAGTCTGCGTATTTTGGCAGAAAACGTGTTTTTCTGCAGGTATTACCCTGCATTTCAGAAGAAGGCTAATTTACCAAAAAAGTGGCCAGTTAAGACATTTGGCAAAATATCTCAAAAACAAACTATTCAAGCTAGCCAGATAAAGTTTTGCAACTTCTTAGTTTGTACCTTGACGATGAATTTTTCCCAAACTTTGCTTGACGGTTGATGTTACCATAGCAATAAGGACCAAAAATTGGCAAAAAACACCTTATCTCAAATCTCTTGTACCACGGAATCCCCGTCAGAATTTTTTAAATCAAGGTCAGCAATTGGTAGCTCATTTTATACCCTAACAGAAAATGTAAAAACATGAAAAACACATCATCTATAGATTTTGCTGTAAATTTGGGTTGAAGAAATGTACCTTCAAATCTGGGTTGAAACTGGTGAAAATGATGAAAGACCACTTTAATGTATGGCAACGGTATAAACTACAGGTGGTATGGGCGATATACAGACAGAAAATCATACCTTGGAGCCAGTTAGGCAATTTGGCACCAAAAACAGGGACTTTATGCTCAGTCGCTGCTCTACAGTTGTCTACAACACAGCTCACATTCATAGCAAAACTGATAGAGTCGGGACGAAAAATACTTTTGATTTCCACGTGATGTGTAGTGTTTTCCTGAGGTCTAGAAACTTAACTCAGATACCAAAATGTCTGGCAGGATTCGTAGAACAAATTCTGAAAATTTCAAATGGCTGCCTTCGATGATCTGGATATAGTTGGAGTTCCTCTGGTGTCTGTTCAATTTTAATGTCAAATCAGCCAAATTACACCTTTTCCAACATTAATCCATGGGCGCTTTCTGTTAACTTTTACTTTCTGGCAATTATCTACGTGTGAAAGGCTGTGAGGGAACCCATTGGCAACAGTTATGAAGATGGAAGTTTCATTTTGTTGCATTTCTCCTCCCGTAAAAGTGAGTTATCAGTCTTAAATGGCACTAGCTCAGAGAAGGGGCTAGTGATGAACCGATTATCAAAACTTGCTATTAACCGATTATTTCTCTGCCGATTATGCTGATTCCGATTAAGATGGTTGAAATAGGACACTGAAGAAAATCTGTTGGTGCCTGTTATACTACAAAATTTTGTTGATAAATCACCAATTACGTAAACTTAATATCATACAAGTTCTCAGAGAATGCATATTTAGTGCTGGGCAATATTAGCCAAAATAATATTTGCATTTTTAGCTCAACTTGACAAAGTCAAGCTGAGCTATTGCCATCACTTCTCGTCCGTCGGCGTACGTACGTTAGTACGTACGTCCACAATTTCCTTTGGCACACCTCACAGGTCGCATTTATGATCAGATTACTTTGAAACTTCTTATGCTTGTTTGGGGTGACCTCTAGATGGGAGCTATCGATTTTCTTCAATTTCCGTCAAAAAATGTTGCCGTGGCCAACGTTCTTCGAATTTAGTTTAGTCAAACCACAATATTTCCCTTTGGCACACCCTACAGGGCACATTTATGATTTGATTGCTTTGAAACATGATACGCTTATTTAGGGTGACCTCTAGATGGGAGCTATCGATTTTCTTCAATTTCCGGCGAAAAATGTTGCCACGGCCAACGTTCGTAGAACTTAGTTTAGTCAGACCTCAATATTTCCCTTTGGCACACCCTACAGGGTACATTTACGATCAGATTGCTTTGAAACCTGGTATGCTTGTTTGGGGAGACCTCTAGATGGGAGCTATCGATTTTCTTCAATTTCTGTCAAAAAATGTTGCCGCGGCCAACGTTCTTAGAACTTAGTTTAGTCAGAAGACTCAATATTTCCCTTTGGCACACCCTACAGGGCACATTTATGATCGCATTGCTTTGAAACCTGGCATGCTTGTTTGGGGTGACCTCTAGATGGGAGCTGTCGATTTTCTTCAATTTCTGTCAAAAAATGTTGCCGCGGCCAACGTTCTTAGAACTTAGTTTAGTCAAACCACAATATTTCCCTTTGGCACAACCTACAGGGCACATTCATGATTTGATTGCTTTGAAACTTGGTATGCTTATTTAGGGTGACCTCTAGATGGGAGCTATCGATTTTCTTCAATTTCTGTCAAAAAATGTTGCCGTGGCCAACGTTCTTAGAACTTAGTTTAGTCAGAAGACTCAATATTTCCCTTTGGCACACCCTACAGGGTACATTTATGATCGGATTGCTTTGAAACCTGGCATGCTTGTTTGGGGTGACATCTAGATGGGAGCTATCGATTTTCTTCAATTTCCGTCAAAAAATGTTGCCGCGGCCAACGTTTTTAGAACTCAGTTTAATCAGACCACAATATTTCCCTTTGGCACACCCTACAGGGCACATTTATGATTTGATTGCTTTGAAACCTGTTATGCTTGTTTGGGGAGACCTCTAGATGGGAGCTATCGATTTTCTTCAATTTCCATCAAAAAATGTTGCCACTGCCAACGTTCTTAGAACTTGGTTTAGTCAGAAGACTCGATATTTCCCTTTGGCACACCCTACAGGGCACATTTATGATCGGATTGCTTTGAAACCTTTCATGCTTGTTTGGGGTGACCTCTAGATGGGAGCTATCGATTTTCTTCAATTTCCATCAAAAAATGTTGCCACAGCCAACATTCTTAGAACTTAGTTTAGTCAGACCACAATATTTCCCTTTGGCTCACCCTACAGGGCTCATTTATGATTAGATTGCTTTGAAACCTGGTATGCTTATTTACGGTGACCTCTAGATGGGAGCTATCCATTTTCTTCCATTTCCGTCAAAAAATGTTGCCATGGCCAACGTTCTTAGAATTTAGTCTAGTCAGACCACAATATTTCCCTTTTGTACACCCTACAGGGCACATTTATGATCGGATTGCTTTGAAACCTGGCATGCTTGTTTGGGGAGGCCTCTAGATGGGAGCTATCGATTTTCATCAGTTTCTGTCAAAAAATGTTGCCACTGGCAAAAAAACTGACATTGGTCCCAATGATCTTCAATTTTGCCATTTCATTTATAACTTACCAAGTTCAAGTTTGTCAAGTTGAGCTACAGTGTCATTGACACTTTCATTGGGGGTTAGGGTGGGGAGAGAAGATTGTTATTAACGATACAATCACACAATATTGTTCTCTTGTGAAGATTGTGTTTTATTCTGGTAAATAGTGTTAATCAGGGTTGGGGTATTCGTATTTGTATTCGGTATTCAATCGTTATCCAATTAATACTAATCTTATATTTTTCTACAGTAATAGTAGAAATAAGGTATAGACTGATTGATTTGTAAAATTATTGTGCAACATTTTTCCTATTGTGCAGTAATTGCTTAATTGATTTTTGTGAATAGCACTGGCCAGTTTTTTTTATTCTCACCAGCAATGTATGTTTAAATATTAATAAAAGACATGAAGCAAAGAAGCCACAATTAATAGACATTATTGGGGGGTCATAAAATGCAGTTTAGAAGAAAAAAACTTTAAAAAATACCCTCCAAATTGTGTAATTTTCTCACAGTTTTCTATTTAATGATTACTGTGTATGCACTAAACAACAAAACATTGGATGAGTACTGTGCACATTTTGCTAATTGTTTTCTAAATAAATTGATATTTGAATTTTTTTTTTATTTCTTTTGTTTGTCATTAATACCAACTTATGTCTGTTGATTGGATTCTAAAAGATTAAGAGATCCACCCTCTGAAAAACTAATTCTTCACCTATAATCCCTTATACGCTTAATCCCAATAAGAATGATCAAATTATCATCCATTTACAAGAAATAATTTTGAAAAGTATTCAAGTATTCATATTTGTATTCAGGAATACATTGTAAAGTATTTGTATTCGTATTCAATACATTTGAAATTTGTGTATTCGTATTCGTATTCATAAAATTTCAAAGTATTCGTATTCAATACATTTACAATGTATTGGCCCCAACCCTGGTGTTAATATACCATTAACATGATTTTGGAGGGCGTTATGGTTTATTAACGGCCCGACAGGAATGATTAACACCCAGAAGGTCCATTAACAGCCTGAGGCAAAGTCGAAGGTTGTTAACGGCCCGAAGGCTGTAAATCATTCCTGGAGGGCCGCTAATAAACAGGGACGCCCAACAAAATCTTGTTAGTATTATTATTACCACTTCTAAAATGGTTAAATCCAAAGGTTCTTCATCAAGTTCACTTGATTGTGACATTCCGAGTTTTCGCAATGACATTTAACCAAAACAAGTGTCGTCTGTTTCAAGATAAACAAAACGTCACATCGTCAATCACATCTGATTTAAATATTTTTGTTTGCCATGAAAAATTCGCCTTCTCCCAAAATCCACTAACTTCGCACAAGACAAAAGTCAAAACACACGTGTCGTCTGTTTTTTATAAACAAAACGTCACATGCTCATTTAAATATTCATTTAAATACTCATTTGAATATATTTTGTTCGCCTCGAAAATATGACATGAAAGACTAGCCTCCTCCTGAAAACTTTACAACCCAAAACTTGTAATGAGCTATTTACACTCGCCTGAACTCTTCCAAATCTGTTAATTCATGACCAAATGGTGAAAGTTCACAAATGTGTGATATTCATTACATTTATACGTGCGCTTGAAACTTCATTCGGAGCCGAGGCGTTTTCGAAATATTTATCTGTAGGCAGGCCGGTAACCAGGTTAACACACAACTTCCGGTTTGAGACTGCGCATTATACACTTTTACCATCAAGGTAAAATCATTTTAATCTGCTAGAGAATGCCCTGTGAAGTGGTAATAATACGGTTTTGTGTAAGGGTACAATACACTTGGCTGTATTAACCAAGAATATACTGAGCACACATACTTTGTGACTTATTCTTAATTGAATAATAATTGTTTTCCTTTGGCACACCCTACAGGGCACATTTATGATTGGATTGCTTTGAAACCTGGCTTGCTTGTTTGGGGTGACCTCTAGATGGGAGCTGTCGATTTTCTTCCATTTCCGTCAAAAAATGTTGCCGTGGCAAACGTTCTTAGAACTTAGTTTAGTCAGACCTCAGTATTTCCCTTTGGCACACCCTACAGGGCACATTTATGATCGGATTGCTTTGAAACCAGGCATGCTCGTTTGGGGAGACCTCTAGATAGGAGCTATCAATGTTCTTCCATTTCCGTCAAAAAATGTTGCCGCGGCCAACGTTCTTAGAACTTAGTTTAGTCAGACCTCAATATTTCCCTTTGGCACACCCTACAGGGCACATTTATGATCGGATTGCTTTGAAACCTGGCATGCTTGTTTGGGGTGACCTCTAGATGAGAGCTATCGATTTTCTTCCATTTCCATCCGTCAAAAAATGTTGCTGCTGGCAACGATCTTTGAACTTAATTTAGTCAGGCATCAATATATTCCTTTGGCATGCCCTACAGGGCACATTTATGATCAGATCAGTTTGAAACTTTGTATGCTTGTTTGGGGTTACCTGTAGATGGGAGCTATCGATTTTCTGTGATTTCCGTCCAAAAATGTTGCCACTGGCAATGACCTTCGATGAACTTAGTAAAAACTTAGTGCAGCTAAGCATCAATATTTCCCTTTGACACACCCTGCACATTTATGATTGGATCATTTGCAAACATGGTGTGCTTGTGTGGGGTGACATCTATATTTGAGCTGTCGATTTTCTTCCATTTCTGTCAAAAAATGTTGACGCTGACCTTTGAAGTTAGTTTGGTCAGACCTCAATACTTCCCTTTAACACACCCTTCAAGGCACATTTATGATCGGATCACTTTGAAACTTGGTATGTGTGTTCAGGGTGACCTCTAGATGTGAGCTATTGCTTTTTATCATTTCCATAAAAAATTATTGTCATTATCACCACCCTTTGAACTTACTGCATTTGTGCATCAACTTATCCCTTTTGCACTCTCTGCAGGGTATATTTATGAATTTCCATAAAAAACAACAAAAAAAAAAAAACATTGCCACAAGCAATGACCTTCTACTTAGTGCATTTGTGCATTAACATCTTTTTTTGTCATGCCTCAGAGGGCACATTCATTATCAGGTTGTTTTGAAACTTTGTATGCTTATGCAGGGTGACAAAGATAGGAGCTATTGATTTTCTTTCCATTTCCATCCAAAATTGCTGCTGTTAGCAACAATCTTTGAATTTTTAGCTCACCTGACTTTCAGTCAGGAGAGCTATAGTGATCACTCACCGTCCGTCATCCGTGAACATGGTGTTTGCGTCTTCTCCTCCCAAACCGCTGAACCAATTTAATTGATATTTGAGATAATAGATTGTTATGTCATCGCAATTTGATTTTGTTCAAATCAAGTTGCCTCGCCCCTGGGTAGGGCCACACCCAAAAAGTGTGCTGAAATCTTAAAAAATCTTCTCATGAACCAGCAGTAGCAGAGACTTGATATTTGGTGTGCAGCTTCCTTTTGAGGTGTAGACTCAGATTTGTTCAAGAGAAGTTTGTGGGGCTATACTTGGCGTCGTTATGGGAGGGGCAAAATTTTTGGCCCCGCCCAAAATTTCTATTTTCCAAACCGAGAGGCTGATTTGAACCAAATTTTATGTGAGGGCTTATTGGGTCATAAGTACCTAATTTATGCTGATTTTTTTTTCCCGTAGCCCCATGGGAACCGCAGGAGCTAAAAATAGAAAAAAAATTAAAACACCCATATCTCCAAAACTGCACGGCACCGAGAATTTTTATTTTGTGTGAAGCTTCCTTAGGACCAACAGAAAGAATTGGTAAAAAAAAATTGCCATCGGTTTTATCATAGGGTACAGTTTCGGGACTTTGAAAAAGTGCTGAGTCAGCACTTTTTAACACTGTAGGCAATGGGAAAAACATTAAAAAATCTTCTTCTCCAGATCCAGCAGGCAGAATCTTTTGATATTTGGTATGCAACATTGTAGGGTGGATCTGATTCAAGTTTGTTCAAATCGGCCCCCTGGGTTCATATTTGGGCTCAGTATAGGAGCCCGATTTCGAACTTAGTGCATTTCAGGCAAATTTCTTAAAAAATCTTCTTCTCCAGATCCAGCAGACAGAATCTTTTGATATTGGGTATGCAACATTGTGGGGTGGATCTGATTCAAGTTTGTTCAAATCGACCCCCTGGGTTTATATTTGGGCTCAGTATAGGAGCCCAAATTTGAACTTACTGCATTTCAGGCAAATTTCTTTGAAAATCTTCTTCTCCAGATCCAGCAGGCAGAATCTTTTGATATTTGGTATGCAACATTGTGGGTGGATCTGATTCAAGTTTGTTCAAATCGGCCCCTTGGGTTTATATTTGGGCTCAGTATAGGAGCCCAAATTTGAACTTAGTGCATTTGAGGCAAATTTCTTTGAAAATCTTCTTCTCAAGATCCAGCAGGCAGAATCTTTTGATATTGGGTATGCAACATTGTGGGGTGGATCTGATTCAAGTTTGTTCAAATCGGCTCCCTGGGTTTATATTTGGGCTCAGTATAGGAGCCCAAATTTGAACTTAGTGCTTTTCAGACTAATTTCTTAAAAAATCTTCTTCTCCAGATCCAGCTGGCAGAATCTTTTGATATTTGGTATGCAACATTGTGGGGTGGATCTGATTCTATTTTGTTCAAATTGGCTTCCTAGATTCATATTTGGGCTCACTATAGAAGCTCGAATTCAAACTTAGTGCATTTCAGGCAAATTTCTTCAAAAATCTTCTCCAGATCCAGCAGGCAGAATCTTGTGATATTTGGTATGCAACATTGTGGGATGGATCTGATTCAAGTTTGTTCAAATCGGCCCCCTGTGATATTTGGTATGCAGCATCCTTAGGGGGGTGAGATTCAAGTTTGTTCAAGCCATGTCCCTAGGTCCATATTTGGGCTCACTGTGGGAGCTTGAATTGTAACTTTGTTTGAAATGAGGAATTTTCTTAAAAAATCTTCTTCTTCAGATCCAGCAGTCGGAATGGTTTGATATGTGGTGAGTAGCATCCTTGGGGGGGGGGGGGGGGGGGGGGGGGAGGGGGGGGATTCAAGTGTGTTAAAGCCAAGTCCATGGGGTCCATATTATAACTTAGTCAATATGAGGAATTTTTCTTTAAAAATCTTCTTCTTCAGATTCAGCAGTTGGAATGTTTTGATATTTGGCATGGATCAACCTTAGGGGGCTGAGATTCAAGTTTGTTCAAGCCAAGTCCCTTGGTTCATATTTGGGCTCACTATGTGAGCCTGAATGACAACTTAGTTCAAAATGAGGAATTTTCTTTAAAAATCTTCAGATCCAGCAGATGAATGCTTTTGATATTTTTTATGCAGCATCCTTAGGGGGGTAAGATTCAAGTTTGTTCAAGCCATGTCCCTAGGTCCATATTTGGGCTGATTGTGGGAGCTCGGATTGTAACTTGGTTCAAAATGAGGAATTTTCTTTAAAAATCTTCTTCTTGAGATTCAGCAGTCAGAATGTTTTGATATTTGGTGTGCAGACTCCTTAGGGGTGTGAGATTCAGGTTTGTTAAAGCCAAGTCCCTGGGTTCATATATGGGCTCCCTGTGGGAGCCCGAATTATGACTTAGTTCAATATTAAGAATATTCTTTAAAAATCTTTTTTTAGATCCACTGGTCAGAATATTTGGATACTTGGTTTCAGCTTTTCTTAGGAGGAGCAGATGCAACTTGTGGAAATCAATTCTCTGGGTTGATATTTAGGCTACCATGTCAGGTGAGCGCCCTCAGGCCCCCTGGGGCCTCTTGTTTGCATTTGTGCATCAACATTCTTTGACATGGCCTACAGGCCACATTTATTATAGGATTGTTTTTGAACTTGGCGTGCTCATTAGGCAAGACCTTTAGATAAGAGCTATTGATTAGCATTCATTTCTGTGAAAAAAATTGCCATTTACAATAACCTCTGAACATACTGCATTTGTGTATCAACATTTTTCCTTTAGCCAGTCTTACAGTTTATATTTAAAAATGCAGGAATTACTCTGACGTTGTGCATACACAATGCTGTTATGTTGAAATTTCATCAAATAACATTGGTACCAATGACCTTCAATTTTGCCATTTCATTTATAACTTACCAAGTTCAAGTTTGTCAAGTTGAGCTACAGTGTCATTGACATTTTCATTTAGTTTTTTCCCCAATTTTAATCTCTTATAGTATTGTGATGCTTGCATCACAAAGTTCTACAGACTACCAGCTGAACACATTTTTTTTTTATTAGATCACCTGAGCAAAGCTCAAGGGGAGCTTTACTAATCACTTTCCGTCCATCCGTCCAGCATCCGGCATTAACTTTACATTATCGACTTCTCACAAACTACTCAACCAAATTGAACCAAATCTGGTGTGCATGTTCCCTATCATATGTCAATTCAAGTTTGTTCAAACCAAGTTGACCAGCCCCTTGGTAGGGCCACGCCCAAAAAGTGAGCCTAAATCTTAAAAAATCTTCTCATGAACCAGCAGTAGCAGAGACTTGATATTATGTGTGCAGCTTCCTTTTGAGGTGTAGACTCAGATTTGTTCAAGAGAAGTTCTAGGGGCTATATTTGCCATCGTTATGGGAGGGGCAAGAATTTTTTCCCCGCCCAAAATTTATATTTTCCAAACCGAGAAGCTGATTTGAACCAAATTTGAAATGAGGTTTTATTGGGACATAAGAAGTTAATTTATGCCAAAAAAATTGTCCTGTTGCCCCATGGGAACCGCAGGAGCTAAAAATAGAAAAAAATTAAAACGCCCTTATCTCCAAAACTACACAGCACTGAGAATTCTTATTTGGTGTGAAGCTTCCTTAGGACCAACAGAATGGAATGGTAAAAAAAAATTGCTATCATGGGGTACTTCTTGGGGACTTTGAAAAAGTGCTGAGTCAGCATTTTTTAACACTGTGGGTAATGGGAAAAAACATTTAAGACTACTTTTCTCCCAAACCACTGGTCCAAAAGCTTTCAAATTTCACATGTAACATCTTTGGAAGATTGTTTCACATGTTGATTGAAATCAATTCCCTGGGTCCATATTTGGGCTCTCTATGGGAGCCCAAATGTTTAAATTAGTGCAGCATGAGGAATATTCTTTAAAAATCTTCTTCAGATCTACCAGTAAGAATCTTTTGATATTTGGTATGCAGCATCCTTGGGGGGTGAGATTCAAGTTTGTTCAAGCCAAGTCCCTGGGTTCATATTTAGGCTGAAAATTTGGGGTCTCGGTCCAGACTTAGAAATTATGGACCAAAATCCGGAAATGAGTTTTTTGTTTTTTTAAGCGTTTCGGTCAATTTTAAGACAAAAGTTTTAATTTTTTTTACACTGAAAATTTGGGGTCCCGGTGCGGACTTAGAAATCTTGGACCAAAATCCGGAAATTAGTTTTTTTTGTTTTTTAATGCGTTTTGGTAAATTTTAAGAAGAAAAAAAAATTTTAGTCTGAAAATATTTTGTTTGGGACTTCGAGAATTTCTGAACAAAAATTTTAAAAGATCTGTTTTTTATGCGTTTATCTCAATTTTGGGACGTAAAAGTGCAGGAACTGAAAATAGAAGGAAAATCCTGTGTATTGTGTGGGCACAATCGCTTCATCTAGTTGGTATATGCTTTTCTTAGGAGGGGCATATGCAGCTTATTCAAGTCAAGTCCCTGGTTTGATATTTAGACTACCATGTTGGGTGAGCACCCTCAGGCCCCCTGGGACCTCTTGTTTATACATGCACCCAATGCAACATTGTATAGCACCATGATTGAAGGCCAGTGACTTCGATCAGCTGGGAAATGGTGGCGATCTCGTACCAATTGCAGTTGGTAAATTCTGTAATATCTCTGCAAATCCCTTAATTTTCTGCTACATGTATGCACCACACACGTTTTTAATGGGGAAACTTTATGGAAATGGTCAGATATCAAAGGGATTTTTAATAGTCAGTGTTAAATATAGAATAACTGGAAAGTGCCGGTTTTTAACTGCCTCTTGTCATAATCAGCTGATGCCCCATAACCAGCCGGTTCCGATTATTGGTTCATCACTAGAGGGGGCACTTCGACACGTCCATGCACCATTTTGCACCAGCTGGAAATTGACCAAATTCAAAAAATTACATCCTCTCATCAAAACACTATTTTCACTCAGCATTCATGAATAGTTGCTGCATCAGTTCCCATAAAGAGCGACAAGAATTTCTCATTTTGTCTTATTGAATTTGAAAAGCGCGTATGCGCATGCTCGTTGGGATCCCACAGGCCACGTGCTTGGTTTTCTCAGTGACATGGTCGAATTTGCCAGAGCTTCTAGAACAAATGCTGAATATTTCGAGTCGCTGCTCCAAAAATTCTCGCCACAATTTACTGTACATGGAACGGAGTGTATACTTTTTATTACCTGCTGGTAGTCGTAACCGCCCTTTTAGTTGTTATTGCAATGTTTCATGTTTCTTTTTATTAATATTCTTCTCAGCAAAATTTTAGACACAAATGATCTCAGAAACTATACACAGCAGCATGATGAAATTTGAACAGGAGTATATGCTAATAGTCCTCTATGACCTCGGTCATGTCATTTTTGATAAATTTTGTTGGTAACCATGGAAACACCCAAAAATAGGGGGTTTTGGAATAAATAACATCTTAACCCAGTTGTACATTTTTCTGAAAAGTGTGGGAGGTGTTAGAAAAAAGTAGGGGCTATAACAGCAAAAAAGCCCAAATTGACATATTCTCAGCATCCAGGTCAAAATGAGGCTCAAAGTTCTGATTCTTAAAAAAACTACTTTCTAAGCTCTTTTTCCTTAATAATTCTGCAGTCAATAGGTCTAAAGGGCTGAAATTAACAAAAGTTGTCAAACCACAGTCTTTGTATTTTGGGAAAAAATAGGTTTTTCTGCAGGTATTATCATGCATTTCAGAACAGGGCCAATTTTCAAAAAAGTGGCCAGTTAAGGCGTTTGGCACAGTATATCAATAACTATTCAAGCTAGCCAGCCGAAATTTTGGAAGTAAATAGTATGTACCATGACTAAAACGTTTACGATAAATTATCACTGAAATATTTGTCGATCGTTGTGTTACCATGGCAACAACAACCGAAAATGGACCAGAAAATACCTTATTTCAAATCGCTTGTACCTCTGAATTCCAGTGTTGATTTTTTAAATAAAGGTCAGAAATAGGTAACTCATTTTATACCCTAACAGAAAATGTAAAATCAGAAAACACATCCCTGGATTTTGCTGCAAATGGAGATGGGGTGAAGGAAGGTACCCTCAAATGTGAGTAAACAAAAATGACAAAAGGCTGCTTTTACCTATGGTGACAGAAACTACAGGTGGTATGGACGATACACAAACATAAAATCATACTTCGGACCCAGATAGGCAATTTCGTACCAAAAAACTGATTTTGCACGCAGAATAACCGAGCATTGTGGGCCCGTGTGGTGATTAGTTTTTGGCAATAACACTGTCATTAAACTCATCACAAACAGCCCTTCTGAAGCCAAGTTATGCTCTGTAATGTCTCATAACATGACAAACAAGGTCCCATGCTCCCACTGACTATTTCAGTCTAAAACACAAAAATTTTAGCCAGGTAGTATAGTAATGGATGAATTTTACCCATTTTCATGTTATTTATTTATTGGTGTTTAAGGTCATATACTTATCATTTTCATGTTAAAATGAACTGAAATGCTTTTATAACTATCTGACTGGAGCCATGTTACAGTGTCCCAGTTTTTGTCCCAAGGTACCACTGACAATTTCATTCGAAGGCCCTAACATTTTGGCCAGGTAGTATAGTAAAGGATGAATTTTACCCATTTTGCATATTCTCCATTATTCTTTGTTATAATGAATTGAAATGCTTTTGTTAGTATCATGTAATAGTGTCTCAATTTTTTATCCTTTCAAGTTTTCCGAGCAATGTTCAGGACATGTTTTCCATGAACGAAAAAAGGAAGCAGAGTGTAAACTTGTTATGATCTGCTGGCAGTCATAACCACACACATCTAGTTATATTTGTTTTGTAAACATCCAGTTTGCTCTGTTCTGCAGAAGATAGTTCAAAATATTATGAGGATGGTATTTATTTTTCACAAAAGGTGAATACTGATCACAATTATGTGGATGTGCTTCATATTATTTTGTGAAATGAAATTATATAGTCTGTATGTATTTGCCTTCTTACAATATGGGAGAGTGTCCAGACATGTTAACTCTCCCAGAATGTCCTGGAAAATCCTGTAAATTCAGTGTAGTACCCGGCCTCCTGGAGGGGAATCTGTTTTAGACAAAAATCCCGGAAAATTGTACAGTCGAAAATTTTTCCATTTCCAGACATTCAGTGTCAAATCATAGATTTTTGATGCTCCAATCAAAATGAAAATGAAACAAATGATATGCATACAAGTGAATTATATTTGATAAAAGAGTCCTTTATTTTAAATATTTCACTTATATCCCCGTGTTTTTGTTTTTTTTTTCATTTTATTAATTTCAATTCAGCTGCATGGTCAATTTACAACTACGAGTGCCGAAGCAAAAATAGGTGACTTGAGTACCTCACCTATTGACATCCGCCTTCACTTCAATAAAGATTCATGGTGAATAAAATGTACGAAAAAAAATTGAAGAATATATATTTCTTGATTTGGTTCAAACATCCACTCATTTTTAGCTTAACTTGACAAAGTCAAGATAAGCTATTGCCATCATGCGTGTGGAAGTCTGTAAGTCTGTGAGTCTGTTCACATTTTCCTTTAGAACAGGCTACACCCCGTAGCTCTTGTCCGATTGTCACAAAATTTCATATGCAGGTTTGGGGTCATGTCTAGATAAGAACATCCCCTTTTGTTTGCGATCGGTCAACCGTGATGGCTGCCCAAGCCCAAAACCCAGAAACTTTTAGCACAGTCTACAGATAGTATTTATGAAGGGATTTCATTGTAACTTGGTAGGATGCCTCTGTATAATATCGAGATGAGAACGTCCCCTTTTGGTCATGATCTGTCAACCGTGTCGGCTGCCCAAGTCCGAAACCCAAAACCTTTTAGCACAGTCTTCAGGTCCCTATGGGAGCCCAAATTGTAACTTTGTTCAATATCAAGAATATTCTTTAAAAATCTCTTTCTTCAGATCCAGCAGTCAGAATCATTTGATATTTGGTGTATATCATCCTTAGGGAGGTGTGATTCAAGTTTGTTCAGGGGACATTTTTTTGTGCCCAGTGGGAATCCCAGGAGCGAAAAATAGAAACAAATTCAAATACCCATAGCCTTCCCATTCCCCATTTATTCTCAAATCACAGAACACTAAAAAATGATATGTAGTATCCAAAATTATTAGGGTTAACATACACTTTTACTCCCCCGTGGGAACTCCGGGAAGTGCAGCAGTGCTTGTTTACTGTGGTAAACAAGTTCCGTTACACTGGTAAAATAGGACCCTGTCACCAATGCTTGGGGTGGAAGTCCACTAAAATGGGCAACATGGGTATAAACGATTTACAAAACTTGACTTTATCTCCATGTTGTGGTCATGATTAGCGATTGTGCATAAATATGTGACCTTAAACACCAATAAGTAAGTACACTAAAAAATTTTTTGTCTCTGTGGTTCTGATCACTGATGCCTAAATACCTGCATTCCTTTTGTACAACTCGTTTTCCTTAACCACAGATCAGAGTGCTTTGATATTTGATAGGCAACCTCTTTTGGTACCCAAATTTCCAGTTTGTCCAACGAAAGTTTCTAGGTCAATATTTGAACTCACTACGGGAAGATCCAAGTTTTGTGTCCCACACAAACTTTTTATTTCCTGAATTGAGAGGCCAATGTGAAAAACAATCTTCTCACAAACCAATGGCCCAAATTGAAACATATATGGGCCACATCATCTTGGGGTATTCTGTTTTAGTTTTGTTCAAATGAGGTCTCCGCCCTTTTTGGGCATGGTCTTAAGCTCAAATATGATGAAATTCTTTAAAAATCTTCTCATGAATCACAAGTGGGAATGCTTTGATATTTGGTATGAAACTTCCTCTGGTGTTCAAGATTAAAAGTTGTTCAAAGAAAGTTGATAGGTCCATATTTGGGCTCTCCAGGGGATGGGCTCACTTTTGAGCTCCCCTGAAAATTTCAGTTTCAAGAATCAGTGGAGCGATTTGAACCAAATTTTATATGTGGCATTAGTTGACCCTAAGTACTTCGTTCCTGGCCCCAAAATTTTTCACGTGGGAACATCTGGTGCTAAAAATAGAAAAAAAATTAAATGTCCAATATTTCCCAAACTGCAGGGACTAGAGATTATGTATTTGGCATGAAGCTTTCTTCTGAGCAGTTGAAACAATTGGACAAAAAAATTGCTGGCGAATCTGTCATATGGTTCATTCAGATTACATTTTCTCCATACCCATAACCCTTACAGTTTAGGACAACTTGGTCCAGGTGAGCGTTTTTAGGCTCTCTTGAGCCTCTAGTTCAATTATCCACTCGATCTGTGATCCACTACGGCAAAGCAGAAGAATACAGATTAAAAATGGGTCAATTTTCTCGCAGAAATTCACCTTGCTTCCATGATATGCCAAAAAATTATGGCTTAAAGTCGATCCACAATGTAATCTTTTTGAATAGTCAATAACACTGATTATTGTTCTGCTTCACAGGTCATAGTTGAGGCATCTATGGTATTTGCTCACGTCAAAACAGAATTGTGAATTAATGTCGATGAGAAAAAATATTTACCACCAAAAGCTGAAACGTCCCCTCACAGAAATTGCTGCATATAAAAAAACACTGCATCTAAAAATAAGGAAGTTGGATTAAATTGTGTGCATCATGAAAAATGGAATTACACATTATTGCCGATTCCAAAAGGGAATTATATTCCTGTGCACTTTGGTCAAATTGTAACCACTGGTGGTGGTGTGTGTGTTAGGGGGAAGGGGGGTAGGAGAGGCAGCGGTTTAAAGAAAAAGGGGGGCGGTGAGGATATTCGAATCAATGATTTTTAGCTCAACTTGACAAAGTCAAGCTGAGCTATTGCCATCACTTCTTGTCCGTCGGCGTACGTACGTACGTACGTATGTACGTACGTACGTACGTTAGTACGTACGTCCACAATTTCCTTTGGCACACCTCACAGGTCACATTTATGATCAGATTACTTTGAAACTTGGTATGCTTGTTTGGGGTGACCTCTAGATGGGAGCTATCGATTTTCTTCAATTTCCGTCAAAAAATGTTGCCGCGGCCAACGTTCTTAGAACTTAGTTTAGTCAAACCACAATATTTCCCTTTGGCACACCCTACAGGGCACATTTATGATTTGATTGCTTTGAAACCTGGTGTGCTTATTTAGGGTGACCTCTAGATGGGAGCTATCGATTTTCTTTAATTTCCGGCAAAAAATGTTGCCACGGCCAACGTTCGTAGAACTTAGTTTAGTCAGACCTCAATATTTCCCTTTGGCACACCCTACAGGGCACATTTATGATCAGATTGCTTTGAAACCTTGTATGCTTGTTTGGGTAGACCTCTAGATGGGAGCTATCGATTTTCTTCAATTTCTGTCAAAAAATGTTGCCGCGGCCAACGTTCTTAGAACTTAGTTTAGTCAGAAGACTCAATATTTCCCTTTGGCACACCCTACAGGGTACATTTATGATCGGATTGCTTTGAAACCTGGCATGCTTGTTTGGGGTGACCTCTAGATGGGAGCTATCGATTTTCTTCAATTTCCGTCAAAAAATGTTGCCGCGGCCAACGTTCTTAGAACTTAGTTTAGTCAAACCACAATATTTCCCTTTGGCACACCCTACAGGGCACATTTATGATTTGATTGCTTTGAAATGTGGTATGCTTATTTAGGGTGACCTCTAGATGGGAGCTATCGATTTCCTTCAATTTCCAGAAATAAATGTTGCCACGGCCAACGTTCGTAGAACTTAATTTAGTCAGACCTCAATATTTCCCTTTGGCACACCCTACAGGGCCCATTTATGGTCAGGATACCTCTAGATGGGAGCTATCGATTTTCTTCAATTTCCGTCAAAAAATGTTGCCGCGGCCAACGTTCTTAGAACTTAGTTTAGTCAGAAGACTCAATATTTCCCACTGGCACACCCTACAGGGTACATTTATGATCGGATTGCTTTGAAACCTGGCATGCTTGTTTGGGGTGACCTCCAGATGGATGCTATCAATTTTCTTCAATTTCTGTCAAAAAATGTTGCCGCGGCCAACGTTTTTAGAACTCAGTTTAGTCAGTCCACAATATTTCCCTTTGGCACACCCTACAGGGCACATTTATGATTTGATTGCTTTGAAACCTGGTATGCTTGTTTGGGGAGACCTCTAGATGGGAGCTATCGATTTTCTTCGGTTTCTGTCAAAAAATGTTGCCACTGGCAAAAAAAAATTACACTGGTACCAATGATCTTCAATTTTGCCAATTCATTTATAACTTACCAAGTTCAAGTTTGTCAAGTTGAGCTACAGTGTCATTGACACTTTCATTTAAAGGGCATCAGCAAATTTTTAGTCTGTGAACCACTGGGTGCAACCGGGTGCCAGTGGTGGTCCAAGATCTGAAATGTTTTAGTATACTTATGTATATTGTTTGTGCTCATACATTTCCCTGAAATTCATCCAATTTCCCTGAAAATCACCCTCAAGTTCCCTGAAAAAAATGTTCTGAGGTTAACATGTCTGAGAGTGTCTCTATGCACTCTTCATAAATTTAACAAGGCAAGAACATGTGAACCAATTTTTCCAACCCAAAATAATTTAGCAGGAATCCATCAGTGCCTCCGTCCATCTGCAGCGATATCTTACCAGTGAGTGGATGGATTTCAATGAAATTTGGTATAAGGGACAGGGTTCCCGTGATCTTTGAAAGTCATGGAATTTCAAATATATTTTTCCAAAACGGGAAAGTCCTGGGATTTCTTATCAGGTCATGGAAAATCATGGATTTCCTATAAAGTTGACTGTAGCATAAAAAGGTTCTTTATTTTTGCCGAAAGTAACATTGACAATACGTACCATTCTCTCACTTTGCAAGTCAAAACAATATTAGAACAGAATATAACTCAAAAAAGGTCTGAATGCACTGTGCAATTCTCAGACGTGTTCATACACCAGTTAGAAAGCAAACCTCCAAAGATGCGCATGACTTCTTCAGTTATGGCTCAATAGATTGCACACTTTCAGAATGAAACAATCCGAATAAATTACTGCTGCTGTAATGCAGTGTTTTCAATTGATGCTGAACAGAATGCACGAGAATTATTAATTTAAATAAAACTAGCTGCATTTTTAAATAGGATTGAAAGCTACAGATGATTTAAATAATTTATTAAGGTATACTTTATTATTCACTAAGTCCTGAGGATTGAAAGCTACAGATGATTTAAATAATTTATTAAGGTATACTTTATTATTCACTAAATCCTGACCTGAAGTGTTATTGTATGTGGGGTTGAGGATTTTATTTGCGCATGTCATTCTCGCATGTGTCGCAGTAAACATGACTGGGCGATTTTCAGTTGACCTGTTTGTGAAAACACAGAAAACATGTAAAGAAAGTGTAAATTTAGTGATGTGTGGTTGACTGATTTTAAGTGGCTAGAATGTGTGAAATGTGACATAACTCAAGGATGATGCAGACTTTCCATGAAAATGTTCAGTATTGCAAATATGGGTGTTGCAGCAGTCGGGTCACATAAGAAGGGTGAAAAGCATGTTAAGAACAATTCTCAAAGTGAGTCAGTTTTTAAAATCTCAACATTTGTAACAAAATCCGAATCCGAATTTATACGATTTTTCTCAGAATGCCTGATTTTTCATCACTATATATAAATAATCATTTTGTCAAGGCTTGGTGTTAATAAACTACCTTTTTATTGGATGTCCTGGAAAATCGTGGAATTTCATTGATTTTTGTCATGAAAAGTCATGGAAAATGACTGAAATTTGTCATGGAAAATCATGGAATTACAGGTCTGAAAAGATGCAGGAACCCTGAGGGACCATTATGACAAGCCGCTCCTGCAGATGCTATAAATATAAAAAAGTTGCCCACATTTTTTCAACATAGTTACGGGCCTTACTTTGTTTTTAATTCCTTTGTGGTGGTGCACAGTGACATTGCGGTAACTGGTTCTCGTCAGATCACCAAAATTAAGCAACGTTAGTCCTCGGATGGGTGACCGTTGTGTCCTTGGGCAAGGCACTTAATCCCGATTGTCCACACGGGGGTACGATGATGCCGTGTACTAAGGCGTACTGCACGTCGATTTTGTGCATGTCTTCAACCAGTCTAACCCTGCCTGTGCTGTAGTACGGAGTTACAATGTTGGGGAGTTGGCAGCTGCTTGTCGTTGCTCGGTGGTTCTCTCCAGCTGCTTCCTCCACCCGTAAAACTGTCACGGTCATGATTAGCCATTGTGCATAAGTATGTGACCTTAAATACCAATAAATAAATAAATAATATAAATAATTCCTTTGTGCTTCATCGGTCCTGCATAGCAGTTGGGGTATGAATTGCCCTCAGCAATAGCTCATTTTATTTGGCCTTAAATATTGGTTTAAAATTTGTTCATTAGATCAATTCACCAGGTGGCACCTGGTGAATTGACCTAATGTACAAATTCTAAGCCAACATTTAATGTGAGGTACACTAGGCAGGTGTAGTTATCATGTGAGCCATTGGTCACTCCTATTTGTTTCGTTTTTCAGGTTCTACAACAGATGGTCTGAAATGGATGAAAGAATATGGTGCAAAGTAGGAGTTTATTCAAATGGTGTGCATTTATTGTTGAACTAAATAAAACTATATCGTTCTTCCTTTCTGATGAAACCCACCCAATTACAGACAACTTGAAGCAACCATTAGGCAGCTAGTGTGAGATTGGTGGCGTCCAGTCAGTGACTTATTTTTAGAATATAAGAAATGTTGTTCTTTAATCCTTTATCTTACATATCAATCAAATCCAGCCAGTACTTTACACAAAAATCACCATTCCGATTTTGTTATTTTTTAAGCTCTCCACAAAAATTTTTGTGGGAGCATATATTCATCACATTGTCCATCCATCTGTCAATCCATCCATCCATCTGTCCATCCACAGCAATATCTCAGCAGTGATTGGATGGATTTCAATGAAATTTGGTATGTGGGATCCTTGTGACAAGCCACTCGGTATCAGGTATAAAAAAGTTGCCAGCATATAATTCACCGGAGTTACGGTCCCTACTTTTGTCAATTTTTCATGATTTTTTTTCCCATTATCAGTGATATCTCCGCAGCGAGTGGATGGATGTCAGTGAAATTTGGTATGAGAGATCCTTGTGACAAACCGCTTCTGCACTTGTTATAAAAAAGTTGCCTGCATATTTTTCACCAGACTTACAGTCCTTGCATTTCAAGGACACATGCCAAATGATTTTCCATAGCGAGGAACCACAATTTTACGAATATGCCTGTTAACTAAGTCGACTGTTGTGGAGCATCCATCAGTTTTACTGATTTTTAGCTCACCGAAGGGAGCTTAACTTATCACTTGCCGTCCGGCGTCGTCCATCGTGAACTTTACATTATCGACTTCTCCTCCCAAACAACTGGAACCAAATTTGGTGTGCATGTTCCCTATCATATGACAATTCAAACTTGTACAAATAAACTTGCCGCACCCACAGGGGGCACCACAAGGGGCACCACAAGGGGCATAACTCTGATAGCATCCATGAATTTTTTTCCAAAATTCCAAAAAAATCTTCTTCTTCAGATCCACCAGGCAGAATTCTTTCCTATTTGGTATACATTATCTCTAGGGGAGTCAGATTCAAGCTTGTTCAAATCGGCCCCCTGGATTCATATTTGGGCTCACTATAGAAGCCCGAATTCGAACTTAGTGCATTTCAGGCAAATTTCTTTAAAAATCTTCTCCAGATCCCGCAGGCAGAATCTTTTGATATTTGGTATGCAACATTGTGGGGTGGATCTGATTCAAGTTTGTTCAAATCGGCCCCCTGGATTCACAGTTGGGCTCAGTATAGAAGCCCAAATTCGAAGTTGGTGCATTTCAGGCAAATTTCTTTGAAAATCTTCTTCTCAAGATCCAGCAGGCAGAACCTTTTGATATTGGGTATGCACCATGCTTAAGTGGGTGAGATTCAAGTTTGTTCAAGCCAAGTCCCTGGGTTCATATTTAGGCTCACTGTGGTAGCCCGAATTATAACTTAGTTCAAAATGAGGAATTTTCTTTAAAAATCTTCTTCAGATCCAGCAGTTGGAATGTTTTGATATTTGGTATGCAGCATCCTTAGGGGGTAAGATTCAAGTTTGTTCAAGCCATGTCCCTAGGTCCATATTTGGGAATGATAACTTCGTTCAAAATGAGGAGTTTTTTTTTAAAAATCTTCTTCAGATCCAGCAGTCGGAATGTTTTGATGTTTGGTATGCAGCATCCTTGGGGGGGGGGGGGGGGGGGGGGGGGGGGGGGAGGGATTAAAGTTCAAGCCATGTCCCTTGGTCCATATTTGGGCTCACTGTGGGAGCTTGAATTGTAACTTAGTTCGATATGAGGAATTTTCTTAAAAAATCTTCTTCAGATCCAGCAGTCAGAATGTTTTGATATGTGGTGTGTAACATCCTTAGATGGTGGTGTGTGGGGGGGGGGGGGGGGGGGGGGGGGGGGTAGATATTCGAGTTTGTTAAAGCCAAGCAAGTCCCTGGGTTCATATTTAGGCTCACTGTGGTAGCCCGAATTATAACTTAGTCAATATGAGGAATTTTTCTTTAAAAATCTTCTTCAGATTCAGCAGTCGGAATGTTTTGATATTTGGCATGCAGCAACCTTAGCGAGGTGAGATTCAAGTTTGTTCAAGCCAAGTCCCTTGGTTCATTTTTGTTCTCACTATGGGAGCCCGAATGACAACATAGTTCAAAATGAGGAATTTTCTTTAAAAATCTTCTTCAGATCCAGCAGATGAATGCTTTTGATATTTTTTATGCAGCATCCTTAGGGGGGTAAGATTCAAGTTTGTTCAAGCCATGTCCCTAGGTCCATATTTGGGCTCACTGTGGGAGCTCAGATTGTAACTTAGTTCAAAATGAGGAATTTTCTTTAAAAATCTTTTTCTTCAGATCCAGCAGTCGGAATGTTTTGATATTTGGTGTGCAGCATCCTTAGGGGGTGAGATTCAAGTTTGTTAAAGCCAAGTCCCTGGGTCCATACATGGGCTCCCTGTGGGAGCCCGCATTATAACTTAGTTCAATATAAAGAATATTCTTTAAAAATCCTTTTTTTTTTAAATCCACTGGTCAGAATCTTTGGATATTTGGTATAAGCTTTTCTTAGGAGAGGCAGATGCAACTTGTTCAAATCAATTCCCTGGGTTGATATTTAGGCTACCATGTCAGGTGAGCGCCCTCAGGCCTCCTGGGGCCTCTTGTTCTTTTTAACTTTAAATATATAGCTCAATGTACTCTCTTGAAAACAAGCACAATGAGCTTGTTCCAATATGTGGACCATGAAACAAGCCTGGAAATAAAAGGCTTATATCACAGCCCATTTGCAGGTCACACTGTATAGCATGGCGGTAACCCATAGGAAAAAGACTGTTGTGATGCTTCTCTGCCTTCTCTGTTTTTACTATGCCAGTCATGTTTTTTTTATGTCTTAACACTTTCAACACGAGAGGCCGCTTTTTCCGGTCCAAGAACACGATACGTCATAATTTCATGCAGTAGGATGGCCACTAAGTGAACATGTGTGGTAGTACAATTAATATTTTCAATTTGCAGCCTTCAGGCTGCATGTTGAAAATATTAGTTGCTCTACCCCCAAATAATGTATATGGACTCTACCAATTTCTGCCATTTAACTGGTATGGTAGATACCACCAGTGTTGAAAGGGTTAACATGATTTTTGACTACATATCAACAACAAATGTGCAGCCTCACAGAAGCGAGATTGCACGTTAGTTGTTGCTAACTATTTGGGCAGAAATTCTTTCAAGATGGAAACAGAATGTCATTCTGTTCATATTTGGATGCAATACTCAACCTTTGAGTTGAGATACAGTGGAACCTGCCTTGAGAGACCACCTCTTCTGCCAGGCAAAAGCGGTCTCTCAAAACAGGTAGTCTTTCATGACAAGTCCCTTACAGAGTAAAACAACCAAATGGTATGAGGTCACAGTGGTCTCTCAAGATAGGTAGTCTCTCACGGCAGTGGTCTCTGAAAACAGGTTTTACTGTAGTTACGAAAGACTGTCAAGTCTTTGTGGTAAAATATGTAAGATTAGTAATTTAATAAAGTTACGTTGTATTACTTTGTCATAACCTGTTGTTAGTTCGCGTATTTTAGAATTGACGTAACCCACACATAACCTAAACAGTCATTCACAGGTTATTTCCAGGCCTGTTGAAATGTCTTGAAAATAACATATGTCTGTAAATATAGCCAAGGATTGTACTGTTAGATGAATTAATTCACCGTGTGTGTACTGCATGTTAGTCGGGGTGGTCTTCAGAAGTCTTGAATCCTGTTATTTCTATTCTTTAACAGTCTTGAATTTGCATTGAAAAGGGTTTTGAAAATCCTTGGAATTTGCCCCAAGAAAAGTGCACAAACCTTATGTTGGACATAAAGAGAAAATAACCTTGATCTGTTTTTACACTACTTCCGGTGGATAGCAGATAGCAACTTTTATCAATCAATTTGCTTTCTGCGATACCTAATATGAACACCATCTCGGCTTTATACAAATTTCTTGATGAACACATAGTGTTGATAACATGTATTTATTACTTTCCAAAGTGTGATTTTCTGTGATTTCCCAGTTTGATTACAAATAATAACTTAACAAGTGGATTATGCAATCAACAATTGGGTAATGTATCAGTGCATGCAAACAAAGACTCTTTGCCGTGGATGTAATGGGGACTTCATTGATTTTTTTTACCCTTTACCTAACATGAAAAGCAGACACTAGCATAAAAAAGTCTTGAATAACTAATTTTTTCATTTTTTGTCTCAAAAACATAGGTTATGACCCCTCATTAGAACGAGCTCGATGAGCTCATTCCAATAAGAGGTCATAACCTGTATTTTAAAGACAAAAAATCGGCAGTTTTTTTAGAATAGCGCTGGCCGGTTTTGGCCGTTATGCAAGGTAAAGGATTAAATAACATAATTATCATTAATAATGAAAAGTAATAAACAAAGTAATCGCTTGACTGGACTGGTTACGTGAAATAATTCAATCTAGGCAAGGGACCATATTGTAAAACACTTGTGCGCATTTGCGCACTCATGTTTGTACAACGTCCCTCACCTCTCATGAATTATTTCACATAACCAGTCCAGTCAAGCGATTACTCTCTATGTATCATTGCACCTTTCAAATATAATGATAGTTTGAATTTTGTGGTTGGATAGATGGAGGACAGACAAATATGGATGTCATGCTTATTGCTCTATCAAAATGTTTCAGTCAGGGAATAGGAAAAATATCAAACTTGAATGGTGATTTTTGTGAATAATGATGAGCTTTAATTTTTCTCTTCATTATATGAGAGTTTATTGATCTGTTCTCAGAATATTTTCAAGGAACATTGCATATTTTAATGCTTCTTTATCAGCACATATTTCCCCAAGGTTCCTGTGAAGCATGGATTCAAGGAACAGTCTTGAATTTGACTAAGCACCAGTCAAGGCCTTGAAATCTTGGAAAATGGACCAGGAGGCCTTGAACAGCCTTGAATAATCAGGAAATAAAAAGACCAACAATGCAAATTATATTTGTATAGTTTTATATGCCATAGTGAATGATAATTAGAACCCTCTGGTCTTTACCACCTCCTCTCACTTATCTCCAAGGGAAGTGGGAGAGGGTTTTAACTCTTAAACCGCTGAGTATTTTTAAGATATTTTTCATCAAACCTAGTCATGGCTGCTTTGAAGCAGCCATGACTAGATTTGATGGAAAATTCTTCTAAATTTAACTCATGAAATTGTTGGTGAAAAGATTCATTCAATTTACAGAGCAGAGATCGGGTTAATTGTGTCCAAATTACATATTTTTATACTGTACCAATGACCCAGACTTAGCTGGTGCTAACTCCTTAAAATCAAGGGCCAAACACAAATTTTGCCCCCAATCCCCAAAATTTGCATCAAAAACCGAAATTTAATGTCCTATGTGGTCCTCCATACCTTTTGTCCACTGCACATGCGCAGTGTCAAGGAGGTCTCGAAATTCAGTAACACCTCACTGATATTTGTGTTGTAAATCTCTGTTTAAATGATGCCAGACACATAATTATGGATAAAATGGTGGATCTATGAAGGAAATAGAAGGATGAGAGGATAAAACAGTGGCAGAATATGATCAGGGCTGTAACTTATAATTTTTTTACGAAATTATTCATGTTGCCTATTTTCGAGGAATGGCCCTGATGTTGTCTTTCTTGCTATGAATGTACCATTGTTTGTTCAGTGTTTCCTCTCTTCCTTTCCTATACTCCCCCTTGCTATTCTCCCATGCTTTTGGCATAATGTTTGTAATTATTTTTACTAAAATTTTTTGGGAGTTTTGGTTTGGTAACAGAATGTATTTTCTGTTTTTCCCCATGTTTACGTCCTCACCCTTGGGTGTTTAGGCGTTGTGATCTGCATCTACCATCCGATGTACTGCAGTTTCTTCTGGGGAAGTCTATTTTACATCGGATAGTGTTTAAATTGGTTACTGATTTTGGGCCATGTTTACAGTGCCTGGAGTCATGTTTCCGGTTTTTGTACACTTTTGTTTATGTTGACAACGGTTACTTCTGATAGTGATTACTTGTCTTCTGTTTAGTTCTGCTCATAGCCAGATACATTAATATTGTCCGTAAGTGTTACATTAATTTTAAAAAATGTTTTAAAATTTTTGTCCACACTTTGGCTTTTTTTGGATCCATATGGGCTCACTGTTCCCATTGGAAACTTGGGCTCTTCTGAAAATTTTTCAAAAAATTTTTTTTTTTAAATTATTTTTCCGAAATGTTATAATGGATTATATTATTATTATGTATCTTTGTTTCAAGGGTTAGTGTGAGTACTACTACTATTTATATTTTTTTTCACGATGAAAGAATATTGTTCAATTGTAATGCGAGGAAATCTTCCTCTGATTCTCATGTTTATTGTGTCTCTTGTAGTCTATGTACTCGCACTAATTCTTGCTCAGTGTGTGGCAATTGGGGTGACAAACATTGGAGACGTGTGTCACGGTATATTGTTAGCAGTGAGGGGTCCATGCCGGTCCTCTCTCCGCAAGGTCACTCTAGTTTATCAGTCTCTTTTTCAGAGGAACAAGAACAGGGTGATGTTTCCATGATGTCTTCAACAAGTGTGCCTCCGTCGTTGCATTCTAACGAAGAGCTAGCGGCAAAAGTGCTCATGGAGATACAACAATTGCCTAAGAGGCCCCTAGTAGGGTGGACAGCGTTGTTGTCTGCTAGCTTGCCCGGTGTAGCGACCATTCATCGAATGGCTTGGCAGCCGGGTTTGTCCGTTGCAGTCCAGGGAAGCAGTTTGGGTGATGCGAGCACTATAAACATGGAACATGCACACCCAGCAACGACGGAACCAAGGATAGTAGGGAGGAAGCCTGTCAGTTCGGTACCTAGCTCGTCCTGGTCCACCCAGACCGTGAGAGAGAGAGCCCCCCCCTCTCTCTTACAGCAACATCTGGGACCAGATGTTGTTGTGCGTGATGATAATCAAGCGGAGCATACGTCCACTCCATCTGTCCATCTGCTCGGGACGCTCTGTTACATAGACAGTCCGCAGTGACTAGTCTATCGGCTTCCTCATCCACACGGCAGCACACACGACCGCACCTTGGCTACGTGACTGCTGATATCCAGCCAGCTTCGCCTACCAGGGATTCCACGTCGACCAGGTCACGCCATCCGGTAGCCAGGGATACGAGGCCTGTACAATCGGGACGAGCGCATAAGAGAAGTATGCGAGATTCAGCGTCCCAGGAGCTTCCAGCGGCTAAATCCTGTAAGACCGCGGCTCCACAGGCCTCCGTAACGGACTTGCTATCGCAGATAGCTCATCTTATCGCAGCATCCCAGCAGCTGTCAGAAACCTTTTCCGATCAGGAATTGTCTGAGGAAGCTGGGTCGGTTCGTTCTGCTGCAGAGTCAGCAAGGGATGACCGAGATTCTCAAGTGGTCAAGCCGGATGGAAAAAGGGATTCAGAGGAGTTACAATTTTTCCTTTCGGAGCAACATAAGGTAGCCGTCGATTTCATCCAGCAATATCTTCCTGATGTTGTTCCTCTGGACCAAAATGCTGCGGTGCCGGATAAGAGACTCATAGCGTCACTGGACACAGACTTTTTCAGCCAGATTAGGGACACTGTCCCTGAGTTTCCGACCAATTCCAGAAATGTCTCACGGACATTTGATCTTTTGAATGACGCTATTTTCAAACTTGCCACCAAGACGGGCAAGTCTGGTTTCTTAACGGCAAATGCTATACAACTGCCTTTCATCAATTCAAGGAATAGATTTGAAACGGCAGGACATGGCATTCCAAGAGTTCCTCTGCGTCTAGACGACCAGGCTGAAGATCTAGAATTGTCTTTGCTGTCGTCTATGTCTATTCCAACCACGACGTTGGATATGACAATCTCGTCTAAAAGGACCAGCTTAGATGCATTATCGTACGCAGATCACCTTACCAGAGCGTTATCATTACATCTCGAAGGAAAAGAATTTCAGGATGTTCAGACATCCTTAAGAGTTCTTTCGAGGGCCATAGCATACTCTACATATAACTCCGCCCTTTCAGTGGCAAATCTGGAGTTAGTTAAACGTGATGCTGCCCTGGCTACATCCACTCATGTGGATCGTAAGGTGAAAAACTCTCTTCGAGTCGCTCCGGTCTCCAGAGAGCTTCTCTTCGACGGCAGGCTTTCCTTGATCTATGATCAAATTACAAAGAAAGCTTCAGACTCTCTGCTGTTCAAGTCCACTGCTAAAAAGTCGGATTCAGCAGAGAAGAGTAAGACAGGCACTTCTGGGACGAATACGTCCAAGGGAAGTTCCTTTAGAGGATCTAAGCAAGCCTCTAGGTCTTACGCCAGAGACCGTCAAGGTAGTGACTCAGGTAGGGGCCGTAATACTGGCCGAGACAACCGGTCAGATGCCTCTAGGTCGATGGGGCGAGGTGCGGGTCGTGGATGACGTGGTTTCTCCTCCCGCATGCCTCACAAGTCCAGAAAGTGATGGTGCAAACCTCTATCGTGTTCCAGTGGGTGGAAGGTTATCGAGTTGCTTAACCAATTGGTTGTCGATTACAGACGACTCTTGGGTTCGAGGGGTGATTTCTCCGTTAACTCAAAGTCCAAGATGGACTCGGCTTCCGTCAAATCCTCAGAAGAGAAGTTCGCTTCTATTAGAAGTCCAATCTCTTCTGGAGAAGAACGCGATAGAGGTCGTAGAAAACCAGGAATCTCCAGGTTTCTACAGCCATCTGTTTCTGGTCCTGAAACCAGACGGCTCCTTTCGTCCAGTCATAGATCTGAGCTGGATAAACAACCTGATCATGTCTCCAAAATTTTATATGGAGACCATTCGATCGGTCAGAGCGAGCATTCGAGTGAATTACTATGTTGCGAGTATAGATCTCAAGGATGCGTACTTTCACGTCACGGTACATCCGGCGTTCAGAAAGTACCTCCGCTTCACTGTCCTAGGAGTCGTTTATCAGTTCCGAGGGATGTGCTTCGGTCTGAACCTAGCGCCCTGGGCTTTCACTCGATTAATGAACTCGGTAATGACTCATTTCCGAGCTCATTCATCTGCGGTAACGTCGGCCTACCTGGACGACATTCTTTAGCGGTTCGGCAATGAGTTAACGCTTCAGAACGGTTTGCAGAATCTGTTTCAATTGCTCCAACGTCTCGGGTTTTTAATAAACGAGAAGAAGTCGAATCTGGTGCCGTCCAAGTCATTCACCCACCTGGGAATGAGCTTCGAGAGGCACAACAATCTCGTTCATCTGCCGTTAACCACAGCAAAATTAATCAGTTGTTACGCTCGCTTTTGTCTTCACTCTGACAAAGTCACAGCGAGAGAATTCATGCGACTGATAGGTTTGTGCAGAGCCGCCGCGGATCTTATTCCGATGGGGCGACTACACGCTCGGCTACTCCAAATCTTTCTGACTCAAAATTGGAGTGTCAAGATTCATTCGCTCGATACGGACATCGTCTTGTCGAATAAAGTCAAACAAGAGACTTAGGCAGATATTCAGTGGTTAACTCAGGGAGTTCCACTGCAATTGCTGGATCCGAGTTTTACAATTATGACGGATGCCTGTCAAACAGGTTGGGGTGCAACCTTGACCCCAACAGATTCGAAATGCCAGGGTCTTTGGGATCCGCAGTTCCTAAACAAGCATATAAACATCAAAGAAATGATGTTAATTTAGCTTGCGCTACGTCATTGGATGAACATAATTCAGAATGCACATGTGCAAATTCTGTCCGACAATTCAATGGTAGTAGAGTATATTCGGAACCAGGGGGGCACTCATTCCATTCTGTTATTCAACTTAATGGAAAGAATCCTTCTGTTTGTCCTAGAGCATCAAGTTCTTTTATCGGTCCGTCATATTCCGGGTCATCTGAACATTTTGGCAGACTCCCTTTCTCGGAGGGGTCGCATGTTGCCGTCAGAATGGACTCTCAACAAATGAGTATTCAATCAGATTTGCTACCAATGGTATCGTCCGATGATAGACTTATTTGCGACGCATCTCAACAATCAGTTGCAGACGCATGTGGTGCCGTGTCCAGATCCTCAAGCGTTTGCAGTAGACGCTCTCTCGATCTCTTGGGACGGAATGATAGGATATGCGTATACTCCAGCGCCATTGATTCAGCAGATATTGCTCAAGATAAAGCAATCTCACTGCCAGATTCTGTTGGTTGCATCTCTGTCACCCCAGAGACCATGGATAAATCTACTCTGCTGTGGGACATGCCGCAGAAGCTTCCTCCACAAGAGGATCTTCTTTCACAGGGGAAATCGCGCACACTGCATCACAACCCGCAAGGTCTCAACCTTCACGTATTTCCGTTGTGCAGTCCTTCTTGCATGGCAAGCAATTTACAGGACGAGCAGTGGTCGCGATTTCTACTGTAGGAGGACCTCTTCGCTAAATTATGCTGCTAAGTGGAAGGTTTTCTGTCAGTGGTGTAGGGATCATTCTGTTGATATTTATGTTCCCTCCATTCCAGACATTGCTAATTTTCTAGTCTACCTGTTTGATGAGATCAAACTGCAGCCTGTTACCATTAAGGGTTATAGGTCTATGCTATCTGATACCTCTGCACATCATGATAGCTTACAGATTGGATCTAATGTCTCTTTATCTAAGTTAGTGAAAAACTTTTCGATAAATAGACCTAGAACCCTCAGATTAATTCCTAAGTGGAATTTAGCTTGGGTTCTTCTTAAGCTAAAAGAAGCGCCATTTGAGCCTCTTGACACGGTGGACTTCAAATTCTTATCTTAGAAGACAGCTTTTCTCTTAGCCTTCTCTTCGGCTAGAAGAGTTAGTGAGCTTCATGCGCTATCTGTTGATGATTCTCACTATCGTAGTATAGGTAATACTATTACATTGACTATTAATGTCAGATTTTTGGCTAAGAATCAGGCTCCTAATAAGTATCCGGAACATTTTGTTATTAAGGCCCTTCCGTCTTCAGACGGGCGTAGGCCTTTACTCTGTCCTGTTAGAGCTATGCGCATTTACAAACGTAGATCTGAGTTTATCAGAAAGGGACGTAAACGTTTCTTTCTGTCTCTGCTGCCTAATAAAAGGGACATTACGGTCCATTCTATTGCAAGGTGGATTCAATTAACTATCCGTACTGCTTATGAAAAATTATCTTCAACTCAGCAGTCGGTGCTTAAGATCTCAGCGCATGAAGTAAGAGCACTGTCTACATCTTGGGCTTATGCTAATAGTGTTGCTATTACCGATTTGATGAAGGCTGCATATTGGTCTCAGCCTTCAACATTCACCAGTTTTTATCTTAGAAATATTGAGTCCATTTCTGGAGACCTGCATTGTTTAGGTCCGTTATCTGTTGCTCAGAATGTCATCCACTAAACAGTTGCAACTTTAGTTATGCAGGCTTTCTGTTCCGGCAGCGACTCTGTCCTGCTGCCCTCTTCGCTCTGGGGTATTTGACCCAGGGCAAGGGGAAGGGGGGGGGGGGGGGTGTTCCCTTAGGTCACCTGCTTTACAGTGAAAAGCAAGGGAATACCTCCTCTGGAGTCAGTAATTCCGAGTCGGTACCGGGATGGTTTTAAAGTGTAAAGCTAATGTTTAACTCATTCATGTAATATTTTTAAAGTGTAGCTCGGTGTGAAGCAATTGTATATGTCACGTGTCATACAGGCGTTAATATACAATCCTCGGACACTTTTAATGAGTATAAAGAGTCTCATTTCTCTGGACTTCCTTTATTTATTGGCTTTCCTTTTAAAATATTAGTATAACGGGTTATACAGGATGTTAATAGAGATCATTGATGTTATTGTGCTCAATTACAGTTGGGTATTGTGTCTTTCTTGTTTGATGCAAATAAGAAAGATACATGTAAGACGTGTTCTCCTCTTCTCCTTGAGGGGATAATTCTGTTTACATGTAATTGAGCCTATTGGATTTTCCTTTATGTCCTAGGCCCTCCAGCCTTTTTTCTATTCAGCTAAGTCTGGGTCATTGGTACAGTATAAAAATGTTAAAAAATTTATAGTAATTTATATATTTTTTATACTTACCAATGACCCAGACGGGGATGGCCCTCCCATGAGTTGGGAACTCTTACCTCCCCGCTGATTACATAACGCTTACCAGGCACTGGTTGTAAGAATGACAATTGGCACCAGTTTCGAGACCTGCTTGACACTGTGCATGTGCAGTGGACAAAAAGGTATGGAGGACCACATAGGACATTAAATTTCGGTTTTTGATGCAAATTTAGGGGATTGGGGGGCAAAATTTGTGTTTGTGTTTGGCCCTTGATTTTAAGGAGTTAGCACCAGCTAAATCTGGGTCATTGGTAAGTATAAAAAAATATATAAATTACTATAAATTTTTTAACATTTCAATGTCAAGAGAAATCTTGTCATGGGCAGGAATATCCGCCAGCAGCATGCAAAGAGTTAATGACTATAGGGTTCTAGTTAGGACTAGTGAAGGAGGGTGCCTTCAAAATACTTGAATTTGGTTGTTGTGGAGCCTTGAAAAATGCTAAAACATGTCAAGCAACAGCCTTGAACCTTGAATATCGTTGAATTTTATCAGACCTTGTTCCCATGAGAACCTTGGTGTTGCTTCATTCCTGAAGAAAAATGTGATCCTTAGTTTATTTGTGGTTAGCTAGTAGCCTGTTTGCATCATGTTGTTCTGGCAAATTTTTACATAATCTCCAAACCAAAATCTAAGAGCATATTTTTTACCTCGGCAGAATTAGGATTTTTCTCATTTGGTTGTGATACCATAATAGTGAAAATCTTTCTTTTTCCATTCATATAAAAGGGAAAGTTTTCATAATAAATTGTAAATCATTCATTTACATACTTAAGGGAATACTGTGGTCAAAAGCTTGAGATATGCAGCAGTATGAACATGATAACAGTTTGTGTACAGTTTCACTGAAAAAATGCTGTATGATAACCACAAAACATTTCTTTCTTTGTGAACCCAGGCCCTGACATTGACTCTTGGAATACTCTGAGAGAACAGTCCATGCATGATTGTCTGGGGATGGTGTTTTTGTTGAAGTTAAAATAAGAAAAAATTAAGTTTTCAGTTTTGATAGTCTACTCACATCCTCGGATATCGATGGGAACTATCTAGTGAATCCACAAGAACACGATGTCCATACAAAAATCCCATATGAACAAAATGTCACTTCTAACTGAATATGAAGCCTCTGTTGCAGTTCAGTGATTCCTTCTTCCCTGTATGCAGACTATGCTTACCTAAGATTTTCTTGAATAACCATTTTTTATTTTTTTTTTGCCTCAAAACATAACTTATACATCATTGGAATGAGCTGAAATAAACATCATTCCAATGAGGGGTCATTAAGCTATGTTTTTGATACAAAGAATGAAAAAATAAAATTTGAATGGTGACTTTTGTGAATAGCACAGGCTGGTTCTTCCTTTTCTGTTGGGTAAGGGGTTAATTGAATACTCATCAATAACCCATTACCTGTCACAGTGAGCAACCCTAACAAAAAATATTTTTGGAATCCTAAAAAAAAACATTTTTTTGCCTCAAAACATCTTACAATGTCATTGGCATGAGGGAGACGAGCATCTGTCATTGAGGTGACATAAGCTGTGTTTTTTGGGGGCCAAAAATTGAAAAAAACATAATGAAATTTGATTGACGATTTGTTTAAATAGCACTGGCCTTATATGGCCATAGCATTGGGGAAAGTGGTCAATGCATGTAATTTCCAAATGCCAAAACATGTACCATTCCTTCGATTGAAATTTGTTATGTTTATTGCATATACCATAGTTTACAGTGTAAATCTCGGTTAACTGAATAAGAGTGTTGTGATTTATCAAAAAATTCTCCTGATAACTGTAATTGCCAAACCTTAGACAAGAGCACTGGAAGCATCTGACGATAAAGTGTGGGGGTGGAGGGGGGGAGAGGGCGGTGGGGGTATAAAAAAAGGGCACTCCACTCTGCATACGATTTGAAACTGGAAGTTTACAACGTATCATAAATTGTAATGTGTCACTCAGTAGTACTGACATAATATATATGGTATCCTTTGAGAGGAACAAGATGGCACCATGCTCATATCCAGGGATGATGTAAAGCTTTAGAAATCAACCGCCATTTGTATAGCTTCTTTTTTTGGTGATTATCAATCAAACTCTGTCATTATAACTAATGATACTTGAAAACTTCTCAGTTACAGTTCTCGGAAAGTAAAGTTTTTTCCAGTAGTGCACTTATGGCCTAAAAGGGCATGCACTGTCCCAAAAGGGCATGCACTGTCCCATAGCCTCAAGGCAAGGGGGTGGGGGTAGGGGAGGTGAGGGGAGGGGGGCAAACTGCTTCCTGCTCCATTGGCTTTAGAAATCTATTTACCTCAGTACTTCCAACATAAGCATTTATTCTATTATAACTTGCTTGACAGAATGCAATGAGCTCAGTCAAACGAGTTGTAAAAGAATAAATATTCAATTTATCACTGAAATATTGGGTTATGATCAAATTCTGGTTTGTTGAATATTCTTGTCAATTGGATGTTTTTGTGCTGGAAAAGTGGCTTTTCAAGTAATATGGTTATAATACTGATCTCTATACAACTGGATTGCTTGAACTCACACTGGTAATTGATAGTAAAGTGTCCCAGAATCTTCCATATTGATGAGGTATTTGTTGTTAGAAGTGGATTATGGTTAACAAAAACTATTTTCTCGGTAATGTTCTGTTTACCAACACCTTGCAGGTTACTTTTAAACAAATATTTACTATTTATGTATGTTTATTTGGATTTAATGACACTTTCAACAGCCAGGCCATATCAAGTCGGAGAACATTATGCAGTTCAAGACTAGGTGTGGACAGTATATAAAGGCTTTCTGTACAAAATAACAAGTTGTACAATGTTTGGTAAGGCTGTCGTGACTATCAATTTTTGTACTCGACTAATCACCAGCATTAATTGACGGTTATAGTAGTTTCCTATACATTCAACAACAATCTCTAAAATACTTACAAAATGAATTTAAGACTGACGATGTTTGAATGTGTACACTTCTATGTTGAGATAAAAGGGAAGCACCAAAATATCTCTGATTGATCTGAAGAATTTAAACAGAAGAATATTTGTTCAAATGTTTCATTTCTATAACTAATTTTCAGAAATTTCAAACATAATACTCCCTCCATTCCTACATAAGTTACAACTTCGTACTACAAGTGAACTAACTGTTGTATGTCTTTTGACAGTGTTTTCACTTTCGCGGTTCGGATTGTTCCAGTGGGGTCATTCGAATGTAGAAGACCGAATATTCTATTTATTCTGCAGTCTGCAATGACATGAATTATTCAAAGGTACACCATTTGAATGATACTGTTTAGTACGGCTTAATAGACTGCTGGTTAATCTATAGAGAACACAGATTAATCAATAGGCAGTGCTCAGTGTTTTTAAAATTATGTTGTTGTACAATCATGCAGAAAACAAAGACCATGGGATATTACAAGTAACTATGGTTGGACATTTTAAAGGTTAATAATGTAACTGTTCATTCACCTCATTACTCGGTAAAATTTAAACCTGACTTCTACCACTTTAAAAATGAACGATGATCAACTAAAAATAAAAACCGTCGACTCCCTGCAGCCGTTGATGGTTAGTCAACTAATTGAATAATCGCAACAGCCCTAATGCCTATCAACCATGCAAGAACTGCTCTTCTCTGGCATTTTCAATTGCTCAACCCTCAAAATTGGCTTCTTTTGTGGGTTGAGTTTGTACATGTTAATCAGAGAAGAAATGAACAATAAGAAAATCTCACCACCAAAAACCAAAGATTCCAGAATTTTTTTTGTTTTTGTTGATTGTTAAAGTGCACCTCACATTTACCTTTATGAATAGATAAAAATATCCCAGTTTTGTTTCTAGGTGAAAATAGTTTTTATATGATTTATTTGTCTAGTCTCTACAGTGTATACTTGATGCATGAAAAATATTAACCTATCTAACATGATTTGAAAATTACACTCACCAGATTTTCTTCTAAATAATTAACCCTTATGTAACAAATCGTTTGCAAACTACCTACAGATTTACAGATTCAGCAGTTGAAAAAATTATTTTTTTAAACATTTTTCCAAAACACTATGTCATACTGAAACAAACTTATTGATCTCATTCCAGTGAGGGGATCACATGATATGAGTTTGTTGAAGTTTTTTGAAAAATTTGAAAAAATTATAATTAAATGACAAATTTTGATATTGTGTACATTGGATAAAGGGTTAACCCTTTACCCAACGAAATTGTCTGCATCTGCCCTCATAATATACAAATTCAACAGTTGAAAAGAATTTATTTTTCCCAAAATTTTACCAAAAGCATATTATGTGACCCCTCCTTGGAACGAGCTCATTGTGATCGTTCCACTGAAGATCACATGATATGGTTTTGTCGAAATTTGAAAAAAAAATTTAATGTAATAAATTTTGATATCATCTGGGTAAAGGGTTACCTAATATAAATTTTATTGTCATATTTAAAAATACAGAACATACAAATTACAGAGCACACACACTCACACATTGGAACAAGCTAAATGAACTTTTTAGGGAATATCATGCGCCTTGTAACAAGTAATTACTTAAAAACCATATCAACTTACCCCTTATAGGAATGAGTTCGACAAGCTTGTTCTAATGTGGGATCACATGATATGGTTTTGTTGAAATTTTTAGAAAAATATATCTTTTTCAACTGCTTAATCTGAAAATTACCCGGTCAGATGTGGCCGATTTGTTAGGTGTAGGATTAATTGCAGTTTTCATCTAGTCCAGGCAGAATTACACTTTCCTTTGCAAAAAATGATTAACTCTACAATTACACCCAGTTGTGGTGTTTTGATCTTCTCTTTAACCCTTTACCTAACACAAAAAGCAGACGACACTTGCAACCAAGGTTCTTGAAAAACTAATTTTTTAACTCAAAAACATAGCTTATGACCCCTCATTGGAACGAGCTCAATGAGCTCGTTCCAATGTGGGGCCAAGAACTATGTTTTGAGACAAAAAATGAAAAAAATTTTGAAAAATGGATAGTAATATTTGTGAATAGAGCTGGCCTTTTTCTTGGGCCGTTATGTTAGGTAAAGGGTTAACTCCACTCGTATGAAGCTTGCAGAGCTTTGCTCATACTGATTTGACCATCAGTCAGTTGTCATCGATTGTCAACACAATCAAAATCTTAAACATTGGAAACTTTTTAACGAAAAATTATAAACATGTGTATTATGTGTGGACAGTATATTGTGTATCATAATAAGGTCCGTACTCCCAAGGTCAGAGGACAATAATTCGTTTTTATAAGACTCAAACATTTTGTTTGCAAGGGACATTAAATTTTGTTCGCTGCATAATTTTCTAGAAAACTCTTATGTATAATATTACTCAAAGTTTGCTAAGCACCAAGTATATCCAACTACATGTTTTACGTTTTAGTTGAAATATTGTTATGAAAAGTGTATATATTTTATATTTATTATCTTTTATGATTTAAGCACAGAAATTGAGATTTTGTTTGTGTTTGACATTATTTTTTAGCTTTTGGATATGATAACCATGAAAAATGGATATTATTGGTAAAAGAGAAAATTTTTCAGATTTGCCAAAAAGTTGACAGAGCGAAGTGATATGGGTTCAATATCGAGTATGAGACCCATTATTGTTAATTACAGCTTTACAACACCTTTCCATGATCCCAATCAGGTTCCAGATGGTCCTTAGTGGGATGTTGTTCCATTTTTGGACCAGCATGGCACCAAGCTCCTGGACACTTCTTGGTTGGACTGGATGGGCTGAAATTGCAAGCTGCAACTCATTCCAGACTTGTTCGATTGGATTGAGGTCAGGGGATCTTGCTGGCCAGTCCATACGCTCAATCCCCTCCCTCTGTTGGTACTCCCAGACAGCATGGGCAACATGAGGATGGGCATTATCGTCCATAAGAATGAATCTATCACCCACTGCACCTGCATACAATCTGACGTGGGCATCCAGGATCTCATCAATATACCGCTGTGCAGTCAATGTACCACGGTCAAGGACACAGAGCACTGTACGTCCATCCCAGCTGATGCTGCCACTGACCATGACTGACCCTCCACCATAGCGGTCATGCTCAGCAATGTTGGCTGCATGGAATCGCTCTCCTGGTCTTCTCCATACTCTAGACCACCTATCTGTGTGGTCTAGGCAGTACCTTGCCTCATCTGTAAAAAGGACAAGTCGTCAATCTTCTCTGGTCCATCCAACGTGATCCATGACCCATTCATATCGTGCCTGGCCGTCAATCTATGGCAGGTTAATTAGAATACATGGACCTCTCGATCGGAGACCACCTTCATGCAACCTTGCCCAGATAGTCTGCATCAAAACATTTACCCCAGATGCATTCTGAAAGTCACTGCGTAGCTGGGTTGATGTGTCAAAGTGGTTCCTGCGGGCCTGAATGATCAAAAACCGGTCTTCAGCTGCAGATGTTGCCCTGTCTCTGCCACCACCATTTCTTCTGACTGGTGTGCCATACTGCTGAAATCTTGCCCAGGCCCTGGTGATCACCGTTTGGTGCACACCAAGGGCTTCACCAACCTGACGATGGGTAGCCCCTTGTTCCACCATCCCTACAGGCCACCACTTTTTTGCTTTTGACAAATGTCTTCTTACATTTGCATTCGTCATATTCAATCATTAAATCACAAGGGTTTGTGTTGAAATGACTGAATACCCTATACATCTCATGTACATGTAGACAGTACACGAAAACATCATGGAAGTCAAGGGGTACATGCTTTCCATGACTGTCATGAAAAGTCTGCCTGTCAAGAGAGCTACTGTAAACATTGGGGACCATCTCAATACATTTCTCAATCAAATCCACTAAAAATATCGCAAATGTGTCATAAGAAAATTTCACAATGATGTGTCAAATATGTGGTGCTTAGCAAACTTTGAGTAGTATATGAATAGACAATGTGTCATGTTAAGGTCTGTATCTCTAAGGTCAAGGCCACAGACCATAACTTTGTTTCCCTGGGGTATAAGAATCAATACATTCATCATCAACATTTTGTTTGTCTTAGCCATAATTTCTTAACCATGTAATATTTTGTGACAGTTCTTTATAAAAATGTGTATTGTTAGTAGAGAGAGTTTTCATACATTGCAATGAGGTCTGTATCCCAAGGACAAGGTCATGGGTCAAATTTTTTTTTGTCTGAACCAAAACAAATTATGACTACCATGTGTAGATCAATACAAAGGCAAGATCACGCTGAGCGAACAAAATGTCATATCACCGCCATTTCCTTCATGAAAGCATCTGGGCCTGCAAACTATGCCTGAGAGCAAAACTAGTTAGGCTGAGAAAGCCTCTTGTGAAGGCATCTGGGCCTGCAAACTATGCCTGAGAGCAAAACTAGTTAGGCTGAGAAAGCCACTTGTTTACAGTTTTTATTTGCTTTACCAGATCATTGGCTCTGTGTATGCCAGAGTCCCAAATGTTTTCCAAGAAAATTTGGAATGTCTTGTATAACTAAAAGTTCCTATGTCTCAAAAGCTTTATTTTATTGCAGTTTTATTATCAGTATTTCACTTTAAACTGTTTAATGATGAAAAAAAAATAACCCATTATCAACAAATAAGAAAAAAAAACACACGTAAAAAAACTATATTTCAAAATGGTAATTAACATTTCATAATTTTATTTAGCTCATCTAGATAAAGTCAAGCTGAGCTAATCTCATCGCTCTCTGTCCGGCATCCGTCGTCCGTCAACACCATGTTTTTGTCTTCTCCTCCAAAGCCACTGGGCCAATTCAAGTGAAAGTTTGTGTGAGTGATGGTCCCAAAGGGGCATTTCATTTTTGTTCAACTCAACATGCCCAGCCCCATAGGGAGGGAGTGGAGGAAAATGCTCCAAAATATTTTTAAAATCGTCTTCTCAAGAACCAGTGTGTACAATGACTTGATATTTGCTATGGAGCTTCCATATGAGGTGTAGAATCAGGTTTGTTCAAACGAAGTTCGTGAAGTAATATTTGGCTTTGTAATAGGAGAGGTAAGATTTTTGGCCCCACCCAAAATTTCTATTTTCTGAACTGATGGTCCGGTATGAACCAACTTTGGTTTGTGGTATTATCGGGTCATAAGTACTTGACCCATGCAAAAAAAAAAATTCCTGCATCCCCATGGGAACCCTGAGAGCTAAAAATAGAAATATTTTCAAACGCCCATATTTCCCAAACCACACAGAACAGAGAGCTTTTATTTGGTATGAAGTATCCTTAGGACCAGTAGAATTGAATGGTAAAAAAAAATTGCTATCGGTTATGTTAGGGTGTTCTGTAATGGGCATCGAAAAAATGCTGAGTCAGCATGTTTGCAAAAATTAAAAAAAATCTTTTCTCCAGAACCAATCATCAGAATCTTTTGATATTTGGTATACAGCATTCATAGGGGGGTCAGATAACAGTTTGTTGAAATAAATTTCATTGGTTCATATTTGGGCTCTCTACAGGAGCCCGAAGTTTTAACATAGGGTAATATGGGGAATATTCTTTAAAAATCTTCTTCTTCAGAACCACCAGTCAGAATGTTTTAATGTTTGGTATACATCATTGTTATGAGGGTCAGATTCAAGGTTGTCCAAACCAAGTCCCTAGGTTAATATTTGGGCTTCCTACGGAAGCTCAAATTTTATCTTTGTTCAATATGGAGGGTAATTTAAAAAAATCTTCTTCTTCAGATCCACCAGTCAGAATGCTTTGATATTTGGTATGCAACATCTCTAAGGGGGTCAAATTCAAGTTTGTTCAAATCCGATCCCTAGGTATATATTTGGGCTCACTATGGTAGCCCCAAATTTTTACTTAGTGCAATATGAGGAAATTTCTTTAAAAATCTTCTTCTTCAGATCCACCAGTCGGAATGCTTTCATATTTGGTATACAACATCTCTAGGGGGGTCAGATTCCAGGTTGTTCAATTCAAGTGCCTAGGTTAATATTTGGGGCTCCATATGGGAACATGAAATTTAACTTAGTACAATATGAGGGAATTTCTTCAAAAATCTTCTTCAGATCTACTCGTCAGAATGCTTTCACATTTGGTATACAACATCTCTAGGGGGGGTCAGATTCAAGTTTGTTCAAATTGGATCCATAGGTTAATATTTGGGCTCACTATGGTAGCCCAAATTTTTACTTAGTGCAATATGAGAAAATTTCTTTAAAAATCTTCTTCTTCAGATCCACCA
Organism: Pictodentalium vernedei; assembly: GCA_031216915.1. Taxonomy (NCBI): domain Eukaryota; kingdom Metazoa; phylum Mollusca; class Scaphopoda; order Dentaliida; family Dentaliidae; genus Pictodentalium; species Pictodentalium vernedei. The sequence goes on from CM062291.1 coordinate 229,336,324, forward strand.
GTCGGAATGCTTTTATATTTGGTATACAACATCTCTAGGGGGGTCAGATTCCAGGTTGTTCAATTCGAGTGCCTAGGTTAATATTTGGGCTCCATATGGGAACATGAAATTTAACTTAGTACAATATGAGGGAATTTCTTCAAAAATCTTCTTCTTCAGATTCACTTGTCAGAATGCTTTCACATATGGTATACAACATCTCTAGGGGGGGCAGATTCAAGTTTGTTCAAATCGGATCCATAGGTCAATATTTGGGCTCGCTATGGTAGCCCAAATTTGAACTTAGTGCAATTCGAAGAAATTTCTTTACAATTTCTCTTCTTCAGATCCAACAGTTAGAATGCTTTCATATTCGGTACACACCATCTCTAGGGAACTCAGATTCAACTGTGTTCAAATCAAGAGCCTGGGTTAATATTTGGGCTCTCTATGGGAGCCGGAATTGGCCATTTTGCTGAAGAATTAAAATTTTTGTATTCAGTACCCTTTAGAGGTGTGTAACTAAGATTAATCCACATAGGTTGTATGAAGGGGCTTCATAGGGGAGCTCTACATTTTACTTTATGATCAACTGAACAAAAGGCATGATGCCCAGATTATTTTTGTCACTCCTGAGGGACTCAAGGATTGACAGTGTAGCCTATGGAGATGGCTTGCTTAATGTAGACTCATTCTATTCAAGATGAGCGCTTCAGGCCCCATGGGGCCTCTTGTTTAAATTTTTGAACATATATCATCCCTTGAGTTTAACAAGACACCATCTGCAATGCAAAATGCTGCCTTGATGCACTCCAGGGACACTATGCTGAGATATCAGTAAAGTAGTTTTCCTCAGTGTTAAAAGTTTTTAAGAACATTTGAAAAACATTTTTGGGGAATTACTAAAAGACTATTATTATTTTTTTCCCCCAAAACATAGCTTAGAACTCCTGAAGGGAACAAGCTTTTTCCAATGAGGAGTCATGAGTTATGTTTTGAAGGCGAAAAATAGAAAAATTAATAAAATTTGAATATTGATTCTTAGCCCGACTGTTTACAATTTGGGGCTATAGTCATGTCTGTTGTCTGTCCATCTGTCCGTCCGTCTATGTCTGTCCATCTGTTAACATTTAGAGTTTGGGTTAAAGTTTGTGGTTAAAGTTTTTTAGTCAAGGTTAAAGTTTTTTTTTCTTTTAAATTAATATTAATTACTATTGATTGTATCATTCTCATTATGTTTCATGTTATTTTGTGAAATATTTAACCTTTTTTTGTATGGCAATGTAACTTACAACTTCCAGGTTAAAGTTTTTGGTTAAAGTTTTTTTTGTTTACAAAGTTACACATTTAATTCTTCAAACAGTTCAGTGCAATGTCCCTGTTTCTCATTTGGGACATTGTCTACTGACCTTTCTGCAGTGATTTTCAATAATATTGGCTTGATTTTAACCCCTTTTAAAAATGTTTTCAGACATAGTTTCTTTGTATTTGAAACTAGGCTTTTCCACATACTTTCTTACTTTAATTCTTGTATAGTCAGTACAACTTAATGATTGCATTTACATCAATGATTACATCAATGATTTCTTTTATCGGTTTTAGGAAATATTTAAACCTTTTTAGCTCATCTTGACAAAGTCAAGCTGAGCTAATCTCATCGCTTCCTGTCTGTCGTCCGTCGTCCGTCAACACCATGTTTTGGTCTTCTCCTCCAAAGCCACTGGGCCAATTCAAGTGAAAGTTTGTGTGAGTGATGGTCCCAAAGGGGCATTTCATTTTTGTTCAACTCAGCATGCCCAGCCCCATAGGGAGGGATTGGGGGAAAATGCTCCAAAATACTTTAAAAATCTTCTTCTTAAGAACCAGTGTGTACAGTGACTCGATATTTGCTATGGCGCTTCCATATGAGGTGTAGAATCAAGTTTGTTCAAACAAAGTTCGTAAAGTAATATTTGGCTTTGTAATAGGAGGGGTAAGATTTTTGGTCCCGCCCAAAATTTCTATTTTCTGAACCGATGGTCCGGTATGAACCAAATTTGGTTTGTGTTAGTATTGGGTCATAAGTACTTGACCCATGCAAAAAAAAATGTTCCCGCATCCCCATGGGAACCCTGGGAGCTAAAAATAGAAATATTTTCAAACGCCCATATTTCCCAAACCCCACGGAACAGAGAGCTTTTATTTGGTATGAAGTATCCTTATGACCAGTAGAATTGAATGGTAAAAAAAAAATTGCCATCGGTTATGTTAGGGTGTTCTGTAATGGGCATCGAAAAAATTCTGAGTCAGCATATTTGCAAAAATTTTAAAAAATCTTTTCTCCAGAACCAATCATCAGAATCTTTTGATATTTGGTATACAGCATTCATAGGGGGGTCAGATAAAAGTTTGTTGAAATAAAACTCATTGGTTCATATTTGGGCTCTCTACAGGAGCCCGAAGTTTTAACATAGGGTAATATGGGGAATATTCTTTAAAAATCTTCTTCTTCAGAACCACCAGTCAGAATCTTTTAATATTTGGTATACATCATTGTTATGAGGGTCAGATTCTAGATTGTTCAAACCAAGTCCCTAGGTTAATATTTGGGCTTCCTACGGAAGCCCAAATTTTATCTTTGTTCAATATGGAGGGTAATTTAAAAAATCTTCTTCTTCAGATCCATCAGTCAGAATGCTTTGATATTTGGTATGCAACATCTCTATGGGGGTCAGATTCAAGTTTGTTCAAATCAGATCCCTTGGTATATATTTGGGCTCACTGTGGTAGCCCAAATTTTTACTTAGTGCAATATGAGAAAATTTCTTTAAAAATCTTCTTCTTCAGATCCACCAGTCGGAATGCTTTTATATTTGGTATACAACATCTCTAGGGGGGGGGGGGGTTAATATTTGGGCTCTCTATGGGAGCCGGAATTGTCCATTTTGCTGAAGAATTAAAAATTTTGTATTCAGTACCTTCTAGAGGTACTAAGATTAATCCACATACCGGTAGGTTGTATCAAGGGGCTTCATAGGGGAGCTGTCCATTTTACTTATGATCAACTGAAGAAAAGGCATGATGCCCAGATTATTTTTGTCACTCCTGAGGGACTCAAGGATTAACAGTGTAGCCTATGGAGATGGCTTGCTTAATGTAGACTCATTCTTGGACTCTGTTTAAATTGTGTTCTTTTCAAGATGAGCACTTCAGGCCCCCGCGGGGCCTCTTGTTTGGCAGTCAGTTTTACTTAGTATTCCCAGCTTAAAGTTTTGGATTAAAGTTTTGCTTTTCAAGGTTGTACCTTTCATCCTTCAAACACTGTGTTACAATGACATTGATTTTCGTTTGGGGCAAGGTCTACTGAACCTGTATACAGTGGTTTCAAATAATATTGGCATTAATTTAACCCTTTTCAAAACGGTTTTCGAACTTAGTTTCTCTAAATTTGAAATTAGGCTTTTACCACATACTTTGTTACTTTTTATCCCCCCCCCCCCCCACAAGGGAGGGATATAGCATAGAGTTCCATCCATTTGTCCATCCATTTGTGTGTGAGTCCGTCCATCCATCTGCTCCTCCAATTAGGCATTTTTTTTTGCTTCAAAATGCATTTTGAAGTATTTAGAGTGATTACATGCAGAACATTTTTTTAACTCCTACTCCCTCCTTCCCCATCCCGATGCCAATTAGGCACTTTTTTTCTTTGGTCCAAAATGCATTTTTAAGGATTTAGAGTGACTACATGCAGAAAAAAAATTGACTCCTATACCACCCCCTCATTTACCCCCTCCCTACACATTCTCTCTCTCCTCCTCCCCAGGGCCATTCAAGCAATATTTTTTCTTTGGTCCAAAATGAATTTTTAACTCCTACTCCCTCCTTCCCCATCCCGATGCCAATTAGGCACTTTTTTTCTTTGGTCCAAAATGAATTTTGAAGGATTTAGAGTGACTACATGCAGAAAAAAATTTGACTCCTATGACCTCCTCCTCCCCCCCCCCCCCCCTCCTGTTTACAGTCAGGGCTATAGTTATAACATCTGTTCGTCCATCGTCGGTCCGTCCATCCATCCGTCCATCCATTTGTTAACATTTAGAGTTTCGGATAAAGTTTGTGGTTAAAGTTTTTAGCTCACCTGACTGAAAGTCAGGGTGAGCTTTTCTTATCATTCTTCGTCCGTCGTCTGTCATCTGTCGTCGTGCGTGAAGGTATTGTTTGAGCCTCTTTCTCTTAAACCACTGGCCACATTTTAATTAAATTTCATGCAAGTAGTGGTTATATAGGGGCATTTTGATTTTTATGCAAATTAGGTTCGGCTCATATTGAGCAGAGGTGTGGGGAAAAAATGGCCAGATTTTTTGAAAATCTTCTTCTAATGAACCACCAGTAGCTGAGACTTGATATGTGGTATACAGAGTCCTTTTGAGGGTTAGAATCAAGTTTGTTCAAGAGAAGTTTGTCGGGCATTATTTGCCTTCGTTATGGGAGGGGCAAGAATATTTGCCAGTCCCAAAATTTCTATTTTCCAAACCGAGAGGCAGATTTGAACCAAATTTGATATGAGGGCTTATTGGGTCATAAGTACTTAATTTATGCCCAAAGTTTTTTCCCCATCGCCCCATGGGAACCGCAGGACCTAAAATAGAAAAAAATTAAAACGCCCATATCTCCAAAACCACACGGCACTTGAGAATTCTTATTTGGTGTGAAGCTTCCTTAGGACCAACAGAATGGAATGGTAAAAAAAAATTGCTGTCGGTTTTATCATGGGGTACTTTTTGGGGACTTTGAAAAAGTGCTGAGTCAGCATTTTTTAACACTGTGGGTGATGGGAAAAACATGTAAGACTACTTTTCTCCCAAACCACTGCTCCAAAAATTTTCAAATTTCACATATAACATCTTTGGAAGAATGTTTGACATGTTTATTGAAATCAATTGCCTGGGTCCATATTTTGGCTCTCTATGGGAGCCCAAATGTTTAAATTAGTGCAGTATGAGGAATATTCTTTAAAAATCTTCTTCTTCAGATCTACCAATAAGAATCTTTTGATATTTGGTATGCAGCATCTTTAGGGGGATGAGATTCAAGTTTGTTCAAGCCAAGTCCCTGGGTTCATATTTAGTCTGAAAATTTTGGGCCCCGTTCTGGACTTTTTGGACCAAAATCCAGAAATTTTTTTTGGTTTTTTATGCGTTTCGGTCAATTTTAAGACAAAAATTTTTTTTTTTTTTTACACTGAAAATTTGGGGTCCAGGTGGGACTTGGAAAATTTAGGACCAAAATCCAGAAATTAGTTTTTAGCTCACCTGACTGAAAGTCAGGGTGAGCTTTTCTTATCACTCTTCATCCATCGTCCGTCCATCGTCTGTCGTCCGTCGTCCTGCGTGAAGGTGGTGTTTGAGCCTCTTTCTCCTAAACCACTGGCCACATTTTAACTCTTTACCTAACCTGAAAAGCAGACGACACTTGCAAAAATAATTCTTGAATAACTAATTTTTTTCATTTTTTGTCTCAAAAACATAGGTTATGACCCCTCTGGATCTGATTCAAGTTTGTTTAAATCGGCCCCCTGGCTTCATATTTGGGCTCAGTATAGGAGCCCCAATTTGAACTTAGTGCTTTTCAGGCAAATATCTTTGAAAATTTTCTTCTCAAGATCCAGCAGGCAGAATCTTTTGATGTTGGGTATGCACCATGCTTAGGGGGGTGAGATTCAATTTTGTTCAAGCCAGGTCCCTGGGTTCATATTTGGGCTCACTGTGAGAGCCTGAATTATAACTTAGTTCAAAATGAGGAATTTTCTTTAAAAATCTTCTTCTTTAGATTCAGCAGTCGGAATGTTTTGATATTTGGTATGCAGCATCCTTAGGGGGGTGAGATTCAAGTTTGTTAAAGCCATGTCCCTAGGTCCATATTTGGGCTCACTGTGGAAGCTTGAATTGTAACTTAGTTCGAAATGAGGAATTTTCTTAAAACAATTTCTTCTTCAGATCCAGAAGTCGGAATGTTTTGATATGTGGTGTGTAGCATCCTTGGGGGAGGGGGGGGGGGGGGGGGGGATTCAAGTTTTTTAAAGCCAAGTCCCTGGGTCCATATTTGGGCTCCCTGTGGGAGCCCGAATTATAATTTAGTCAATATGAGGAATTTTTCTTTAAAAATCTTCTTCTTCAGATTCAGCAGTCGGAATGTTTTGATATTTGGCATGCAGCAACCTTAGGGGGCTGAGATTCAAGTTGTTTGTTAAAGCTAAGTCCCTGTGTTCATATATGGGCTCCCTGTGGGAGCCCGAATTATAACTTAGTTCAATATGAGGAATATTCTTTAAAAATCTTCTTTTTTTTAGATCCACTGGTCAGAATCTTTGGATATTTGGTATAATCTTTTCTTAGGAGGAGCAGATGCAACTTATTGAAATCAATTCTCTGGGTTGATATTTAGGCTACCATGTCAGGTGAGCACCCTCAGGCCCCCTGGGGCCTCTTGTTTGTTTTTTTATGCGTTTTAAAAAGAAGAAAAAAATTTAGGCTGACAATATTTTGTTTGGGAAAAAAATCTTGTTTTTTATGCGTTTATCTCAATTTTGGGATGTAAAAGTGCAGGAACTGAAAATAGAAGGAAAATCATGTGTATTGTGTGGGCACAATCTCTTCATCTAGTTAGAATATGCTTTTCTTAGGAGGGGCGTATGCAGCTTATTCAAGTCAAGTCCCTGGTTTGATATTCAGACTACCATGTCAGGTGAGCGTCCTCAGGCCCCCTGGGGCCTCTTGTTAGCTCACCTGAGCGAAGCTCAGTGGGAGCTTTACTGATCACATTCTGTCCGTCGTCGTCCGGCGTTAACTTTACATTATCGACTTCTCCTTCAAAACCACTAGCCCAATTTTATTCAAATGTTGCGTAAATGTTTATTACCTAATGCCAATTCAGATTTGTTCAAATGAAGTTTCCCCTCCTCCTGGGTGGTGCCATGCCCCCAAGGGGCACCAAAATCTTTGAAAATCTTCTTCTCATGAACCAGCAGTAGCAGAGACTTGATATATGGTATGCAGCTTCCTTTTGAGGTGTAGACTCAGATTTATTCAAGAGAAGTTTGATGGGCTATATTTGGTGTCGTTATGGGAGAGGCAAAATGTTTGGCCCCGCCCGAAATTTCTATTTTCCGAACCGAGAGGCTGATTTGAACCAAATTTTATGTGAGGGTTTATTGGGTCATAAGCACCTAATTTATGCCGAATTTTTTTTCCCCGTAGCCCCGTGGGAACTGCAGGAGCTAAAAATAGAAAAAAATTAAAACGCCCATTTCTCCAAAACTGCACGGCACTGAGAATTTTTATTTGGTGTGAAGCTTCCTTAGGACCAACATAAAGGATTGGTAAACAAAAAAAGACATCGGTTTTATCATAGGGTACAGTTTCGGGACTTTGAAAAAGTCCGGAGTCAGCACTTTTTAACACTGTAGGCAATGGGAAAAACATAAAAAAAATCTTCTTCTCCACATCCAGCAGGCAGAATCTTTTGATATTTGGTATGCAACATTTTGGGGTGGATCTGATTCAAGTTTGTTCAAATCGGCTCCCTGGATTCATATTTGGGCTCAGTATAGGAGCCCAAATTTGTACTTGGTGCATTTCAGGCAAATTTCTTTGAAAATCTTCTTCTCAAGATCCAGCAGGCAGAATCTTTTGATATTGGGTAAGCAGCATGCTTAGGGGGTGAGATTCAAGTTTGTTCAAGCCAAGTCCCTAGGTTCATATTTGGGCTCACTGTGGTAGCCCGTATTATAACTTAGTTCAAATTGAGGAATTTTCTTTAAAAATCTTCTTCTTCAGATCCAGCAGTCGGAATGTTTTGTTATTTGGTATGCAGCATCCTTACTGGGGTGAGATTCAAGTTTGTTCAAGCCATGTCCCTAGGTCCATATTTGGGCTCACTGAGGGAGCTTGAATTGTAACTTAGTTCAAAATGAGGAATTTTCTTGAAAAATCTTCTTCTTCAGATCCAACAGTCAGAATGTTTTGATATGTGGTGTGTAGCATTCTTGGGGGGATTCAAGTTTGTTAAAGCCAAGTCCCTGGGTCCATATTTGGGCTGAATTATAACTTAGTCAATATGATAATTCTTTCTTTAAAAATCTTCTTCTTCAGATTCAGCAGTCGGAATGTTTTGATATTTGGCATGCAGCAACCTTAGGGGGGTGAGATTCAAGTTTGTTCAAGCCAACTCCCCGGGTTCATATTTGGGCTCACTGTGGTAGCCCGTATTATAACTTAGTTCAAAATGAGGAATTTTCTTTAAAAATTTTCTTCTTCAGATCCAGCAGTTGGAATGTTTTGGTATTTGGTGTGCAGCATCCTTAGGGGGGTAAGATTCAAGTTTGTTAAAGCCAAGTCCCTGGGTTCATATATGGGCTCCCTGTGGGAGCCCAAATTATAACTTAGTCCAATATGAGGAATATTCTTTAAAAATCTTGTTTTTTTTTTAGATCCACTGGTCAGAATCTTTGTATATTTGGTATAAGCTTTTCTTAGGAAGAGCAGATGCAACTTGTTGAAATCAATTCCCTAGGTTGATATTTAGGCTACCATGTCAGGTGAGTGCCTCAGGCCCCCTGGGGCCTCTTGTTTAGTTAAGGTTACGATTTCTTTTCTTTTTAATTAATATTAATTACTATTGATTGTATCATTCTCATTATGTTTTATGTTATTTTGGGACATATTTAGCCCTTTTTTGCAGTCAATTTAACTTAGAACTTCCAGGTTAAAGTTTGGGGTTTTAAGTTTTTTATTTACAGAGTTACACCTTTAATTCTTCATCAATCTTGTTCCATTAATAGGTCATGAGGTATGTTTTGGGGTAGAGAAATGAAAAAATAAAATGTGAATAGCAATTTTTGTATATCATGAGTGCAGATATGGCAGATTTGTTAGGTAAACGGTTACCAAAAAATGGCTTAGACTATTTTGTGTCTAAGCATTGCCATTGCTGGGACAGTCGGGCTGTATGCATGACATCACTCTAGTTGTGAATAGCATTGGCTGCATATGGCTGCTACATTAGGTAAAGGGTTAAAAAAAATTAGTGCTAAAAGTGTGCATTGTGTTTGTGTTCAAATGTATTGTTTTTGTTTGTTCTAATGATATATATTTTTCTTTAAATGTCCAAGTTGTGCAAAGTGAATTTTTTGCTTATCACCTAATTATATGGGTTTGTAATGTAATAAATGTGCAATGTCATTAATGAAATAACAAAATGTGTGTGATTGTTGAAGTTTTTTCTTCTATCAACTCTTTAATTGGTACAGTGCTGGAAGCCCATCACAGTGCAAAATGACACTACACTTGCGCAATCTCGAGACTCCAGAACAGCTGCAAACACACACCTGCAATTGGGCCTGAGTGGATACAGAATAGCCACAAGCAACATAAACTCTGTTCACCCCGACTGACTCACAACAAGAGATTTATAACCACAGTAACTAACTCTAATCTACACCTAATCCATCCACTCATTGCAAAAGAAATGGATTCTTTGAATCATTCAAGTCAATATTATATATTATTATTATTCATGCTTTATTCTAAAGTGCAGGGACCACATATTAAGGGCGTTCTATTCTCTGGATGTGCTTCATATTATCTTTGAAGTGAAATTATTTAATCTGAATGAGTTGACCTTATTGCAATTTATGGGAGAATGCCTATTGATCCAAATTTTGACGACCATAATAATTCAGCACTCTTCCAGTTAACTGGTTGAGTACTAGAAGCCACTATCAGGGCTTTCAAAAAAATTAGGGTACCAGAGCAAAAGCCTATGTTTTCCTTGCTCACGTTTTATATTCAGTCAAATGCAAATAATATTTTTGTTTATATAAATTTGTTCTATTACAAATTATTGGAGAGTGCCTGTGGGCACTCTCCAATAATTTGTAATAAAACAAATTTTGAATAAAAAATTCAAACCACCAAAAATAATCTAGCTCTCAACCAGTTAATCAATCCTCAGTCTGAAAAAGCACATCCTCTTCAGCCAGTATCCCTACTGTGTCCTCTACATTTTTCCGCAGCTGAATAAAAATATTCATGCTGCATTACAATAAGTATTGTGAGAAACTTTTGTTCTAAAATGTGCTTTTGAGGTTTTTTTCCCAGTGATTTAATCTGAAGACACAGGGCCATGGTGGCTCAATAGGTAGGGGTTCAGGCTGCAAGCTGAGAGGTCTTTGAATGCCACCTGTGGCAACTGTGTTGTGTCCTTCACCCCATTGCCCACGTTGGGGCACGGTGGCATTGTGTACTCAGACATACTGCATGTCGATGGTGCACCTGTCTTCAACCAATGCTAACCCTGCTTGTGTGAAGTTATTATGTTGGTGAGCCGACAGTTGTTCGCTATTGCTTGGTGTTTCTCTCCGGGTACACCGGCTTCCTGTCGTGGTCATGATTAGCTATTGTGCAGAAATATGTGACTTTAAACACCAATAAATAAATAATAATAAATGTCTGAAGACACAAGACACACTGAAAAGCTTTCAGTCTTTACCTTTTACCTAACCTGAATAGTGGACGACACTTTCAAAAAGGAAATTTTGACCAACTAACAATTTCATTTTTTGCCCAAAATACATTGTTTATGAGCCCACTTTGGAACAAGTTCAGTGAGTCATAAGCTATGGTTTTGCAACAAATAATTAAAATTTGAAAGGCAATTTTTGTTAATAGCATTCATGAGCTTGCTTTGATCATTACTTAAGGTCAGGGGTTCATGCAGAAAGGAGTGGAAATCCCAAGAAAAGGAGCTGTGCTTGTTTTCTGTGGTAAACAAGTTCTAGTGTAACAGGTCGCAGGAACCTTTGCCTTGGGTGGAGGCCCTCTTAAGGTGGGCAACAAAATTATAAACAAAATTTACTAAACTTATCTCCCATCCCCTCTGCTTTCTCACTTGATTTTGGGGTGTGTTGAACAACTGTGGCAATCCACATTTATTTCTATTCTACTTAAAAAAAGACCCAATTTTCTGTACAAACTGTACACAAAAGTTGTGCATAAAGTGGTCATCATATGCATAAATGACTATCTGAACTTTACTTTTTAACTCTTTTGCTGTCAGCTCATGAGAGAGATAGAGGTCAACACATGAAACTTACACAACACATCAATCACTACTGGATGCTGTGTCTCGTACCAATTTCAGAACCGACCCACCAATGAATTGCAGCTTTTGCCAGTCCAGTCTTCTTTTTCTCTTTCAAACAGAGTGCTAACCTTTGGACTGAAAGATGCTTGGAGTAGAAGAAATAGCTCAACCAATTCATGACCACGCCATCATACATACACCAAAAAGAGTGATTTAAGCAGGTTTTACTGATAAAAGATTTTACTGGTATGGTGAAATCACTTCCTCCCACACCCTTCAGTTTGGGTAATAAAACCCAACAAGTGTATATAAATAATGGGATTCTTTGATATCCTCTGTGTTACTGCCCTTGACTGATTCCAAAAATTTTGCATTTTTCGTGAAGATGGGTATTCGTGTTGAAGTCAACTTCTCTTGCACATTTCATTGTTTGTAAATCCTTTTATTGCCCCGCCCACTTTAGTCATATACGGAGGACCTCTATGTATGCCTATATGCGAGGAAGTTTGATAGGATTTATGACATACTTGAAACTCTAATCATGTTTAATTGTTGGAAAGGGCTTTATGAGCCCTTTCCAACAATTAATCAAATGGTAGGTTTGATCTGCACATACCAGAATGTACAGATAATCATCATAAAATAGGTGACAATGATTGCTTTTGGCAGTGTAAGTGTTAGTGAAATGTTAAAACATTGTTGATTGTTCATGGATGTGCAACATATATATTGATGGTGGAATTTACTAATCTGGTAGAAGTTATAATCTTTGATCAACTTTGATTTATTTTGCCTTTTTGGAAGGGGAGCTAACCAGATGGTGAAATTTGCTTCTTCCACATGCTTCAGTTGGAGTTCAAAACATAATGCAGTTATGATCTACTATTTGCTAATGTACAACATGTATTTAGATGGCAGGGGTCTTTGATTTGATTTGATTTGAAGTTAGCCTTTGAAAAAGTGTACTCCTGCTGTATAATCAACTCTTACACTATCATTCTAAGGTGTATTAATGGCAAAATCAGTTTTTGTAGATTAACAGCATATAAGTCTTGAAAATGAATAAGATCATTTTAGTTAGATACAAGCTTGCTATGATTTTGAAAAAATGAAGATCAGGTGAATGCCCTAGCCAACCTTGCCAGTCTAATGTAAATTCTTAGAATTTTTTATTGTTTTGCTGAGGTCTTGTGGCTATATGGTCAAATTTTCTGGTTGATTTTATAGCGAGAGTAATCAGTTACCTCCATCATATCAAAAGTATTACAGTTGAACCCTGATAATTAGTCTGTGTGAAACACACAGACTATTGTTTTTGCACGGTTTCTTTTTCTTTTTTTTTTTCTTCGTTTTTTTCTTTTTTTTCTTCTTCTTCTTCTTCTTTTTCTTCTTCTCCTGTCTTCTGTCTTCTCATTACTTTTTTGTCCGCAAGATAACTCGAAAACGAATTGCCCTATCTCGTTGATTTTTGGCATGCTGATGGACAGCCACAAGTTCTCAGCCACCTATGTTTTTTCAGATTCCTGGGGTATCAGGGGTGTCTGTAGGGGTGTTTTGAAAGTGGGTCATGCCCATATCTCAGGCGTGGTATGACCTACAGACCTGGGACCAACACCAAATGAGTCGACACTCGATGGATGTTCAAAATATGGGTCAAGGTCACGGAGGTCATCTAGGGGTCATTGAGTGCATTTTTCAGAATTGCTGGAAATCACATTTTTTGACCCCTAAAGTATTCCTGACGTACACACATGCATTTTTACGTAAAAAAGTGGGCGTGGCCAAAATTTTTGAAAGTGGGTCACGCCCATATCTCAGGCATGGTATGACATATGGACCTGGGACCAACATCAAATCAGTCAACACTTGAGGGAGACTCAAAATATGGGTCATGGTCACAGAGGTCACCTAGGGGTCATTGAGTGCATTTTTCAGAATTGCTGGAAATCACATTTTTTGACCCCCTAAACTATTTCTGATGTACACACATGCATTTTGACGTAAAAAAAAGTGGGCGTGGCCAAAATTTTTGAAAGTGGGTCACGCCCATATCTCAGGCATGGAATGACGTATGGACCTGGGACCAACACCAAATGAGTCGACACTTGATGGAGATTCAAAATATGGGTCAAGGTCACAGATGTCACCTAGGGGTCATTGAGTGCATTTTTTCAGAATTGCTGAAAATCACATTTTTTGACTCCCTAAAGTATTCCTGACGTACACACATGCATTTTGACATAAAAAAGTGGGCATGGCCAAAAATTTCTTGAAAGTGGGTCACGCCCAAACCTCAGGTGTGGTATGACGTATGGACCTGGAACCAACACGAAATGAGTCGACACTTGATGGAGATTCAAAATATGGGTCAAGGTTACGGAGGTCACCTAGGGGTCATTGAGTGCATTTTTCAGAATTGCTGGAAATCACATTTTTTGACCCCCTAAACTATTTCTGACGTACACACATGCATTTTGACGTAAAAAAAAGTGGGCGTGGCCAAAATTTTTGAAAGTGGGTCATGCCCATATCTTAGGCGTGGAATGATGTATGGACCTGGGACCAACACCAAATGAGTCGACACTTGATGGAGATTCAAAATATGGGTCAAGGTCACAGATGTCACCTAGGGGTCATTGAGTGCATTTGTTCAGAATTGCTGAAAATCCCATTTTTTGACTCCCTAAAGTATTCCTGACGTACACACATGCATTTTGACATAAAAAAGTGGGCATGGCCAAAAATTTTTTGAAAGTGGGTCACGCCCAAACCTCAGGTGTGGTATGACGTATGGACCTGGGACCAACACGAAATGAGTCGACACTTGATGGAGATTCAAAATATGGGTCAAGGTCACGGAGGTCACCTAGGGGTCATTGAGTGCATTTTTCAGAATTGCTGGAAATCACATTTTTTGACCCCCTAAACTATTTCTGACGTACACACATGCATTTTGACATAAAAAAAGTGGGCGTGGCCAAAATTTTTGAAAGTGGGTCATGCCCATATCTTAGGCGTGGAATGATGTATGGACCTGGAACCAACACCAAATGAGTCGACACTTGATGGAGATTCAAAATATGGATCAAGGTCACAGATGTCACCCAGGGGTCATTGAGTGCATTTTTTCAGAATTGCTGAAAATCACATTTTTTGACTCCCTAAAGTATTCCTGACGTGCACACATGCATTTTGACATAAAAAAGTGGGCATGGCCAAAAAATTTTTGAAAGTGGGTCACGCCCATACCTCAGGCGTGGTATGACGTATGGACCTGGAACCAACACGAAATGAGTCGACACTTGATGGAGATTCAAAATATGGGTCAAGGTCACGGAGGTCACCTAGGGGTCATTGAGTGCGTTTTTCAGAATTGCTGGAAATCACATTTTTTGACCCCTAAAGTATTCCTGACGTACACACATGCATTTTTACGTAAAACAAAGTGGGCTTGGCCAAAATTTTTAAAAGTGGGTCACACCCATATCTCAGGCACGGTATGACGTATGGACCTGGGACCAACATCAAATCTGTCAACACTTGAGGGAGACTCAAAATATGGGTCAAGGTCACGGAGGTCACCTAGGGGTCATTGAGTGCATTTTTTCAGAATTGCTGGAAATCACATTTTTTGATCCCCTGAAGTATTCCTGACATACACACATGCATTTTGACGTAAAAAAGTGTGCGTGGCCAAAATTTTTGAAAGTGGGTCACGCCCATATCTCAAGCGTAGTATGACCTACGGCCCTGGGACCAACACCAAATGAGTTGACACTTGATGGAGATTCAAAACATGGGTCAGGGTCAAGGAGGTCACCTAGGTTTCATTAAGTGCATTTTTCATAATTGCTGGAAATCACATTTTTTGACCCCCCCAAAAGCATTCCTGAGGTCCATACATGCATTTTTATGTTAAAAAAGTGGGCGTAGCCAACATTTTTGAAAGTGGGAAGTGGGTCATGCTCATATCTCAATCGTGGTATGATGAATGGACCTGGAACTAACACCAATTGAGTCGACACTTGATTGAGATTCAAAATATGGGTCAAGGTCACGGAGGTCACCTAGGGGTCCGCCTGAAAGAGGTCACCAAAGTCATCAAGTGCATATTATTCAGAAATACTGGGAAATGCCTTTTATTACACCTTAATGCATTTCTAAAGTTTATGAACGTATTTCATCACTCAAATTAGTGGGCAGAGCCAAAAATGTCCATTTCTGATTCGAGTATCGAACCCTTTGAATGCTGGTCACATATATGCCTTTTCTAGTTCCTTATAAATAATTGTTCTGATTCCAGTATGAATATCTGTAAATACTATTAACGAAAATCCATTTCTGATTTGTTTAAAAATATTTTACTCCTGAAAATAAACCTCCATAAATTCTCTTTCTGTATATTTTATTCCTGATACTTTAACCCTTTTCACACAGACTTGAATTTACTGGGTGCAGTAAATTCTGTTTCTCTTGTTGAATAGCCACTTTGCCAGTGCACATTATTCCATTAACAGGAGTATTCAGTTATCTGGGATTTGGTATTTTCTCTGTTCTGGATAAACTGAGCATTTATTCTATTATATCTTCTTTGCCTGAGCTTAAGGAGCTCTGTAAAACAAGATACAATAGACTAAATGCCTGTATTGCTTGTACTGCCACGGCCAAATGGGTCTATAAACAAAGAGAAATTTGGTGATTTTCAGGAAGATTTCTAGACATATTACAAGATTTTTTATTCAGTTAACAGAACTTTGCTCTGTAACATATATGCAATTAATAGGTCAAGTTTGTACAAAGGGTGTGGGGAAATGGTTTTGTGTTTGAAAGTTATATTCATTTAACAGGGTTATTCAATTAAGAGATATCCTATTAAGTGACCTTCACTGTGTACAACAGGGGTAATTCATAACTTTTGCCTTAAAACTGATTATTAGGGTTTTTATTTAAGCTTTATTTTGCTTTGTTGCCCCCCCCCCCCCCCCCCCCCCACCTCCACCACACACACACAAACACACAAACCATATGTGGTTGTGATTGGCGGCGTGACCAAAACAAGCATCAGTTTTCCCAGACTTTAAGTGGAGATGAACATCAATTTCCTGAATCAATTCCGGGGGGGTTTTTGCATGCGTCTTCTTGGTTAGAGTGTTTGATGAAAATTGGAGAGTGTTCAATTAGAACAAGTTATAGATAGAGATAGGACTCCGCTATTGTTTATTGTGACTGTTTTGGGATTGTTGCCCTTGATGGGGTGAGGGTGGGTTTCTTCCTATCCCACTCCCCACCTGCAGAGTTATGAGGCGGTCCTCGCAGACTCCATCCTAGAGTTCTCAATGAGCAGCGAGGCAATCCGCACTGACTCCACGCACTTTCATTCTAATGTATAATTTTTTTGTACCTTATCAGGGTAGAAGACGTAGTTGCCTTCTGAGTTCACTGTTCCGTCAAGAACGGCAAGTGCCATGCGGATGGGTCAGCCAGTCTTCCCTCCCTGAAATGAATACTCTGGGGATGCAAAACCCGTCTGCAGGTGGAGATTTGTTCGTTATTTGCAGCTCCCACTGGTTGCAGGGGAAATCTTTTGTGCGTATCGCCATCTTCTGGTCCGGTCCACGTTATTGACACCGAGTACCCGGCCTTTGCCAACGTGTTATGCTAATAAAAAACGCGTTGAGCAGTGAGGCAGTCCTCACTAACTCCGCCATGAAGGTTTGTTTGACTGACGATGTGAAACCCCACTGAGTTTTGTCTCAATTGTAGTTGTTTTGATAGATCCCTAGATTTTTGTTTAGTCACTCGACATTAATTAGCTGTGTCCCCGTCTTGCGCGCTTCAGTTCATTTAGTTTAGCCCTTCCATTAATTCGCTTTCTTGGGGTCTATTAAGGGTTTTGATTTGTAAATCTTTTAAACTTGTTTCAATAGTTGTCATTTTAGCTAGCTCATGAAGTTCCTTTATCGGTGTCCATATGGGCTTGCATAGTGCCACGCCCAGGGCATGGTTTTGAACCCTCTGTAGCTTTTTGAATGTTGATTTTGTTTAGGCCACTTGTTATTATGGCACCATATTCTAGTATTGGACGTATAAATGATTTGTAAAGCAAGAGATGCACGTCTTTGTTTGCTCCCCAATTTTTACCTCTGGTCATCTTCAGAAAATTAATACGTTTAGTAGCTCTAGCCGTGGGTAGGACTACTTACAGAGAACAACCGAGAACAAATTAAAATAATAAATGAAGGCAAAATTAAATATTAATTGTTAGCATATAGGTGCCCTATGCTGTATATAAAATAAGAAATAAGCAAATTTAAAGCTTTTAGACCGACTCAGTCTGTGGTGATGGAGATTATTTATCAATTTCGGATTCGCCGCCAAACCGAGAAGAGGCCACTTGCCGAGAACAAGATTGTGACTGTTAATTGACACCGAGAAGAGACTACTCGTCGAGAACAAGATTGTGACTGTTAATTTACATTGACTGCGTCTAGTTTCATTTGTTCTCCAGACGCTGGCGTTTACTACTAACGCCACTGCTCGTTTTTGAGTTCTTCACTCGCTTTCGCTGGCCAGGTTTTTTTTTGTCACGGCTGCAGTTTTGGGAAGTCATTTAATTTGCTGGACAGATAGGACAGAAAAACGATGGTAGCATTAAAACGTGTCATCCCGATGCAAAAATACTGGTCCAAAAAGTATTGGTGGATCTGAAGTTGATTTCCGTATTAAGTTTGGATTTTTAAAGACAATAGCAGTTACATAACATGCGGCCAGATTAAAAGTTCTGTCAATTCCACTTTGAATTGCGGATTTAGTAGATACATGCCTTAGACGCTAACAATAAACTTTTATTTTCATTTTAAAATATTATTTTGTTTTGTTCTCGGCAAGTTGTCTCTAGAGTAGATACATGCCTTATACGCAAACAATAGACTTCTAGTTTCATTTTTGTGTCGCCGCCCCACGAAGTGGGGAGTGACATATAGGGATTACTTTTGTCGTCTTGCGTCGTCCGCGTCACACTTTCTCTTATCCGCCACTCCTCTTTAACCTATGAATGGATTTTGATGAAACTTTCAGTGATTCTTTATCACATAATGGCATTGTGCACCTCCTATTTTATTTTTTGATCCGCTGTATTTTTTCCAGAGTTATGCCCCGTCGCCTTGCGTCGTCCGCGTCGTCGTCCGCGTCACACTTTCTCTTATCCGCCACTCATCTTTAACCTATGAATGGATTTTGATGAAACTTTCAGTGATTCTTTATCACATAATGGCATTGTGCACCTCCTAATTTATTTTTTGATCCGCTGTATTTTTTCCAGAGTTATGCCCCTTTTCCACTTAGAATTCTGTGTGAAACGCCAGGCGACACGCGTCTTCCATGGAAGACTCACATCTAAGTTAAATTTTTGTTTTGTTCTCGGCAAGTAGCCTCTTCTCGGTTCCGCACCGAATGTGGGAGTTAATAAATAATCCCACTCACTGTAGACCTGGCTGGTTTAAACTTGTTTTGTTACTAATTTGTACATAATATATAGTAGATATATGCCTTAGACGCTAACAATAGGTATCAGGACAACTCGTACCCACGGCAACTCGTACCAGTCAAGTCGTACCCAAAATTGGGCGACTCGTACCCATTTTCGGCTGGAGAACTCGTACCCATAGTTGGACAACTCGTACCCACAGTTGATCAACATGTACCTGGTCTTTAATTATATGGGCGAAGGCGAATATTGGCTGAAGGACTTGAGAAGATGAGTGTCTGCTTTCAATGGGTGTCCATAAAAGCAAAAACTTTCCATTTTTAGCATTTATCTCGGCAGAACAGTCTGAACAGACTTCGCCGAAAGTCAATCTCGCCGGTATGAACATTTCATCAAGAGAGCAATTCGAAGGAAACAGGAAATATTTAAATTATATATTAGTACAGTGGTGTAGATACGAAAGACGACCCCCCCCCCCCCACCATCACGCCCCACTCCCCCCCCCCCCCAAAAAAAATCGGGTAATCTTTGGCTCTTCGTTAAACTTCTGAGGGCTTGTCTACGTAATATTGTGTTGTACTGGTAGCCATACACAGCATTTCACGTGTTGAGGGGTTAACGCAAAATCAGATGCGATCGGGGCTCATTCCCCCCACCCTACCCCACCCTTCATTCGTTCAAGCATTAACGCAACGCCGTACGCGATCGGGGCCCATCAGAAGTCCCTTTCCTGGTCAAATTACATCAAGATAGACCTGTGCCAATTTTTGTTTCCATCTGTCGAGGCACGAGAGTCAGGTGCCTATAAAGAGAGAGAGAGAGAGAGAGGAATTCACTTTTATTCACATTTATAGTCTAATTGCAAACCTTACAAAAATGCTAATTATCATTTAATTTTCATGATTGTCATGGAAGATAATTGTTAGAAAAACACACCTCCCAACTGGAAGATTAACTTAATTGGCGATAATAATATGCACAGATAATTGGAAGAAAATTAAACACCAATCGACTATGAGGTAATAGATGATAGAAAATAATTCTTCATGATCTCACGCCTGTCACTGCCGGGTAAGTCTAAATTAAATGACTGTCGAGTTTTTCAGGTGTGTCGGTGTTGACCATTAAATTTCCGACAGAAATCAGTTGATGTGAGCTGGTGGACTCATAGAGAGAGATGTACATAGTGATTGAAGTGTGCGTGTGTCCGTCCGTGTGTGTGTGTGTGACCGAGCCAATAACTCGAAAACTGTTAGGGCCACAGTCATCAAACTTCACACAATTATAAAGGACCATGAGAGGATGTGTCACATACCATAGCCGGGTTCGTACCTTCAAGGTCAAGATCACATTTCAAGGGCACACTGAAAATCATCAAAATTCGTGTCTCAGCCATAACTCAGAAACGAACCAAAGTACAAATATTAAACTTTTTACAAATTTTTTTGTTTGATGGAGGTCAAGGTCACAGATCAAGGTCATTGCCACGTAGGGGGCATAATCACCGAGTGAATCTCTTGTTTTTAAATGAACATCATTTGTGATCTTCTTGATTCAGTCTATCAATGGTCATTGTTTGCCGTTTTTCTTCCGAGCGGGTAAATGTGCTACGCTTCAAGTACAAAATCCGGCTTGACTCTCAATTTACAATGAAATCCTTTCTCGCCTGATCAGAGTGGCGCCTCACCAGTGATGTAGGAATTAATAAACAATCCCATTCACCATTGACCAGGCTGGTTTAAAATTGTTTGGTTACTAATTTGCACATAATATAGAGTACTTACATGCTTTATACGCTAACAATAAAGTTTTATTTCGATCTTTATATATTAATTGGTTTTGTTCTCGGCAAGTAGTCTATTCTCGGTTTGACGGCGAATCCGAACTTGATAAATAATCCCCATCGGTTGGTCTAAAAGCTTTAAGTTTGCTTTTTCTTATTTTATATACAGCATAGGACACCTATATGCTAACAATTAATATTTATTTTTGCCTTTATTTATTATTTTTTAAATTGATAACAACAATATTGAAAATCTTACCGTTTCCCTCAATCGAAACCTTGGAAAAATTAACACTTGGTCTCTTCAGTTGCTCGTCTCATTCAACCCTGCTAAGACAAAAGCAGTTCTATTCCACTATGGCAGTAAAGACGAAACAGATTACCCCGCCTTGATCTTTGATAGTAATCCAGTCACATTCACTGATGATCACAAG
Source organism: Pictodentalium vernedei (assembly GCA_031216915.1). Classification (NCBI taxonomy): domain Eukaryota; kingdom Metazoa; phylum Mollusca; class Scaphopoda; order Dentaliida; family Dentaliidae; genus Pictodentalium; species Pictodentalium vernedei. Next base: position 229,357,127 of record CM062291.1, read on the forward strand.
CACCTGGTACTAATTCTCCAATCTAATCTAAACTGGAACTCCCAGATAACTGAAATATGCAAGAAAGTCAACACCCGTCTATTCTTCCTTCGCAGACTTCATTTTGAACAGAAAAACCTTGGAACAAATCTATCTTACCTTTATTCAACCACTACTAGATTACGGCGACGTAGTGTGGGACAGTGCACCAGAATATTTGACTCAAAATCTTGAATGACTGCAGCTTGACGCCGCGCTTATCGTTACTGGATTAACGCGATCTGTCTCTGCTGATCAACTTCTGGCTGAACTCGGGTGACCCTCCCTTTTGAAGCGTCATGAAAAGCATAAATACTGCATTCTTTTCAAAATTATCAACAATGTTCACTTTGTTCTGTTCCCATCCATCTTGAAGAAAATTGAACTGATCATATCTGTTCAGTCTGTCCAACTAGTTCGATCAATCCGACTAGTTTGACATTCTTTCACTTTGTTATGTTCACTTCGATCTTTGTGGTAATTCGTGATACTCCGATTCAATCGAACATACACTCCAAACATACCCGTCTTGTTGTAGGCCTTTGGGTAACATAGCAATCACGTGCTACCATAGAAACCAAGATGGCGGCCTCCAGTGTACAAGCTGGACGACGGAAACACGTATCACCCTAACAACACGCGCTGCGCATGCCCACTCACAACACGTATCACTATGTGGATGACGTCACAAGATGGCCGCTCACGCGGGTTACCATGACAAAACAACATGGCGCCACTGGGTTACGTAACATGACGTCACATGAGATCATCCAAATGAGATCATCCAAACTACCCTCGAAAACCACATTACATACTACTTACATCTACACAACTTGAATGACTGCAACTCACTCTTATATGGGAGTGAAACACTACCATATCATGAGTGAGAATTGTACAAGTTTTAAAACAGACCAGAAGTTTAATGGGAGATTTCAACTTAGATCTACTCAATTTTCACCAACATCAAAAACCGATCAATATTTAGAAGCCCTATTCAGCTGTGGTTTCACGCCGATGATAACCAAAACAACGAGAATAACAAGTCATTCGGGAACTACAATTGACCATATTTTTGTAATAGATTCAATTTGCATACGTCTGGAATAATCATTACTGATGTGAGCGATCATTTCGCTACATTTTACACCGAAAATTTCAAGAGCACCAACCATAATGACAATATACAGCAGCCTAAGAAAATTTTTAACACACGAACTATTAATTTATTCAGACAGCTACTATCTGAATCTGATTTTAGTAATGCATGCCAAGAGGACAGTGTTAACGAAGCCTATGAGAAATTTCTAACAACTCTAAATACGGCTTTTAACCAAGCCTTTCCGTTAATAACATTAAAAACCCCGAAAAAATACGTAAAAAGAGAACCATGGATGACCTACGGTCTACTACACTCCTCCCGAAACAAACACAAATTACTTGAAAAAAAATATAAGTCCCCAACCATTGACAATATCACAAGATACAAAAACTAGTGCCGAATCTTCAATCAACTTAAACGTAAACTTAAAAAAAACTATTACAGCCAGCTGATTTCAGAAAATAGGGGAAACATCAAGAAAACCTGGGAAATTCTCCGCAAGGCAATAAATAAGTCAGATATTCCTCCCCTCTACCATCATCGTTTATTGAAAACAATGAGGAGTATACTGCCACCCATCCAAATTGCTGAGAAATTCAACAACTACTTTATCAATATTGGAAATCGTGTATCCAACAACATGGTAAGTCCCACACATCGATTCTCTGATTACCTAAACAACAGCGTCACCGACTCTTTTTTTGTATCACCTGCAACCCATGATGAAGTTATATCCGCCGTAAAATGTCTTCCTAGGAAAACATCTGCTGGTCAGAACAACATCTCACCGAAACTTATTATTATACATGAAATTATTGTTCCTTTAACTCACATTATAAATACCTCTTTTTCAACTGGAATTGTACCATCAAAAATGAAAATCGCGAAAGTAATACCAATTTTTAAATCCGGGGATAAACAGTCTTTCGACAATTATCGTCCAATAAGTATTCTTCCTTCCTTTTCTAAAGTCTTAGAGAAGTTAATGCATAAAAGGTTATCACATTTCTTAGATACACACGGCGTTATTTATAACTATCAGTTTGGATTCAGAAGGGGACACTCAACATTTCACCCAATAATGCATCTTATCAACCACGTTTCCTTAATGAATAACAAAGCGACTAAAGATTGCACACTATCCATGTTTTCAGATTTTTCCAAAGCATTTGACACTATTGATCATGAAATACTGGCTCGAAAACTTGAACACTATGGTATAAGAGGTATAGCTAATTCTTGGTTTCAGAACTATCTCTCCGGGAGATCCCAATATGTTCAATTCACTAGTGAATCGTCGGAGTTACTCAGTGTCACTACAGGTGTACCCCAGGGCTCTGTACTTGTTCCTCTTTTGTTCGTCCTCTATATCAATGACATCAGTGAATCAACGGATATGCGTATTTTATCCTTTGCAGATGACACATCAGCCCATGCATCTGGGAACGACCTTGACCTCCTTACGGAGATGGCAAACAATGAATTATCAAAAATCAACCACTGGTGTTCTGCGAACAAGTTATCTTTAAATGCTGACAAAACTAAAGTCATACTTCTTCATCCCCAAAATGACAACTACAATTACGATAACGTTCAAACCCACATTACATTGAATAACTCAGACTTAATAATAGCAGGTAACAATCGTGACCACAAATTCATAAAATTTCTAGGAATCAAAATGGACGAGAACCTTAAATTTCATCACCATGTACCTACACTCTGTACAAAAATATCCAGAGCAATTTATATCTTGAATAGAGCCAAGAATTTTCTTCCGCCCGAGACACTACGTCTACTCTATTTCACTATAATTCAAAGCCACTTAATTTATGGTATTCAAATATGGGGCAACGCAACAGCTACAAAACAAATTTTAAACTTACAAAAGAAAGCTGTACGTATCATAGCGAACAAAAAGTTCAACTCACATACGGACCCGCTGTTCAAACGTTTAAAAATCCTTAAATTTAACGATCTGTACAAATTACATTCACTTTTATTTATGCACGACTGGTCGCAGAACAATCTCCCCGTCAGTTTCAATGATACGTTTCAAGTGTACTGGAATCCCTCGGGCATGACTACGAGGCAATGTGGAAGCCTAAACACCCATAAACCTCGCACTCAGTTCTCAGCCGCACTTTCATATTTTTCGTTTCCTAAACTGTAGAATGACCTTGATACAACGATAAAAACCCTTACCCGAACATCTTTTAAAAAAATATTAACTGAACAATATCTGAATACTTATATCGCCAATATCAGCTGTTCAAACCCAAGATGTCCCGACTGCCTCGGCTAGTTACGACTCTCGGTGTTATATTCTCCTCTTTTCTCCCAGCAAGCAGATAACCAGGTTGATACTGTCGCCTATGGTCATTTACTTCACTCCTTTAGCGTGCGATTATTATAATGGTTTACCAACGACGCTTATTTACTTCATTGATTCAGAAATACGGTTAAAACACGGTTAATCCACAATCCACAGATCTAAATAACCAGAGTCAGAACATCTGGAAGTTTGATCCACAATGAACTAATAATCAATACATATCAATACAATATTGACAAAAACAATGTACTACCTGCTGTCAAGATTTACCTTACTTGAGTCCATCATTTGCCATTTGCCATTTTGCTGTTTAGTCTTTATTTTTATTGTCTATGGGATGACAGGAAGACAGTCATAAGGCTGTGTCATTCCCCACAGTAGACATTTGTACATCTACCTTTGTTTTTTTTTGTAACCTTGTTTCTTTCCTTTGTATACGTATTCTGTAAAATAAAATATTGAATTGAAATTGAATATTGAATTTATACTTTTGTCAGGAAGATTTGGAAAGTGACATGCTATTCGAGATGGAACAATTCTTAAATGACAAATTAGGTAATGTTTATTCTTCCCCCAGCACATAAACTGCGCACGTATACGTGTTCTGTCAAACGCAAAAAATATTTTGTTTACATAAGTTTGCTCTGTTACAAATTGTTGGAGGGTTCTAGTGGGCGGTCTCCAATAGTCTGAGATAGAAAAGTCTTTGGAAAACAAATTATTTAGGTAATGTTCATTCTTTCACCAATATATCAAATGCGAACGTGCACGTGTTCAGTTAAACGCAAAACAAAATATTTTGTTTATATAAACTTGTTGTATTGCAGATTGTTGGAGGGTGAATGTGGGCGCTCTCCGGTGGTTTGTGGCAGAGCGGGTTTGGAAGAACAAATTTAGACCACCAAAAATCTCGCCCTCAAGCAGATAAAAAAAAAAAAGGACCTTTGTTTCTTCCATTCGATTTAAATAGGACCACTGTTTCTCCTTCATTCCACTTCATCCACCCAACTATCTTAGATAGTACTTCGTATACACACAGCGTGCCCTAAATTTCCACCCTTTATCACTGTACCCTCCAAAAATGATTTAGCCATCCGAATGCACTCTTACAGGCATGCACGGGAAAGCATCTCCACGAGTATGTGGGTAAAAGGATCAGTGTGTATACCCACCCCCCCCCCCCCCCCCCCTTTGCAATCCTGTATAGGCGAGTTGTCTTTATGTGACACTGAAAGCGTGCACAACTCGCAAATTGGATAACTATTTTGATAGTGAGCTAACATATCGTCGCGTGGGAGCCATAGGGTTCTATCTTCCAGTGGAAACTGGAGTCTTGTGGTCCTCACGCGACGATGTGCATCCAACCCCTAACCCCCTCCACCCCTTCACCCCCCCCCCCCCTCACCTCTCCGACGACCATCGTCGACACATGTATTTGAAATTCTACGCATTTATGTATGCAAATGAATGCACCTCAGCGAACATACGTGCATCTGCACGAGTATGTAGGTGAATGGATCTATGTGTATACCGCCTTATGTGTGACTTATTACGTTGGAAATCTTCCCATATACGTGCCCAAATGAAACAATTGGTATCCCAATCCCATATCCTTAAATATCACCTCCCTTGAATATGCAAACGATCGCTGTACACATCGTGTTACAGTTTAAGGTGTGCTGCCTGTATTTAAAATTCCACACATTCATGTAAGCAAATGAGCACATCCCTGTAAACATGCGTGCATCTGCACGAATGTGTGGGTAAAAGGAGCTATGTGTATACACCCTTATGCAGCCAAGTAAAGGCGAGTTGTTTTTGTGTTACATTGAAAACGTGCGCAACACGCAAATTGGATAACTAATTTGAAAGTGGACCAACATATCGTCGCGTGGGAACCTTAGGGTTCTTCTATCTTCCAGCGGAAAATAGAGTCGTTTGGTTCCCACGCGACAATGTGTTCCTACCCTTCGCCTCCCCGACTACCATAGTCAACAGATACACTGCAAGTCTTCCATCATCCTGCCCATCACAGGATTGATATTGCGTGACATCCCATTAGATGAATCCACCTGGATTGAGGCCGGTGTGAGCGCAACACGCACATTAGATAACTAATTTGAAAGTGGGCCAACATATCGTCGCATGGGAACCATAGGGTTCTTTCTTCCAGTTGAAAATAGAGTCTTGTGGTTCGCACGCGACAATGCGTACCTACCCTTCACCTCCCCGACAACCATAGTCAACAGATACACAGAAAGTTTTCTGTCACCCTGTCCATCACAGGATTGATATTGTGTGACTACCCATTAGATGAATCCCCCGGATTGACGTCGATCCGCGGCGACTGTTTTGTATGTATGAAAACGCGCACAACACGCAAATTTGGCACGCAAATTTGGTATCTAATTTGAAACCGAAAAGACATGTGTACCCCACCCCATCTCTTTCAACCATCCGACGACCATAGTCAAAATGTAAGATACATGCAATCTGACTACCTCGTCACAGATTCAATATTGCAGAGCTACCTACTAAATGAATCCACATCATGGGTATGCGACTGCATGCCCATTGATATTCAGGCATATATATGCCCTCGGGTATATGCTTCCAACCACCCTGTATTTGCTGGCAGGATGTACACTAAGTGCGTAGGTGTTTGATTGCGTGCGTGTGTGATTACCCGCATTTGTGTGGGCACAAGTGAGCGTGTCTACACGAAAGAATTAGAGTACGGTGTCTTTTAACATCTGGTTTCTCTACTTGTCTTATACGTTGGACCATATCTTTTAAAGGGTATTACCGTCATTCTATGACTTCTTGTCCCCTGACATACTTCTTTGGCATCAGTGCGTTCTCGCAAGTGCTCGACTTCTTTTGTAAATTTTACTTGATCGTGGACTATGGCTAATAATATTCCATTTGATGAGATTCAGAATTCTGACGCTTATGACTTCATATCCAAGTTCAACACTTCACTGGGTATAGATGGTAGTGACACTGACCCGCCCTACACTATTGACAATTCGAGCTGTAAGTATTATATACCAGAAAATTTTAGCAAGCAAATACCAGAAAAAACTAAGTCATTCTCACTTTTTAATTTGAACTGCCGAAGTTTGAATGCTAACTTTGAGAACATTCAAAATCTTTTATGTGACATGTACCCTAGGAAAAATATATTTGATGTTGTGGGGCTTACTGAAATATTTGAAGTAAAAAATGATATATGTTTTGAACTCGAAGGCTATCACCCTTTAATTCATCAAACACGACCAACAGATGATGATGGCAGAGGGGGTGTTGGCTTATTTATTAATGACAACATTAGCTTCAAACAACGAAGTGATTTGTCAATTTTCATACCTCACGTATTTGAATCTCTTTTCATCGAAACAACCTCTAAAAAGGAATGCATTATTGGAATCATTTATAGACCCAACACCGCACCAAAAGCCGACCTTGACATTTTCTTGTCCACAATGTCCGAACTATTGAATAAAATCAACCTGGAGAATAAAAAAGCCTACCTTATGGGCGATTTCAATATTGACCTACTCAACTTCGCTAGTCACAACAAAACTGAACTTTTTATTGACTCTATATTTAGCTCAGGCTTCTTGCCCCTCATCACTAAGCCGACGAGAGTTACCGAAACTTCTGCAACTCTTATTGATCATATCTTTAGTAATGACTCCACTACACACCTATCAGGGATTGTCATTTCGGATATCAGTGATCACTTTGCAACGTTCTGCATTGGTAACTTGGAAAAACAAAATGCACGCCCAACACAAAGTCATAACCGCTCCTTTAAGAAAGAAAATATTGACCACTTCAAGAGGCTTCTATTAGGCTGTGATTTTTCCGACGTTTTCGACACATCCGATGTCACCCTAGCATACGACTTGTTCGTCGATACATTTTACAAAGCATTTAATGAAGCCTTCCCATTAGAAGTACCATCAGTACATTCTAAATATATTAGACGCGAGAATGACGGCCGGATTATTAGAGTCTTCCCTACACAAACAAAAGCTATACAGGAAAAAATTGAAATCTCCAACAACCCAAAATATCGCGAACTACAAACAGTTCTGTCACATCTTCAATCGTGCCAAACGCGCAAGCAAGTCAGACTACTATCATAATATCTTGTTAGATAATAAACATGACCTCAAAAAAACATGGCAAATATTACGTAAAGCCATTAATAAATTGGATCGGAAAACTGAGCCCCCAAATACCTTTGTCGATAACAATATCACTTTAAACGACCCCAAACAAATTGGTGACAAGTTCAATGCATTCTTTGCGAATATTGGGAAATCAGTAGGTGACCAAGTGCCAGACACAAATATTCACTTTTCACATTATATGAAGCACAATAGTGAAAACTCACTATTTGTAACGCCAACGAATACACAGGAGGTTATCTATAGTATTTCCAAATTGTCTTCAAAACCAACAAGAGATCGAGATGAAATGTCTACAAAACTTTTGAAAGCCGTCGCTTGTGAGGTCGCCAGCCCATTAACACACATCATCAACACTTCATTTTCATCCGGTCATGTGCCAACCAAAATGAAAATAGCCAAAGTCATACCAGTCTTCAAGTCTGGTAACTCTCAAATGTTTAATAACTATCGCCCCATTAGTATTCTCCCGACGTTCTCAAAAATACTTGAAAAGTTAATGTATAAAAGGCTAGTGGATTTCATAGACAAACATAAAATCTTATATAAGTACCAGTTTGGGTTCAGAACAAAACATTTAACTGTCCACCCTATATTGCACCTACTGAACAGCGTGGTAATGGAAAATGACAAACCAACAAAGAATTGCACCCTTTCCATATTTCTAGACTTCTCCAAGGCATTCGACACCATTGACCACTCGACCCTACTCCAGAAACTGGGATACTATGGTATTAGAGGTATTGCCCATCAGTGGTTTCAAAGTTATTTATCTGAACGAAGCCAATTTGTTTCATTCTTGAATACCATTTCAGAAACGTTACCAATAAATACAGGAGTGCCACAGGGGTCCATTCTTGGCCCACTTTTATTTCTACTGTACATCAATGATATTAACGAATCCACAGAACTCAGTTTACTTTCCTTTGCTGACGACACAACGGCCTATAGGTCAAGTAACAATCTTGACACCCTTACAGAAAGTATAAATTGCCAAAATAAACCACTGGTGTTCTGCCAACAAACTAGCCCTCAACCCTACTAAAACCAAATATAAGCTACTTCATCCACAAAACGATTCGTATAAGGTAAACGATATTAAACTATTTCTAAACAATACAAATATTGAGCCAGTTGGTAACGAGCAAGAACAAACAACTATAAAATTTCTTGGCGTACATATGGATGAAAATATGAAATTTAAAGAGCATATATCTGTGGTGTGCTCAAGAATAGCAAGTGCAATTTTTGTACTAAATAGGGCAAAGAACTTCTTGCCCCCGAAGATAATGAAAACTTTATACTTCTCACTGATTCAGAGTCATCTGATATATGGTATCCAGGTCTGGGGCCATTCGACCTACACCAGTAGAATTCTAAAACTACAAAAAAGAGCTGTCCGGGTCATAACAAAAAAAATCATATCTCTCTCATACAGATCACCTTTTCAGAGCTTGTGGCATTCTGAAATTCAATGATCTCTACAGCCTTCACGCATCACTTTTTATGCACGACTGGACGAACAAAAAACTCCCTATGTCATTCGATGATACCTTTCAAGTATATAGAAACCCCTCAGGAATGAATACAAGGCAAACCGGTAAATTAGATACCCGCAAACCAAGAACACAGTTCTCTGCTGTGCTGCCATTACACTCCTTCCCAAGAACCTGGAATAGTATAGACCCACAAATCCAGCAATTAAATAGACCCCGATTTAAAAAGTCCTTAATTGATAAAGCCTTGAATAATTATTCGCGTCCTAACTCCAAATGTGACAACCCAACGTGCCCCGACTGTGTCATCCGCCAGCTGTAATCTTCTGACATCTCATCCTCCTACCCCCATCCCTTAATTCTCAAATACATTCTAGCCCCCCCCCCCCCCCCCCCCTGAATTATAAATAAAAGATCAGACAACCCCGTCTTTGGAAAAGCACTTTGATACACTGATGCCAAAGAAACTTGATATCTTTCTTTCTACGGGAATGGCAGGAAGACAGCCTTATAGGCTATGCCATTTCCATGCCGTATACTAGCTTATGTTCATGTTTGTTGTAATGTTATTTTGTAATCAATGTACTAGTATACTGCAAAATAAAGATCTATCAAAATTGGAAAAACGAAGCACCGGCTTACTGAAAAAAAAAGAAAATGCTCGGCTTCCGATGCACCAGACACATTCACCCACTTTAGGCCTTTTCGCACTGGGGCGATGCATGCGCTGTGGGTTGTATAAATCGCTCGCGGAGCACGCCCCGCCTCCAGTGTGTAAAAGCTACTAAACAAATAAAACAGCAACATATTTACCTTATACTTAACAGTTGTGCGATAAGGGTAAACTACTTCCGAGCTACTATGAATACCACTGCTCCCCCCCCTCCCCTCCTCCACTCCCTTATTCCCATTTACTTTTCCCTCCGTTTTCATTGAGAAACAGTATTTGTTCCCGCAGCTCATCATGCGAATAAAGAATCTGCCCGCTTCGAGAAGAGGACCGTGCAATTCACGTCTCACGTGGAGACAGCCTTTTATATAAGCTGCAAGCTTCAGTGGTGCTGAATCCCTTTTTGTATTGTATTTAGGCTATATAAAGTTGTGTACATTCTGTTATTCCTGTAATATATTTTCATACAAATACAAATACTGTTTAAACTAAAAGTCATTGCTGGAACGACTCGAACCTTATCGAGCAAATAAGCAATGGAGCAGTTGCTCCGTGAGCAAATGCTCGAACGACTCGAATCTTATCGAGCAAATGAACTATAGAGCATTTGCTCGAAAGAGTGACTTCATTTACTGCTGTACGACTCGTCTCGGTATTTGAGGATACCTATGATGAGATGACACTACGTATCACTATGGTAATGACGTCATAACATGGCCGCTCACGCGAACTTCCATTACAACACAACATGGGGCCATTGGGTCACGTGATTTGACGCAACGTCCGGGGTCCCCTGCATTGCCTCCCCCCCCCCCCCGATTGGGGACGAAATACACGTGACATAGTACTGGAGAGAATAGCAGAAATGGCTTTAAAATGTGCTAACCTGAAATTGTCGCTAAGAAACCAAATAATCCAGTGGCTTGAACTGTACAGAACTGGTCAGAAATATGACTAATGGCCCCTCAGTAGAAAGAGCGCGTTCCAATGAAATGCCTTAAGCTGTGTTTTGAGCAGAAAATGATTTTTTAGTTGTTCAAGCGACATTTTAGTCGTGTTAGAGAGTCGTGTTAGGCGTGACATTATACACCTGTAGCCGAAAAAAGGCAAGACCAGCCTAACTGGTTAATAGTACGAAAGGATTTGAAAAAAGAATGAACTCACAATAAACAAAGAAAAAGTTGACGAAAGCTGCGAACTGCATGGGCGTTGCCAGGATTTTTCAAACGGAGTTCGACGTTGATGAAAAAGGTGCACATTTTAAAATTTATTATTATTATTATTATTATTATAAAAGCATTTTTATAGCGCCTTTTTTACTATACGGTATTCAAAGGCGCTTGGTATGGTGAATACAGATTATAGTGAAAATTTATAGACATTTACCTATTAAAGACTTGTTTAAATAAATGAGTTTTAATTGCTTTTCGAAATTTATATAAATCGTTTTCTTTGCGGACATCAATGGGAAGAGAATTCCACAGTTTTGGACCTGCCACGGAAAATGCTCTGTCTGCGAAGGTTTTACAATTACTTCTCGGTACAAAAAGTTCACAAGTGTTCTTTGATCTTAGATTTCGCGTGTGTCGAATTTTGTGGATCATGTTTTTCAAATAGTCTGGGGCGCCTCCATAGATACATTTGTGAACAAATGTCAAAATTTTAAACTGAATTCTTTTCGCTACTGGCAACCAATGTAATAATTTCAATGCCGCTGTACTGCTATCATATCTTGATTTTCCCAGAATAAGTTTAGCTGACATATTTTGAATTTTTTGAAGTTTTGACAGAAGATTTTGTGAAATGCCAAATAGAAGTGCATTCCCATAGTCCAGATGAGAAATTACCAATGCCTGAACTATGAGTCTGCAGGAATCTGTGGTGAGATGTTTTCTAATTTTCCTGATGTTATATAAATTATATGAAGCTATCCTACATTTTTCCATCACATGTTTTTCTAGTTTCATATTCTCGTCAATATGGAAACCAAGGTACTTTACGGAATCACTTTTACTAATGTTGGTGGAACCAACGCAAATGCCATTACGATTATTCTTACGCAATTGATCGTGGGAACCAAAGAAGATTACTTCTGTTTTTGAATCGTTCATTTTTAACTTGTTCTCGGACATCCACACACGTACCTCATCCAAACACGCTTCCAACTCATTGCACACCTTCTCTTCCTTGATAGCATCACCTGATAAGAAACTGTCGTAGAATGAGTGGTCATCCGCATACCCAAGTATATTTACTTTACTTTGAATAAACTGAAGTGTGCTCGCATAAACAGTGTAAAGGACTGGGCCTGCACAGGAACCTTGGGGGACAGAGAAATTTAGCAGTTTTGATGTTGATTTGTGTTTTCCTACAACCACGACCTGCTTACGTAAACATAAGTATGACTTAAACCAACTGAGAGCTGTATCTGACACTCCAAAGTTGTCGTGTAGAACGTTAAGCAGTATTTCATGATCTACTGTATCAAATGCAGCGGATAGATCTATGAGGGCCATAACAGTTATCTTTTTTTAATCCATTTTTAGAAGAATGTCATTATGTATTTTAATTAGTACCGTTTCAGTACTATAATTATTTCTATGTGCACTTTGATAATCAGGAAGTAGATCGTTGCTTTCCATATGGGAAGTGAACTGAGCCAAAACAGCTTTTTCAACTAATTTAGACAGGTACGATAAATTACTTACAGACCTGTAATTTGATGGTATTAGATCGAGTCCTGTTTTTTTTTTAGTAATGGATGGCCGTAAGCAATTTTCCATGCATCACAGAACTCTCCAGATGATAGAGATAAGTTGATAATCCTTGTTAACAGTGGTATCAGGATATCAATATTATCTCTAATCAACCAGGAAGGCACTGGATCTGAGAAACATGTTGTTGGCTTGGAGCGCTTGACAATATTCAACACATCTTCCTCGGTGACAGTATGAAAACAAGAGAAGGGAGACCCCTCAAATGTTGGGGTAGTTTTGAAATTGGCACAGTGTTTCAGTGCATTCCGGATTTTATCAATTTTATCTATAAAAAATGAGGAGAATTCCTCAGCAAGCTTTTCACTTTCAATACCAGGTAATGGGTTTGATTTTTCTCGACCAGTCAGTTTATTAACTATGTCAAAGATTTTTTTGGAATCTTTTCCACAGTTTGACACCACAGTATTGATATATGTGGTTCGGGATCTTTGAAGTGCGGTGCTATAACCATTTCTTTTTTCTTTAAAGTTAATTTTATCACATTCAAGGCCAGTTCGTTTCCATCTTCTCTCTGCAGCTCTGCGTGATTTTTTCATTTTCCGAATCGACTCATCGTACCATGGAATTTTCGGCCGAACTGTGACTGATTTGGTTTGCAATGGTGCATGCTTGTTGATTATATGTTGAAGAGTTTCGTTATAACTGTTATAGATATCAGCCACATCATTGATGCACATTGATGCGCCAACCATAGCAGTAAGATCGCATCTAAATTTAGTTTTGTCAATGTTTTTGACTTTCCTGAAGGACACTGTCTGAGTAGAAACTTTAGGTTTCTCAAACCCAAGTTTCATTATAACAAATCGGTGGTCCGAGATGGCGTGACCACTTACTGGTGAACCTACTGCCAATTGCTGATCATCTTTTGTCACTATCCAGTCGAGGATGTTACCTGATATGTGAGTTTCGGTAATTACATGTTGTTTGAGACCGAAGGAGTAAAACATTTTTTCCATTTTGGGGGTATCGTTATTGCATTTGTTGTTGAAATGAATGTTGAAATCACCAGCATAAATAACATTTTCAGAATCTGTTAGCGTTAGCTCGAGATATTCTTCGAACTCAGCGATAAAGGATGTAACACTAACTTTATGAGCATCTGAGTAAGGCGGTCTATATATTACATGTATTAACATTGAAATTTCATTGTATGCTATACGCCAGCATCCATATTCAAACGATGATTTTTCGCCCGAACTGATTAGTTTAACCTTCAGTGATGTTTTAAATATAAGTCCTATCCCACCACCTTTTCGGTTAGGTCTTGGAACATCGATGAAGTCGTAGCCATTTCCTTTTAAACCAGCTCTTGTTACTTGGTCTCGGTTGTCTAACCATGTTTCAGTGATGGTACATATGTCGTTTTGAATCGAGCATATAGTCCATAAAAACTGGAACTTTGTTATTTATTGATCGCACATTTACCGTGGCGAATGTTAGATTAATGTAATCTATCCCTTTGTTATGTATGGACTTAAGTTTGCACCCTGCACGTTTTCCACGCTTTACCTTTCTAGTTCTTGAAATACCAAGGGTTAAAATAGTATTATAAGTCACTGAATCAAGTCTATCTTGACTTCTGTTGTTGAGGCTGATCAGAGTTTCCTTGCTGTAATATAGCTGATTGAATATTGTAGTAATGTCTTCACACATTGTGGGCTGAGCACAGTTCATCAACAGCTCACACAGTACACAAAGAAAAACAAAGCACATCCAAAACACACAAAATTGTCCAGATTTTGAAATCATTTTTCACTTTTCATAAACAGGAAACTGAACTTAGATTGCTGTACAATTTTCATTTTAAGAATGTTTGTGGAAATAACAAAAATTCAAAAATAGTCAGAGCTCTCTCAGGTGCTGCTTCCAAGCGCAATCCCTACATGTTCCGCTTAAAATTTAGTATCAAGTGGAGATGTGTGGTGGACATTGGGGGATTTTTTGCATTCTCCGTTCTTAAAAAAAAACGTAAAAGGAGATTCGTTCGCACCACGCAACCCCCCCCCCCCCCCCCCCCCCCCCCCACCCACCCCATTGTCACGGTGAACTGGAAGGAGAATAAAAAAAGGACGGTCAAACAGACGCGCGCATATTCATCAGTTTCCGAATTTTCGGACGACCGAATTCCGTAATCAAAGAGTCGCTGATTGTCGGTAAAGTCCGTAATTATTAGTTTGTTTACAAATGGCACAGTGGTGAAGTTGGCAGATCCAGGTGCGTCTTTTCAGCTTTTCAACAACGTTAGGCACCTCTTTTACCAGATATTCACACAGCATTTGGGTTTAGAGCGACCAGCATAATTAAAAAGAGAGGTAGCGTGTTTTGAACACATATGTATAAACCTGTGATTTCCTGCAAGTTTACATATAAAAATAAACTACAATATATTTTAATTTTTATCACTTTTCCTTGCGAAACTGTCGAATTACCGCAGTTTGAAGTTGAACAGTATAAAATGTCTGCCAAACCACAAATAATTAGTTTCGTAAGGTGCCCTATAAGTAAGTGGAAATTATTTATTATGAAATTCCCACGAATTTTAAGGGGCCATATAAATTATAAGTAATGGAATCTTGTTTATTTTGAAATTCTCACTTCTGATATTCCTTAAATTCAGATTAAATATACACAAATTATACATCAAAATGAAGGTTGGGATGTATAGAACATGAAACACATAAGTAATCAACTCATAGAGTTGACAGCAGGCACCGCTTGTTCCTGGAAGTCTGCTATCGTATTCGTACCAGAACTGATAATAAAATAATATTTCGCAAGAACAACTCGTGGCCGTATGTGCTTTCAGATATTCAGTAACAAAGCTAGGCATTCAAAACTCTTTCGAGTGCAGCGATAGGACTGCATTTTGGAAAAGGACAACACTGTCTGCATTTTTTTTATTGAAGATGTTTTCCATGCGGGTAATACTTTTTGCCGGTAAAAAGGACGGTATCCGCTAAAAAGGATGGTACGTTTTTAGGTACCAAATGCACCATACCTCTGAATGTGTTAAACGTGATTATTTGAGGAAGCTTATGCAATAATAAATATATAGAAGGAAGATTAAGTATTGTTTGTGGTTCTATGACGTTTCGGCCTTGGAACATTTCGGCCTCCAATCGGGCCGAAACGTCTCGAGGAATGCAGGAGAAGTCGGCCCATAGGAGAACTCGGCCCAAAACAAAGTCGGCCCACAAGAGAAGTCGGCCCATAAGAGAAGTCGGCCCCAAACAAAGTCGGGCCATAGGAGAACTCGGCCCAAAACAAAGTCGGCCCAAAACAAAGTCGGCCCATGAGAGAAGTCGGCCCCACCCTTATAAAAAGTACCGTGGTAAATCCACCCCAAGCCCTGACAAACCTTGTTTTAAATATTATAGAATGAATTTCATCAAGGTTCTGCTCACCTTTGCGTTATGTTTTTCCACATTTTAAATTGAAGCATAAATCAATTTAAATAAAATAATGTCTTTTTATCACTGATAATACCACTACGTAACATCAGTTCCTAGAAAGCCCTGTGGGCGTTCTAGGAATTAATGTTAAGTACTGGTATTTTCAATGATAAAAAAACAAGACTGCTTTTTTTCATACATCTCAAATTGTGAAGTGTTGAATCGTCATTACGGCGAAATACGGAAATAGATCAGTGTATTGTGATTGCTGTAAATTAGTTCTGTTTGCAGTAAAATAATGTCTTTTTATCACTTATAATACCACTACTACGTAACATCAGTTCCTAGAAAGCCCTGTGGGTGTTCTAGGAATTAATGTTAAGTACTGGTATTTTCAATGATAAAAAAACAAGACTGCTTTCTTTCATACCTCTCAAATTGTGAAGTGTTGAATCGTCATTACAGCGAAATTCGGAAATAGATCAGTGTATTGTAATTGCTGATTATTTTTAACAATCTTAATTAAAAATTGAAAAAAAACCCTGTTATGTTGTCATTTTTGTCCTTTGAAAGGATCTTACAAACCCTACCGCCCCAAAATGGCATTTTTTGCCATTCAGTCGAAAGCAGCCAAGCTACGTTTTGTCCATTTCCATGGTGGTACCCCAACCCCCGCCCTCCAACCTTGCAAATAGTGAGATTGACCAATGTCCCACAACACCATCGGCACCTGCTCTCTGCCATTTGACGAGCTCAACACTACATCTTATATATGTCACTATTTTATTTCATCAAATGACTGATACCGGGTCTCTGTGATCAGACTTTTTGTCCTAAACCATCGGATGTTAACCTTTAGTTTGTGGGGCCGACTTCTCCCAAATTGTCTGGGTCGACTTCCTAGGGGCCGAGTTCTCTTGTACTTCATGGGGGCGACTTCTCTCGTGGGCCCACTTCTCTCAAATTGACTGGGCCGACTTCTCCTAGGGGCCGACTTCTCCTGTAGTTTTTGGGGCTGACTTCTCCTAGGGGCCGACTTCTCCTAGGGGCCGAGTTCGCAATGGGCCGACTTCTCCTGCCCCCGTCTCAAGAATCGGGCCGAAACGTCTTAGGTTTTTGGTATTATTTTGATGAAGATTAGGGTATTATTTGTTTATATTTATAGTTTTAAATATAAAATAAACTTGATTAAGGTTTTTATTAGGCTTTTCCCTCTGGAAAAGACTATTGTTTTTCTACGGATTATTTTTTAGGGGGGGGGGGGGAGGGGTTCTCCACACATTTTGTCCTGTACGATTCAGAAGCCATTTTCGAACCGATTTTGACGAAATTTTGCACACGCATAGAGGGGCACAAAATCTAAACATGTGCCGAAGCGGAATTTTCGATTTAACCCTTATGTCATCAGAATTGGCAAAAAACTGCCAAAATTGGGGTTTATTGGCACTTTCCCGAAACACGTCTTGTAGATTTTTTTTATACATTCATCATTACTAGACCTGTCTGTGACACGTCCTTTGATCCACACGACATATCAGGCGATGCATATGGTAACCCTCCACAGGCAGCCAAACATCGAAATTTTGATGAAATAGGCCAGTTTCAGGCCAACACTGCACTCAAAGAATACACGAGAGATAAACATAACTTCCTTTATTGGGAGTGAAATTCACAGAGGATCATTTTTGTCAGTAATAAGGGTGTTCAAAAAACCAAGCGTTAACCCGTTTTGGGCTGGTTAAACGGCAATACCCCCATAAAGCTCAAAAATTCGTATTTTCCGTGGATTTCTCTAAACGAGTCTTGTAGATTTTCAAGAAAAATTTGTCACTCCCAGGCCTTGGTGTGACAATAGAATTTGCACGGACAAAATACTGCGGTGAGCATTTGTTAACCCTCCACGGCTGCTAAATGTCAAAATTGTGATAAAATGGGCTGTTTTTGAACGCCAACAGCACCCACTTGGTGTACCACCGAGAAAGGTTCCTTCTTTTATCGGACGCAAAATTGATGGGGAAACATTTTTGATAGTGGTAAGGGTATTCAAAAGTCGAAGTCTTAACCCATTTTGGGCTGGTTAAAGAGAGATACCCCTTAAAAGCTTAAAATTCCCATTTTCTGTGGATTTCTCTAAAAGCAACTTGTAGGTTTTCAGGAAAAATTGACTATTCGCAGGTCCTTGTGTGACATTACAAGTTGCATGGACAAAATATTCCGGTGAGCATTTATTAACCCTCTACAGTCTGCTAAGCATCGTAATTTTGTTGAAATAGGCTGTTTTCAGACGCGCACAACACCCAATGCATACCCGAGAGATAAACATAATCTACTTTGTTGGAAGTGGAATTCACCAAGGACCAAATTTGTTAGTAATAAGGGTATTCAAAAAACCAAGCATTAACCCCTTTTGGGATGGTTAATAGCAATACCCATCAAAAACTTAAAAAATCATGTTTTCCCTGAATTTCTTTAGAAACGTCTCGTAGGGTTTCAAGAGAAAATGGTCGTTGATAGGTCTTAGAGTCACATTACCAGTTGCATGGATAAAATATTCAGATAAGCATTTGTTAACCCTCCATGGGCTGCTAAATGTCAAAATTTCGAAAAAAATGGTCTGTTTTTGGACACCAACAACATCAAATGGGAATGCTGCAGAGAAACATAACTTCTTTTACCAGACGCAAAACTGATAGGGAAAATTTTTAGTAAGTACTAAGGGTATTCAAAAATTGAGGTCTTAACCCATTTTCGCCTGGTTAAGGAGATGGACCGCTTAAAAGCTTAAAATTCCCATTTTCTGTACATTTCTTCAAAAAATCTGGTAAGTATTCAAGAGAAATTGACCATTTGCAGGTCTTGGAGTGACATGTTAAGTTGCATGAACAAAAGATTCCGGTAAGCGTTTGTTAACCCTCCAGAGACAGCAAATTTTGAGAAAATGGGCTGTTCTTAGCCACCCATTTCACCCAATGTGTACCTGCGAGATGAACATAACCACCTTCATTGGAAGTGGGATTCACCGAGGATCGTTTTTGTAAGTAATGAAGGTATTCATAAAACCAAGCATTAACCCGTTTAGAGCTGGTTACAGGGTGATACCCCTCATAAGGTTAAAAATTCATGTTATCCGAGGATTTCTCTAAAAACATCACGTAGATTTTCAAGAAAAATTGGCCATTCTCAGATCTTAGTGTGAATTACAAGTTTCATGTACAAAATATTCCAGTAAGCATTTGTTAACCCTATGCTGGTTCTCAAACATCAAAATGTTGAAAAAGTGGGCTGTGTTTGCATACCCGCAGCACCCAAAGTTAAGAGGAGAAATCAACATAAGTGGAAGTAGAATTCACTGAGAATTATTTTTATAAGTAATAAGCGTATTAAAAAAACAACCCTTAACCCGTTTTGTGCTGGATAAACAATTATACCCGTCAACAGCTTAAAATTCATGTTCTCCCTGGATTTCTCTGAAAACATCTTGTAGATTTTTAAGTAAAAATATGGCCATTCACAGTTTTTGGTGTGAAATTACAAGTTGCATGAATAAATATTCCTGTTAGCACTTGTTAACCTTTAACAAGCTGCCAGACATCAATATTTTGGATACATTTGAGATAAAATGGACCATTTTCAAATAGATACAGCACTCAGTGGGTATGTGTCAAACAAACATAACTCCTTTTGTCGGTCATTAACTTGTTGGACGACGATATTGATATTACCCCTCTCCACCGTTAATGATGGTTTTTACCTAAATAATTTTTTTTTATCAAACTGAGTCATTTGAGACTTCTATACTCACCTTTTTCATGACATCAATGAAGGAACTTCAGTGAGACAGTCAAAAGCCATTCATCATACACTGTGGGGTCATGACAAAGTATGGAATCTCATCGGGAAAAGCCATGATTATCCAGAATCATAAAGTCTAGTTATGGTTGAACTCACTGTTGAGTTGGAAATCAAAGAATTTATGAGAATGAAGAACTTTTCCAATATGGGCAGGACTCACATATAAATATCCAATATTTTGAAACTAGACTCCGAATTCACTTAAATTTTTCCATATTTTGAAATGAAGCAGAAAGTTCACGTCTACACAGTACAATGTTGCACAATTTCTGACCCCAGATATTTTTTTACAAGGTGAGTGGGAGTGTTATTGTTGTGATAACATACAAATGAGCTATGTGTGCGATAAACCTGTGATTCTAATACTGTTTTTAGAGTAATTACTCAGGAAAAGGTGTGACGAGCAATCTAAAATGGATGTTTTTGTAAAAATCAGCTGACAATTCCAACACTTGGCATTCTTACTTGGAGCGTCTTCTCCGAGTAATAATATCAAGTGTTGGAATTGCCATCAAAAATAAAATATAACCAAATTTTATTGTGATTACCCTGCAGCTTATTACAACTGCACCTGCACACTACGTGCACCTACACACTACGTGCACCTACCTACTTCTACCGTACCACTCGAAATAAGTTGCAGGGTAATCACTATAAAATTTTGTTATATTTTATTTTTGCTGACAATTCCAACACTAGGCATTCTTACTTGGTGCATCTTGTCCGGGTAATAATTTCAAGTGTCGGAATTGCCAACAAATATAAAATATAACAAAAATTTTACTGTTATTACAATAGTACAAGTGCACTTCATCTAGTCCCGGTTTTTACATTGTAAATACATACATGTAATATATTATGTATCCTGCTCGATGTCTGTTTGTGTATTTATTTCTCTGTTATTTTTAACATTGGTATTTCTGTTGATTTGTATGAAAAATTGTACTTCCAATACAAATACATTGAAAAGGCCGGGATAAATAGAAAAATCTTCAGAATTTTTTGCGTTCTTCCATTTTCTCCTCACTCACAATTTCGTGAGTGGCAGATCACGTGTTCTTGTGTCCTCGACCCACTTCAAATCAAAAAATGTTCTCCTTTCTCCGGTACCTCAATATATGGAGGCCGAAACGTCTCGGGCCGAAACGTCCCAGTACCTTGTTTGTTTTATTGTAGACTATATTCAAGACAAAATAGATCATTTCGCCATCGACACTGATCGACACGCCATTTTGGAGGGAGGGTGCGTCGATTTACCACATAGAACTACATAGAAGCACAAAGAAGCACATAGAAGCACATAGAAGCACAAAGAAGCACATAGAACTATATAGATAAGATTTGGAGACAAATTACTAAAGACTGCTGCAAAAGAACAGAGAGAAGTAGGTTTTTTTGTCCGATCCAGTGGTGGATTAATCGAAAAATTGGACTCGGAGAAACTTCGGATCGACGGACCAATTTTAAAGCTCATTTTCGGCTATCGACCGGTGCATTAGTTTTTATGATTCACACAGATAATCGAATCCTCCCCCCCCCCCCCCCAAAAAAAAAAAACAAAACAAATTAACCCTTTACCCAAAGTCGATAGAAGACGACACTTGAAAGATAAATTCTAAAATAGTTTATTTGTTGAAGTCGCACTTTTAAATATAGCTTATGACCTCTCAACGAGAGGTCATAAGCTATGTTTTTAAGACAAACAATTTACTCAGATTCAAGGTATGGTGTTCTCTATGGGGGATGTGGCCATACTAGCACGGAACAGTCGGATCTAATGCTGGGTTGGGGGGGGGGGGGGGGGGGGGCTTATCAGGTAAAGGGCGTTAGGCCCGATACTCTTCTATGGGGTATCTATGAGATAACTGTGATGTTCTATGGGGTTCTCTTATGGGGTATCTATGGGGTAAATCGTCGAATCGCCTTGTGGTTTTATGCAACTTTGGAGGATGCTACTGTAAACTTCATGATGATTGTAGGAGTGTACATAAAACCAACGCAACTTTATTTTTCATAGTTTATTTGTAATTAAGTACCACACCGTACTCAACATAAAAACATATTTACAAGTTAACAAACAAAACATAAAACAACGATATGTGACAGATAAAACAATAATAATATATATATAGCAAATCATGTTACTTTGCCCGACCCTCTGATTTGTCTCCGATGAGAAGGCCATAATCTTATCCAACAGCTCCCAACAGTCGTCCTACCCCTTCTCTCATAATTATTTATTTATTGGTGTTTAACGTCACTGTCGGTATCTAGGCTATATCATGACATAACAAAAGTAACAAATCAAGTTTTGCCAATTGTTTATGAGTCATTTAGTGAAAATCCACCCACGCTATACTGCACACTAACAAAAATGGCGTACATCAACTATATGGAAATAATTTCAAAATAAAACGAAAAGCAAATCCCAGCGTCACATATGATCTCTTATTTGTAATAGGAAAACTAGCACTAAAATATTCCCTGTAATTAGCAAAGCTGTTGAAGTAGCACTAAAAAATACCCCATCTGATCTTCTGGAAATACATGTATTAGCACTACAATATTCCTTGTTGTAATCCATCAAAAGGACAAGCACAGTTTGCTTATTTTTCTCATACCCTTTCCCGGACAATGCATGAGTATTTATTGGGGAGAACACATCACCCATGAGTCATTTAGTGAAAATCCACCCACTCTATACTGCACACTAACAAAAATGGCGTACATCAACTATATGGAAATTATTTCAAAATAAAACGAAAAGCAAATCCCAGAGTCAAACTAAATAATTTTCCCAAAATTTTTCCCAATAATTTTCCCAAAATGAACGACTTCATAGCCTAGTTTGGCCGCGAATGCGTGAATGTTATTTAGGAAGTAATCATTTGAGCAGAGTTAATTTCTCGTCTATCCGACAGATTACTATTTAGGAAGTAATCACTTGAGCAGAGTTGTTAATTTCTCGTCAAACCGACAGATTACTAAACTGCAAAATGTCTCCCCAGTCAGAAACAGACTTTAGTCGGTAAATGTTTGATCTAAGGGATTATCACTCTTCTCCAAACAATAGCTGCCGAATGAATGAGAAGACCCCACAATGCTGAACTCAAATGTAATTGGAAAACTAGCAATAAAATATAGCCAAAAGAGTATATATTGACTATTTCACGGAAGCCTGTGAAATAGTCAATATATACTGCTTTGGCTATTTCACGGGCGCCCGTGAAATAGCCACTGCCAATATAAATAATTGGATGATTTGAAGTGTATCCAAGTTATTTACTGTTTTCTCGTCCCCGTGGGGACATAGGCTTAAACGATTAGCAACACTTGCCTTCATACTTATTTTGTGTCATGATATACAGTTAAAACTAGAAATTCTGTCATGAATTGCGCGTAAATAGCACGCCCATGTCTATAGGCTGCTTGTATGATGATAACACTGAAAAACTTAAAAGGGAGCGAAATAGCCTTAGAAGTCTGTATTTTTATATATATTTTTTTTTGGACATTGAAGTTAGGTTTGCAAAAACATTTTTATGAAGATACAGTTTTATTTTTTTGTAAAGCGACAGGAGACAGCATACATGTATTGGGTAAAGGATTAACTTTGGTGGTGGTGAAGGGCAAGGGGGGGGGGGGTGGAAGGGATTCAATTGTCTGTATGAATCATAAAAACTAAAAATCAGAAAAAAATGAGCTTTAAAGTTGGTCCGTCGATCCGGCGTTTCTCCGAGTCAACTTTTTCGATTAATCAACCACTGGATCGGACCAAATAACCCGTCATTTTGGAGCATTCTTTAGTAATTTGTCCCCAAATCTTATCTATATTGTCCTATACGATTCTATGTACCCCAACAATTTCGAAAATATGGGAAATGGATTATATATCTAGCGGGGCGCAGCCAGGATTCTGTAATTGGGATAGGGGGCTATCATGATATTTGAAAGGTTTGCATTTTTTTGTGGGGGGGGGGGGGGGGGGGGGGGACCCCACAACGACCTTTCAAATATCATGATTGCCCCCCCCCCCCCCACCACCCCAAAAACAATAGCTACCCCCACCCACCATTATATAGAGTCCTGTCTATGCCACTACTAGATAAAAAAATCCATTTCATATTTTCAAAATGGGGGGTGGAGGGGACTAGATCGATATAATGCTCGAACTAATTGTGCGTATTCCCTCCCACGAATTGGAGGCCCAGGATATTTTTTTTCTTCAAATTCTAAATCTCTGAGATCGATTCTGGTGGCTCCTAGGGAAACGTGGGGGTTAAAAACAGTTAATTATGGTTTGCATTTGGGGGCCCTCAGACCCCCCCTCCGGGCCCACCACTGGGAGCTCACATGTAGGGATTGGTGGAGTGAGAACAAGGTGCTCCAGTCTTAACACTTTACCCAACGAATCGCCCGCATCAGCCAGCGTAATATGCAAATTCAGCAGTTGAAAAAATATTGTTTTCAAAACATTTCAACAAAATCATATCATGTGACCCCTCGTTGGAACGAGCTTGTTCCAACAAGGGGTCACATGATATGGTTTTGTTGAAATTTTTTGAAAAATTTAAAAAAAATGATATTTAAAATAATAAATTTTGATATCGTCTGCGTTGGGTAAAGGGTTAATAGGCACCTGTGGGTATCATTGGGGTAGGATATACAGGAATCTAGAATTAGTATCCACTG
Organism: Pictodentalium vernedei; assembly: GCA_031216915.1. Taxonomy (NCBI): domain Eukaryota; kingdom Metazoa; phylum Mollusca; class Scaphopoda; order Dentaliida; family Dentaliidae; genus Pictodentalium; species Pictodentalium vernedei. The sequence continues at coordinate 229,381,660 of CM062291.1, forward strand.
ATGTGTGGTTGGTTTTAATATTTATTGTCAACTCGGCATGTGTTTTGCAAAACGCTAACTGAAAATAAATTATGAACCCCCGTTTAAAAAAATAGCTTGAACACAACTTTCTGCTGGTAAAAAAGACGGGAAGTGTATAAAACTATGTTTTAAAGTACTAAATGTATAGCGGAATATGTGAAAAGTGATAATTTAATGAAGCATGCGCAATAATAAATATATATAACAAAGATTAAGTATTGCTTGTTTTATTGTAGACTATTTTCAAATTATAAATGGTTTCTCTCCCAAAACCTTTCTGTTAAATTCCTTCGTAGTGAACAGAAACATCTGAATGTTACGCACACGAATTAGTTACACCTCCGTCGAGCAAGTATGATAATATTCACCCCGTCGGGCACCCCAGCGAATTCGTTGTTTTCCTTGCAAAAAATGGCCTGTCGATCAGTGTCGAAGGCGAAATGATATATTTTGTCTTGAAAATAGTCTATAATAAAACAAACAATACTTAATCTTCCTTCTATATATTTATTATTGCGTAAGCTTCCTTAAATAATCACTTTTCACACATTCAGAGGTACATTTAGTACTTTAAAACATAGTTTTTATACACTTACCGTACTTTTTACCGGATACCGTCCATTTTACTGGCAAAAAGTATTACCCTTCCATGCTCGACAGACATGCGCAAATCACTCGATACCACAAATTTCCATCGAAAGACAAAATCGCAATTCTCAGAAATTTCAACAGGTATCATGATACCTTGCAATGAATATGGCAACTGTGCAGTCTCTAGCTAATAACAATATACTGTATTAAGGGTGATCTTTCTCATTATTTGATTTTAGAAGGCGTTGTATATTAATGCTTTTTCCGTCCGATGACGTCGACTGGAAATCGAAAGTAAATTCATATGTAAACAAAAGCAAAGGTTTTGAAATTTATCCCCAAGCAGCTCTGTCGTTGTGTTTTGAAGAATTTTGATACCCTAGCCTTGTTCTTGGATATGTAAAGCACATTTGGCCTCAAGTTGTTCTTGTGAAATATTATTAAATTATCAGTTCTGGTACGAATACGGTAGCAGACTTCCAGGAACCAGTGGTGCCTACGGTTGACTCCATGAGTTGATTTGCACATGTGTTTCATGTTCTATACATCTCAATCTTCACTTTGATGTACATTTTGTGTATATTTAATTTGAATTGAAGGAATATCAGAGGTGAGAATTTTCAAAATAAACAAAATTCCATTACTTATATCACCATTTAAATAAATATACACAAATTATACATCAAATTGCAAAAATGAAAGTTGTGGGGATACTGAAAAGAACACAAAAATATGTGTAACTTCAACTCAGTAGTTGAAGAACTGAAAAGGGCCATAAAGGGTAGAAAAGCCAAAGTCCTGCATATAGGAGAAGTAGAAAACTCATGGGGTGGAAAGCAACAAGGCCATGGTAGCAAAGGAAGAATACCAACAAGCACGAAATAAAGTAAATAATATTAAAGACTATAATCGAAGAGTTGGAAATAGCAATCTTATTGGGACGATAAGAACGACAGGGGGGGGGGGGGGGGGGGGGGGCGAGTTCGAACATATTTTGGAAATGGGTGAATAAACGTAACAGAGGAAGTACCCACAGAGTATTAAAATAGATGGCAGAGATACAGACAATCAACATAAAATCACATCAGAACTAGTCAAGCACAGGGAAAAGGTAAACGATAAGCGATGAGGCATGGGGAACCCACCGGTGTGTCCAAACCAGGTCGAGGAAAATCTATCGAACTGCGTGTGCAGCAAAATTAAAACCGAGGAGGTGCGAAAGGTGGTCTCAAAATTAAGGAATGGAAAAGCGGGAGGGGTAGATGAAATTCCAGTTTCTCAAGAAAGGGGGAGAGGAACTTTGTGAAAGCCTAACTGCCCTATTCAATTTAGCCATAGAAAAACAAGAAGTCCCAAAAGAGTGGAGAGAAAGCAAAGTGACATTTATCCACAAAAAGGGGGAAAAAGACGTTTGGGACAATAATTGAGGGATCTCTGTCAGTAGCAACATTGGAAAAGTTTTCTGTAAAGTCCTGTATGGGAGATTAGAGGAAGTGATTGAGGAGAAGTGTTTTTTGGGAGAGATTCAGAATGGTTTCAGGAAGGGAAGGAGAGTCACTGACCTTCTTTTCACGCTATCCCAATTGGTAGAATCTGTGAAAGCTAAAAGAAAAAAATGTTTATGGCCTTTTTGGATGTTAAAAAGGCATATCATAGAGTATGGAGGGAGGGGATGTCGTGAAAACTTGAGGCTGTGGGCTTGGGAGGCGAGTTTGTTGGAATTCTGAAATCATATAAAGTGTACAAAGTGAACTTAGTCTGGGTAAAATAACAACAAAACGTGTGCCTATGGAGATAGGCCTAAAACAGGGGTGTATCCTTTCGCCAACTCTTTTTGCATTGTACAACAAAGGTTTAGGAGATGAACTCCTGCATAGCGACGAGGGGGTAGCAGTTGGGGACTTGAAGATCGCAGGGCTATTTTTTTTGCAGACGATGTGGTACTAGTGTCAGAAAGATAAGAGGGGCTAGCAAAAATGCTGGGAAATTTGGGAACAAATGGAGACTCAAACTAAATGAAAGCAAAAGTAAAGTTATACCTGTGGGCCGTAAAGTGGACCCCACTCAAAGGTGGAGAGTGGGGGAGTTCTGTACACCAGAAAGTAGCAGCAAACTCCTTTGCATAGGAGAGACAGATGACTACGAGTATCTGGGGGTATATATAAACATCACAGGAAGAAGCATCCACCGAAACCACACAAATAAATTGATTCTGAAGGGGAGGCGGATCCTTAACCAAATGAAACTTATAGGGAGAAACAGATTCAATATGGTTTTCATGGGGAAAACCATTTGGGAAATAGTGGGTGTGCCAAGTATAACATATGTTACGGAAGTGGTACCCCTAAACCAAACAGCTGTAAAGAGCTTGGAGACCCTGCAGAACGTTGCAGGCCGATGGATAACGGGGTCGAGTAATGCCACGGCACTAGAAGCAATCAGGCGCGAGTCTGGGAGGATGAGGATCAAGGACAGGATAGACTTATTGAAACTCGTCGATAATTAAATTTCATTCTCATGCCAGCCCTAGACTCTACAACAGCCTGAGAAGGAAGTAGCAGGCCTTGCATTTTGAAATACTTTCGGGACTTACCACTATGTCCCTTAGAATGGACTTTCAGTGCCTGCACTACAAGTCGGAAGTAGTTGTAGGTAAACCGCAATTATCTCGCATATTTTGTGTGGTTATAAACTATACAAAAACCTGAGTTGCATTTCCGTGCCACCAATAAAAAACGATAACTGCATTTGCTGATTGTTTGTGACCAGAGTCCGAAACACAAATAAACGATAGGATTGGACTTGTGGGGAGAAGTGAGAGGTGGGCTTTTAGGAAGCTGCATTGTGACTTTCAGTCATAAACACAAATGATAGCAACAATCATTTGTGATAAGATACATTTACATGTAAAGCAAAAATCAAAAATATTTTGTTGGCATTTGCAATACTCAAGTCATGCAAACAAAAAGTTGGAACATCATTCCTTCTGAACTATTGTCCATTGCCTGCCTCTTTAGGATGAAATTTCCAATTCGGCAAGGAATAGTGAAGACCGTCAAATAATAAATAACGCCATAAACTTAATGCTATAATAATATGCATTGTATGATGAAAAGTATGAACTGAAGGTCTTAAAAGAAACAAGACAAAAAGGTACAATTTTTCCGATGTGGGATGAAACGAAAAAAATGCGAACCTGCAGTACCATATGATATTTCACTTATGAACTCGGCCCTCCCTTTAAACAGAAAAATTATTAAAAATGACATATGTAGTAAGCCTACTCAGTAGTTTTTGGGACTAAGTCCTTTCATGTAAAGTCTTTTCTATGTCTACCCGTAGTGTGATCCGACTGGGAAAAAAACTGCCGGATTCGATTTAGCTGGTGCACTTTTTTCGATTTGAGCATTAATATACATGTACACATGTCTCAACACTGTGGGCACACAAACTTGAAGAGTTAGTCACTGATAAATGTAACATACATCACGGATCATTGGTACTGAGTATGTCAGAGGGGATATGCTGGGGTGTCAGTAATGGGGGGGGGGGGGGGTGGCAGGAGGGGAGGGTTGTTGTAGTTGTACGTGGACAAAGAATCTGTAATACATATTAGGCCTACACCTAATACATAATCACATATTTATTTTAAAACAGGCTAATAGAAAAATGAAAGTGTCAGTGACACTGTAGCCCAACCTGTTTAAGACATGTACATGTATAGTATGTGACACAGCAATGACAAACATCTAGGTAATGACCTGATAACAAAGGTACATATAAAGTATTGTAAGGGTCTGTACATAAATGTTGAGCGTAGCCTGAAACAAATGCATAAGTAAAGTATTGTAAAGGTGGGCGACAGTTAGATGCTAAACTAGAAAAGAAATTTTTAAGTCCCAGAGTGGGTCTGACTGAACCCCAAAATATTTGTTCTCAGAGCACAGTGATAACAAAGGCACCCCAAAACACTCGTTCCTGTCCCAAGGTGATAATAAAGGTACCCAAGAAGTTTTGTGAAGATCGGTTCATAAATACAGACTCTAGCCCAAGCCGTATTGACATGTGCACTTACTGTGTATATGTAGCACTGAATAAATCAAAGTTCATCTAATTTGCATAATTTCTGCACGAGAAAAAAAAACGTATTATATGTGATGTATTCCATGTTACTAAACATTCATTCAAAATTTATTCAAATCAGAACTTTCATACAAAAGTTCTATACAAAAAACTGATTGCACTAATTTTGGTACAAAATGGCTGCTGGTGGCCATCTTGAATTTCGAACCGCACCCAAAAACACTCGTTCTCGTCCCACGGTGATAACAAAGGTACCCAAGAAGTTTCGTAAAGATCGGTTCATAAATCCGGCCTAAGCCGTAGCCGTATAGAAGTTGTGTACAAAAAACTGACTGGACCTAATTTCGGTACAAAATGGCCACTGGCAGCCATCTTGAATTTTGGACCACACCCAAAAACCCAGATCGGTTCATAAATACAGCCTCTAGCCCGAGCCGTATTGACATGTGGACTTAATGTGTACAAATGCACTGAATACATCAAGTTCATCTAATTTGCATAATTTCTGCACAAGAAAAAACCCGTATTATATGTCATGTATTCCATGTTACAAAACATTCATTCAAAAATTTATTCAAATTAGAACCTTCATACAGAAGTTCTGTACCAAAAACTGATTGTACCTAATTTTGGTACAAAATGGCCACCGGCAGCCATCTTGAATTTCAGACCGTAACCAAAAACAATTGTTCTCGTCCCACAGTGATAACAAAGATATCCAAGAAGTTTCGTAAAGATCGGTTCATAAATACGGCCTCTAGCCCGAGCCGTATTGGCATTTGCAGTTATAGTGCTGAAAGTAACACTAAATAGATCAAAGTTTGTCTAATTGGCATGATTTATGCACGAGAAAAAAACCTGTATTATATGTGATGTATCCCATGGTACTAAATATTCACACAAAAATAGTCAAATCAATGCTTTCATATGGAAGTTCTGCGCAAAAATCTGATTGCACCTAATTTTGTATAAAATGGCGGCCATCTTGAATTTTGGACAGGACCCCAAAACACTCATTCTCGTCCCAAGGTGATAACAAAGGTACCCAAGAAGTTTCGTAAAGATCGGTTCATAAATACTGCCTCTAACCTGAGCCATGTTGATGACGCAACAGATAGGGCTGCAACGATACATCTCACTCACGATACAATATGTATCGCAATTTTTTTTCACGATACATTACATGCAGTACATTGAGAGTGAATTATCAGTAATAAAAGGCCCACAAACTGCACAGAGTCCAACTTTCATTTGGCCAGTAACATCCAATTTCTTTTTTAGTGCTACAGAAAGACAAGCAAGTTTCAGCCAATGGACCTCTGGGAGTCTGGGTTCAACTCAGAGGTGAGAGGTCTGTTGCCTCAAATTATGCTTATAAATTAGACAGAGTTGATATTTTACTGAAATACAAATGAACAAGTGGAATCACAGGAGTCTAAAATTCTACCAGTATAGCTATAATTCACTTTCAAGGTGATATTTACGTTCCCAACGTAATCCCCTTCTGAAGGGGATTACGTTGGGAACGTAAATATCACGTTGAAAGTGAATTATAGCTATTCTGATAGAATTTCTGACTCCTGTGGTGGAATTATAAGTTGGAAAAGCATAAAATAGACTTGTTGGGCCTGAAAATGCAACTTCTGACTACATCATGCCAACCTTCTGGAAGTGTATCGTTCGTATCGTGATACACACGACATGATACGATATGCGTATCGGTGTACAAATTTATCGTGATGCATTGAAATCGCGATGAAACGTTGCAGCCCTAGCAACAGATGGATGGACGGTGGGCCATGACAATACCTCAAATTTGGCTTTGCCAAAGTTGAGCTAAAAATGACACAATATTTTAACTAGAGAGAGGAATTTTCTCCCTCTCTCTGGGGTACTTCAATTGCATGAATACTTATTTACTTTGCAGGGTTCATTGTTAGATCAAGAGCATTGTTTCTTGTAAACAATAACTTCAGAAGGCCCGCATAATAAAAGGAAGCTGATTGATTTGTATGCCCAACACTTAATCCAATTTCGGTGAGTGTCTAATTGCCACCAGTTTAATTACAAAACAGACTACTGTAATTAACCACATGTGAAAACACAATATGGGTGACGGTGACTGCTATTCTAGGAGTGCCTTTTCCATTGGATGTTTTTTTTTAGCTGCGGCGAGCAGCTCTATATGTGGCAATGTCGGTCGGTCTGTCAGCCGGTCTGCGGTCTGTCACCAACGAGTTTAAAAAACACCATAACTCCTAAAATACTTGATGGAATGACACCATACTTGGTATGCAAGTGTATCTTCATGATGTCTACACCCTCTACACCCTCTCAATAGTGCATGTCATTCGGATAATTTCTGTCACATTTATGGACTTGTCACCAACAAGTTTTTTTTGTCACCAACAAGTTTTAAAACATCATTGGCGTTGCATGAATCGTTGCAGCTTCAGCACTGTGACAGTGCGCTCTAGTTTTTATCGGAACTACCCACTATTTGAATGGCAAGAGAGGATTTGCTGCATTTAAATGATTGACATTTTTTAAAATTTGGCCGTCAAAATCTAAATGCATCCATATAGACATTGAAACATTTTGTAATGTACAATGGAAGCATGAGGAAAAGGTCGAGTCTCAATTGCAACATGCAAGAAAGTAATATTGCATAATTTAAAAGGTAAAGGTTATGCACAAATTATTTGTTTGCTTGCCGAGGAGGATGATTTCAAAGTAGATGCTCAGACTATTGGGGGAAAGAAATACCAAATTTCCTCCAACCAAAAGGTTAATTTATATTTGTCTCCCGCTTTGAAAAAAACGGGAGATATTAAATTCGGGGTGCCCTTCCGTCCTTCCGTGTTTTTTGTTTCCAGACTCCAACTTTCCTTTCAGTGACTGGATTTTGATGAAATTTGGGTAGTAGATCACTTTCATCAATTGTGGGTCCATCACTTTCATCAATTGTGGGTCCAAGTTCGAATATGGGCATTTTCCGCGCATATTTAATTAGGTTGCTGAACTTTGCTTGGCTGACGGTTTCCAGACTCTAACTTTCCTTAAAATCAACCAATTTCATATATGGATTACTTTTATCAGTACCTAGGTCAAGTTCAAATGTGGGAAATTTTGTACCGAAAATCTGTCTGTCTGCCTGCCTGTCCGTCTGCCCGTGCGTCAATGCACCTCGGACTAAAAGCTGTATTTATGAACCGATCTTCAGAAAACTTCTTGAGTATCTTTGTTATCATTGAGACCAGAATATGTGTTTTGGGGTTTGGTCCAAAATTCAAGATGGCCACCTGTGACCATTTTAATCCAAAATTGGGTGTAATCAGTTTTTTTGTGCAGAACTTCTATATGAAAGTTTGGATTTGAATAATTTTTTGTATGAATGTTTAGTAACATACAATACATCACATATAATATGGGTTTTGCTCTTGTGCAAAAATTATGCAAATTATGGAAACTTTGATTTATTCAGTGCTATCTCTAATACACAGTAAGTGCACATCTTCTGTGTTTTTCATTTCCAGACTCTAACTTTCCTTACTGTCAGTCGATTTTGATGAAATTGGGGTAGTAGATCACTTTCATCAATTGTGGGCCGAAGTTTAAATATGGATATTTTCCGTGCATATTTAATTAGGTTGCTGAAGTTTGATTGGCTGACGGTTTCCAGACTCTAACTTTCCTTAAAATCAACCGCTTTTGATGAAATTTCATATATGGATTACTTTTATCAATACCTCGGTCAAGTTCAAATGTGGGAAATTTTGTACCGAAAATCTGTCCGTCTGCCTGTCCGTCTGCCCCGTGTGTCAACGCACCTCGGACTAAAAGCTGTATTTATGAACTGTTCTTCACGAAACTTCTTGGGTATCTTTGTTATCATTGTGGGACCAGAATATGTGTTTTGGGGTTTGGTCCAAAATGAAAGATGGCCGCCAGCGGCCATTTTGTTCCGAAATTGGGTGTAATCAGTTTTTTTGTACAGAACTTCTATATGAAAGTTTGGATTTGAATAAAGTTTTGTATGAATGTTTAGTAACATGCAATACACCACGTATAATACAGGTTTTGTTCTCGTGGAAAAATTATGCACATTAGGGAAACTTTGATTTATTCAGTGCTACTACTAATACGCAGTAAGTGCACACCTTTCGCATTTTTCGTTTCCAAACTCTAACTTTCCTTACAGTCACTCGATTTCGATGTAATTTGGGTAGTAGATCACTTTCATCAATTGTGGATCCAAGTTCGAACATGGGCATTTTCTGTGCATATTTAATTAGGTTGCTTAAATTTGATTGGCTGATGGTTTCCAGACTCTAATTTTCCTTAGAGTCAAGCGATTTCAATGAAATTTCATATATGGATTACTTTTCAGATCATTTTAATGTAATATGTCTTTTCATACAATTTTTAGTGATTCTTACAGTTATACTCCACATCACTTTACTTGCTTTGACAGTGACCTCCGTGAAAATAAATCTGATAACCATTGTCTGAAGCACTGTTCTGTCTCTTGAACTCTCTTCTAAATAACTTCCACTTGCAACTCAACTATATTCCACTGGATGCATTAATTCCCCTTGAAATTGCTGCCCAGCAGGAGACATGAATTCACTGAATTTGCTTGTTATATTTTTCGTGAGTGCTAATACTTGAACCAATTGGAACATGCATGGGCCAGCTCCATTTGCTACGGATCTCCCGGCATTTACCCTGTAAATAAATTTTCTTTTTAAACACTTAAATATTGCCTCGTTTGAAATGTGTTTTGATTCCTGTATAAATGAGTCATATGATTGTTTATTATAAGTTCATTTCAGCAACAAAAAAAACATTAAACACGTTTCTGGAAAGTTCAACTGTGTTTCAATTCCCGATTTTTTGCCTGTTCCAAGTGTGCTTCTGACTTGAAGTGTACATGGAGGGGTCGAGAGGGTGTTGGATGGAGGTGTCATATACCGGGCCATTGAAGCCTTTTTTTCAGTGGAAAATGACATCCGGTATAGCCAAGTGTTTTACTTACGGCATCAAGTGGGCATGCGTTCTGAGGCGATGAAATAGCCAGGCCTTTAGATTACCCCAATTTAAAGGTGTGCCCAAATGAGAGAAGGTGTGAAGACATCAAGAAAAATATATAAATTCTCTGTGCCTCTTCTTCATTTGAGAGTAAATTCCATCATAAGATGACCATAGAAACACAAAGAAAGGCATAGCAATAAAACAGGATAAGGCTGTTATTTCTGGTCTCAATGTGCCCAAATTAGAGCAAAACGGTGTGTCCAAAATAAAGGAATTTAAAGGCCTGGAACTAGCAAGTCTATTTTTTTTTTTAATCAGATTGGAAACTTCTCGACATTTAATCTTGCCCAAATTTCATTGAATGTGGCGCAATAGAAGGCTGAGTAGTGACACAGGGTATTGGGAGTTGGTGGGCGGGACCATTGATGCATAACTAAGTAGATGCCATTTTTTTGTATGTAGTCCTATGTTGGCATTTTCTGAGGTCGTGGATGGGGTGGGGGGAGGTGGAGTTAGTGGCAGTATAAAACAACAGCTTAGAAATATAAATTCAACTAATCAGTACATATGTACATACCTTCTTCTGTCTGTAACTTGTCCTGTACCAATATCTTGTTTTTCAGTCTCGTTTATTTATTTTTAGTAGTATGGTGTCGGACAACAGATGTATTCTCAGTTGTATTTGCTGAATTTACAGGCCGAGCGAGTGAGCCATCAATCATTTTATCATCATTTATAACTGGGACCAAAAACGAAAGGATAAACAATTGTCCAGCAGAGTAACTACAAAAAAAAATGATAAATGCCTTTTTATGTGTACCCATACTATGTGTGGTACACATAATGCCGGCATCCGGGGTGACCATCTGTCGTTCGTCCATCCTTTGTCCGTCCGGCATCCGTATCCATTTCTTTGGCATTCGATAACTTGAAAAATATTACTTGGATTGTCAAGTTACTTTATATTTGTGTTCAGGTTACTGATGAGCCGAGTTGTATAGTTTTTGGTGTAAATCGGTTAATTTGATCCCGAGATATTAACCCTTTATCCTTCAAATTGAAAATTCCTCCAATCCCTTTGGCATTCGATAACTTGAAAAATATTACTTGGATTGTCAAGTTACTTTATATTTGTATTCAGGTTACTGATGTGCCAAGCTGTATAGTTTTGGGTGTAAATCTGTTATTTTGATCCTGAGATATTAACCCTTTATCCTTCAAATTGAAAATTTCTCCAATCCCTTTGGCATTCGATAACTTGAAAAATATTGCTTGGATTGTCAAGTTACTTTATATTTGTGTTCAGGTTACTAATGTGCCGAGCTGTATAGTTTTTGGTGTAAATCTGTTATTTTGATCCTGAGATATTAACCCTTTATCCTTCAAATTGAAAATTTCTCCAATCCCTTTGGCATTCGATAACTTGAAAAATATTGCTTGGATTGTCAAGTTACTTTACATTTGTGTTCAGGTTACTGATGTACCGAGCTGTATAGTTTTTGGTGTAAATCTGATAATTTAATCCTGAGATATTAACCCTTTATCCTTCAAATTGAAAATTCCTCCAATCCCTTTGGCATTCGATAACTTGAAAAATATTGCTTGGATTGTCAAGTTACTTTATATTTGTGTTCAGGTTACTGATGTGCCGAGCTGTATAGTTTTTGGTGTAAATCTGATAATTTAATCCTGAGATTTAACCCTTTATCCTTCAAATTGAAAATTCCTCCAATCCCTTTGGCATTCGATAACTTGAAAAATATTGCTTGGATTGTCTAGTTACTTTATATTTGTGTTCAGGTTACTGATGTGCCGAGCTGTATAGTTTTTGGTGTAAATCTGATGATTTGATCCCGAGATATTAACCCTTTATCCTTCAAATTGAAAATTCCTCCAATCCCTTTGGCAATCGATAACTTGAAAAATATTACTTAGATTTTCAAGTTACTTTATATATGTGTTCAGGTTACTGATGTGCCGAGCTGTATAGTTTTTGGTGTAAATCTGTTATATTGATCCTGAGATATTAACCCTTTATCCTTCAAATTGAAAATTCCTCCAATCCCTTTGGCATTCGATAACTTGAAAAATATTGCTTGGATTGTCAAGTTACTTTATATTTATGTTCAGGTTACTGATGTGCCGAGCTGTATAGTTTTTGGTGTAAATCTGATTATTTAATCCTGAGATATTAACCCTTTATCCCTCAAATTGAAAATTCCTCCAATCCCTTTGGCATTCGATAACTTGAAAAATATTGCTTGGATTGTCAAGTTACTTTATATTTCTGTTCAGGTTACTGATGTACTGAGCTGTATAGTTTTTGGTGTAAATCTGTTATTTTAATCCTGAGATATTAACCCTTTATCCTTCAAATTGAAAATTCCTCCAGTCCCTTTGGCATTTGATAACTTGAAAAATTTTGCTTGCATTGTCAAGTTACTTTATAATTGTGTTCAGGTTACTGATGTGCTGAGCTGTATAGTTTTTGGTGTTAATCTGATAATTTGATCCAGAGATATTAACCCTTTATCCTTCAAATTGAAAATTCTTCCAATCCCTTTGGCATGAGATAACTCCAAAAATATCAATCCGATTGTCATGTTACTTTATATATTTATTCAGGTTACTGATGTGCTGTGCTGTATAGTTTTTTTTTTATGTAAATCTGATAATTTGATCCGGAGATATTAACCCTTTATCCGTCAAATTAGACACTCCTCCAATCCATTTCTGTATGTACCCATACCTTGTATGGTGTACATAATGTCGGCATCCGTGGTGGCCCTCCGTCATACAGCTTTCTACTAGTTGCGCGTATGGGTACACATCTGACGATTTCATCGGCCTATTTTTTTAATGTTTACAACCGCGTTTCTATTCTTGATTATACCGTGGTTGTTACTACAGCTACATGTATCTCCAATTTTTTTTTTTTCAGGGACTAGTGATAAAAAATATTTTGGGGGCTGATCTTGGGGCCTATCAGCTTAGGCCCAACAAAATGCATGGCCTGAAGTGGGCGGACATGATCAGGTTAAAATTCTCTGTTTGTTTTATGATTGCAGTACTGTACAAGTCTTGAAGTTTGTTTCTATGGCTAAATCAGTTAGATTATCTTTTTTTCGGTCTTTATTTGGGTCTTATTTTTTTTCTCTCTTCAGGAAATGAAGCAGAAGAAGAAACAAGAATTCAAGCCTTTACTGTTGTCCAATATGGATAAATCTCCTGGACATGAAAAACAATTAAAACCAAGATTTACGAGCATTCAGGTGGATGACACAGTGAAAGATATTGCTAAAAATGATAGTGTTTTGTTGACTGTAAAGAAGGGACGAAAAGTTTCCTTAGTTTTTACAGATGCACTTATTCTAACACTGGAGTTTTTGCAGATGTTTGCTGTGATTCAGAGTATGGCCATGAGATGGTGCTATCCAAAAGATTGGCTCAAATCATCTTTCTTTGTTTTCCTTTTCAATCTTGATATTTGGGAGATTATAAAGCTTGTTAAACCTAATGTGTACTTCAGTAACAGAGATTATCAGATATCTAGTGCTGTTGTACCCATCAAATATGAATATATTCTCTTGTTATGGCTGTCACTCCTGTTGCTGATTGGATCTATTTATATGGTTGTGTTTTGTATTCTCAGGTTCAGAAGATCGCCTTCCTTCCATGTGAGATTCGCACGACTACAAAGGTTATTCCTGATACTTACTCAATGTTTGTCACTTCCTGTGGGTCTGGCTGTATTTCGTCTCTTTTTGTGTAATTTTGATGGGAGAGTTGATGTGATGAATCACATTACTTGCTTTAAAGCATCACACTGGGGCTACTTAATACCAGCTCTTCTTCTTCTTCTCCTGATTTTTGTAGTGCTTCCTTCTCTCCTTTTTATCAAAATCTGGAAGGAGTTAGTGAGCTCCAACAGCAAACAGCATGAAATCTTTATCCATTTGAAAGAGTCAGAATACATGTATGGTCTTAACACTCATTGGGTTGTTCGTAGATTATTCTTTTTTTCGTCATTCAGATACTGGGGAACATTTTACATTCCTGCTACATTTGTAATTAAACTGGGAGTACTAATTATATATACAGCAGGCTTCTACGGTTTGGAAAGCCAACCAATCAGTGCAGCAGTTGTCTTTTGCTTTGCATTTCTAACATTCGTTGTGATACGTCCATTCAGAATGAAGGCCTTCAATATTATGTTAATATGGAATTATTTGATTCTCTGTTCCTTAGCAACATATGGTAGTTTTATAGCTCATGTGGATTTACTCCATGTGAGATCATCATGGTTGGTAGCACCGTACAGTAATTATATATTAGTGGTGTTAATTAGTTTATGGTTTGTTGTCTGGTTAGTGTTTGCCACAAGTGTTGCCATACATTTGATTAATAGACATTTTAGGTGCTGTCATTTCCCTGTGTTGTTGTTCAAAGATGAACTTACATTGAAACCACATACAAGGAAGTACATCAAGGCATTACTGAAAGCAAGACAGACTCTTGGTAAGAATATTGTAAGACCTAAAAAGGTTAAAAATCTGTTTCTCAGTCTCTCCCACATGGTCCTTTTGATTGCTGGTTGCTCTCTCTGTTAAAACCAATGCAAACTTAAAAATATAAAAATTAAATTATTTATGATTCATAATCAGTCATAATGCCTCTGGATACAATTTTGTGTATTCACTGGCAGTGTACTTGGAGCCACTCTGTTGTAAAAGTGCCGAGAGCCACTTTATTGGCTCTACACTGTAATATGCAATAACTGTTTGTTTATTCAGCAGCAGAAGAAATATTCTATAAAACTGCTTTGTTACAGTTTACTGATAGGTTCCAACAGACATTCTCCAATAAATCATAACAAAGCAATTATTTATTAACCCTTTACCCAACGCAGACGATTTCAAAATTTATGATTTTAAATATCATTTTTTTAATTTTTTCAAAAAAATTCTACAAAACCATATCATGTGACCCCTCTTTGGAATGAGCTCGATGAGCTCGTTCCAAAGAGGGGTCACATGATATGGTTTTGCTGAAATTTTTCGAAAAATAATATTTTTTCAGCTGCTGAATTTGCATATTACGCGGGCGGATGCGGGCGATTCATTGGGTAAAGGGTTAACAGAATCTTACAAAGCTGAGAATCTGCTTTGCTGATAGCTTGTTTTTTTTTACTAATCACTTTTGAAAAATAATTGATCACTCTCCCAGTTATAGACCATAGTATTAACATACAAGCATCCTGTGTATTTAACAACCAGTTGCAGCAGTGTGGGGAAAAGGGCATTTGACCCAGAAAAAATAAGCTTTCAGCACTCACCTTTCCCAACCATACAATCCCTATATCAAATTTTAACTTTATACTAAATATAAAAGGCCAATCTGGCAATTCTGCTCACAAGAAGAATCTTTCAAATTTTACTATTTTTCAATTTCGTTCAATTTTTGCCTTTCCCCCTACTCCCACTCCACCCCACCAATGGAGAGCTGTTCCCACTCATTGAACTCCTTCCAATGAGGGGTCATAAGCTATGTTTTAGAGACAAAAGTTAATTTTTTTATAGTAATTTCAGAATTTATTTTGCAAGCATTGTCTTCTACCCGCATTGGGCAAGGGTGTTAAGAATGACCATTCCTGCCACTGATACAGTATATTGATCATACAAATAAACAAGTATGTCAGCACGTAACTTGCATGCTTTACTCTGTCTCATATAATTGATGTGAGTCAGTGTGACAATGTTTGTCTGTTATGTTCATTTGTTAACCCATATAAAACAGTAGTTCAAAAGTAATTGATAAATTACTTTTTTGATTGATCAAGATGTTGATTAATCGGTTAACCATTTTGACTGCTGTTACCAGTTTTGTAGAAGATAGGTGCACTATCCTACATGTACAATACAGTTGTCATGCAATGTCCCTGTTTCACACATTCGTGGATAGCGCAAAAGCATGTGATATTTTATACTCATTTTTAGCTTAACTTGACATAGTCAAGATAAGCTATTGCCATCACGCGTGCGGAAGTCTGTGAGTCTGTGATGTCTGTTCACATTTTCCTTTAGCACGGGCTACACCCCGCAGTTCTTGTCTGATCGTCACGAAATTTCATATGCAGGTTTGGGGTCATGTCTAGATGAGAATGTCCCCTTTTGGTTGCGATCGGGCAACCGGTACGGCTGCCCGAGCCCAAAACCCAAAAACCATTAGCACAATCTACAGGTCGTATTTATGAAGGGATTTCATTGTAACTTGGTAGGATGCCTCTGTATAATGCCTAGATGAGAACGTCCCCTTTTGGGCATGATCTATCAACCGCGATGGCTGCCCAAGCCTGAAACCAAATAACTTTTAGCATAGTCTGCAGGTCATGTTTAATGTGGAGGGATTTCATTGTAACTTGGTAGGATGACGCCTTATGATGTCTAGATGAGAATTTCCCGATTTGGGCATGATCTGCCAACCGTGACGACTGCCCGAGCCCAAAACCCGAAAACCTTTAGCACAGTCTACAGGTCATATTTATTGAGGAATTTCATTGTAACTTGGTGGGTTGACTTCATACAATGTCTAGATGTGAAAGTCCCCTTTTGGACGTGATTGGGCAACTGTGACGGCTACAGGGACCTGAAGACCGAAAACCTTTAGCACAGTCTGCAGGTCATATTTATGAGGGATTTCATTGTAACTTGGTAGGATGACTCCAAATAATGTCTAGATGAGAACGTCCCATTTTGATCGCGATCATGCAGCCTTGATGGGTGCCTGAGCCCAAAAACCTTTAGCATAGGCAAAGGTCATATTTATGGAAGGATTTCATTGTAACCTGTTAGGTTGACTCCATATAATGCCTACATGATGACATCCCCTTTTGGTCGTGATTGGTCAGCTGTGATTGCTACAGGTGCCCAAAGCCCGAAAACCTTGAGCACAGTCTACAGGTCATATTTATGAAGGGATTTCATTGTAACTTCGCAGGATCACTCCAGATGATGCCCAGATGAGATTGTCCCCTTTGGTTGCGATCATGCAACCATGATGGCTGCCCGAGCCCGAAGCCCAAAAACCTTTAGCACAGTCTACAGGTCATATTTATGAAGGGATTTCATTGTAACTTGGTAGGTTGACTTCATATAATGTCTAGATGAGAACGTCCCCTTTTGGACACGATTGGGCAACTGTGACGGCTTCAGGGGCCTGAAGCCCGAAAACCTTTAGCACAGTCTACAGGCCATATTTATGATGGGATTTTAATGTAACTTGATAGGATGACTCGTTTTGGAATAATTTCACTGTAACTTGGTAACTTTTGTTGATATACGTTAACTGTGAGGGCCACATACATTACCTGTGAGGTCATATTAACCCACCCCTCAGCTCTTTAGTACAGTGTACACCTCTTATTATTTTTGTCATAAACATAACATACAGGGAACAGAAATGAACATATTCCCAATTATCACAATTCTTGTCTTATTTCATAATCCTTTCATAAACATTGAACATTATCCTTTTCATCAAACACTACACACAAGGTAAGCTACAGTGTCATTGACACTTTCATTCTCACATAAAGGGGGCGCGGTGGCTCAGTTGGTAGAGGTGCAGGCTGCAAGCCGAGAGGTCCTCGGTTCAAATCCCACCTGCAGCAACCGCGTTGTGTCCTTGGGCAAGACACTTCACCCCGATTGCCTACATGGGGGCACGATGACGCTGTGTACTGAGGCGTACTGCACGTTGATGGTGCGCATGTCTTCAACCAATCTAACCCTGCCTGTTCTGCGGTGCAGAGTCCAGAGTTACGATGTTGGAGAGCTGACAGCTGACAGCTGCTCGTCGTTGCTCGGTGGTTCTCTCCGGGTACTCCGGCTTCCTCCACCCGTAAAACTGTCACGGTCACGATGAGCTATTGTGCATAAGTATGTGACCTTAAACACCAATAAATAAATAAATATTCTCACATAAAATGCGTGAAGACTATTGCATATTTCAAATTCTTATAGTTGTGTTACTGTCAGTAAATTTAATAGCTTACATGCATATACATGTGAAGCGGATTAATTATTCGCTAAATGATCCACAGAACATGGGGTGCAGAAAATGAAATGAGCATGCAGTGAGAATAGGGTCTACATAGCTTCCAGACTGTATTTCTGCCTCACTGCATGGTTCCTTCGCATTGAAAACGCACTGCATAATGAAATATATTATTTCTCATCGCAAGATTTCCTTTCGTTTTGTGTACTAGTATCTAATGTTCCGTGAATCTTTCATTTATGAGTGGGTCATTGGGCAAATTTATTCTTGTGGAAACCCCGCCCCCTTGCACATAGACCTCCCCTCCCGAATGATGCGTCGTTTTCCATGAGTGTACATATAAACCTACCCTAATATGTGCTAGGCCCTTCAATAAACTTATTGAACTATCAAGTGAATTTTGGATAATAGGCTATGTATGATCCGCCAAGTTGCTTGACACCTTTCGATAACAGTTAAGTGTAAAAGCAGATTCTTTTATATGAGGTCATCATTAATTCTCTGGCAACGGAGGGCTGTAGTCACCCCCTCCCGGCCTCATATGCCTATGGTTCTTAAAAAAAATTAAATGACACCCGCCCACCCTCTCGTAAACGTGAGTTATATGTTTTCTGTGGTTCTGATTTAACAGGTTTCCACGGTTCTGGTATAAGTTTATCTTTCTCTCTTCATCTCGCATGGCTGCCAGAGTCTTATTGTCAAGCGGTTTTGTTATGAAGTAAAATTCCAACTAAAGCGTCCATATCAATAGGCTAATAAGAACAACATTAGGTTTATACAATAATCGGTAGCTGTTTGATTAAACTTCTGATCACTAATCCTATTGCAGTGACTGCCCAACTAAAAAGATTATTGTCACTGGTTTTAATTTTTAAAGTCCCAAATCTATTTCTCTGACCATTTCATTATCAATTAGTGTCAAATGTTTGACAAAAATGTTTTTGTCATGGTGGGGAGGGGGAGGGGGGGAAGATATCCAGGCCTGGATATCTTCTCCCCACCTCCCATTCCAACCAACCCTAACTCTGTGCTTATCCAAAACCATTTTTAGCTCAACTTGACAAAGTCAAGCTGAGCTATTGCCATCACTTCTCGTCCGTCGGCGTACGTACGTACGTACGTCCACAATTTCCTTTGGCACACCTCACAGGTCGCATTTATGATCAGATTACTTTGAAACTTCTTATGCTTGTTTGGGGTGACCTCTAGATGGGAGCTATCTATTTTCTTCAATTTCCGGCAAAAAATGTTGCCGCGGCCAACGTTCTTAGAACTTAGTTTAGTCAAACCACAATATTTCCCTTTGGCACACCCTACAGGGCACATTTATGATTTGATTGCTTTGAAACCTGATACGCTTATTTAGGGTAACCTCTAGATGGGAGCTATCAATTTTCTTCAATTTCCGGCAAAAAATGTTGCCACGGCCAATGTTCGTAGAACTTAGTTTAGTCAGACCTCAATATTTCCCTTTGGCACACCCTACAGGGTACATTTACGATCAGATTGCTTTGAAACCTGGTATGCTTGTTTGGGGAGACCTCTAGATGGGAGCTATCGATTTTCTTCAATTTCTGTCAAAAAATGTTGCCGCGGCCAACGTTCTTAGAACTTAGTTTAGTCAGAAGACTCAATATTTCCCTTTGGCACACCCTGCAGGGTACATTTATGATCGGATTGCTTTGAAACCTGGCATGCTAGTTTGGGGTGACCTCTAGATGGGAGCTGTCGATTTTCTTCAATTTCTGTCAAAAAATGTTGCCGCGGCCAACGTTCTTAGAACTTAGTTTAGTCAAACCACAATATTTCCCTTTGGCACACCCTACAGGACACATTTATGATTTGATTGCTTTGAAACCTGGTATGCTTATTTAGGGTGACCTCTAGATGGGAGCTATCAATTTTCTTCAATTTCCGGCAAAAAATGTTGCCACGGCCAACGTTTGTAGAACTTAGTTTAGTTAGAAGACTCAATATTTCCCTTTGGCACACCCTACAGGGCCCATTTATGATTAGATTGCTTTGAAACCTGGTATGCTTGTTTGGGGAGACCTCTAGATGGGAGCTATCGATTTTCTTCAATTTCTGTCAAAAAATGTTGCCACTGGCAAAAAAACTGACATTGGTCCCAATGATCTTCAATTTTGCTTAGAACTTAGTTTAGTTAGAAGACTCAATATTTCCCTTTGGCACACCCTACAGGGTACATTTATGATCGGATTGCTTTGAAACCTGGCATGCTTGTTTGGGGTGACATCTAGATGGGAGCTATCGATTTTCTTCAATTTCCATCAAAAAATGTTGCCGCGGCCAATGTTTTTAGAACTCAGTTTAGTCAGACCACAATATTTCCCTTTGGCACACCCTACAGGGCACATTTATGATTTGATTGCTTTGAAACCTGGTATGCTTGTTTGGGGAGACCTCTAGATGGGACCTATCATTTTTCTTCAATTTCCATCAAAAAATGTTGCCGCGGCCAACGTTCTTAGAACTTGGTTTAGTCAGAAGACTCGATATTTCCCTTTGGCACACCCTACAGGGTACATTTATGATCGGATTGCTTTGAAACCTGGCATGCTTGTTTGGGGTGACCTCTAGATGGGAGCTATCGATTTTCTTTAATTTCTGTCAAAAAATGTTGCCGCGGCCAACATTCTTAGAACTTAGTTTAGTCAGACCACAATATTTCCCTTTGGCTCACCCTACAGGGCTCATTTATGATTTGATTGCTTTGAAACCTGGTATGCTTATTTACGGTGACCTCTAGATGGGAGCTATCAATTTTCTTCGATTTCTGTCAAAAAATGTTGCCACTGGCAAAAAAACTGACATTGGTCCCAATGATCTTCAGTTTTGCCATTTCATTTATAACTTACCAAGTTCAAGTTTGTCAAGTTGAGCTACAGTGTCATTGACACTTTCATTAAAGTCCCAAATCTATTTCTCTCACCATTTCAATATCAATTAATGTCAAAAGTTTGACAAAAATTTTTTTGTCATGGTGTGGGGGAAGATATCCAGGCCTGGATATCTTCCCCCTCACCTCCCATTCCAACCAATCCTAACTCAGTGTATATTCAAAACCATTTTTTAAGTCCCAAATCTATTTCTCTGACCATTTCATTATCAGTTAGTGTCAAATGTTTGACAAAAATTTTTTTGTCATGGTGGGGGGGAGGGGGGGGGGGAGATATCCAGGCCTGGATATCTTCCCCCCACCTCCCATTCCAACCAACCCTAACTCTGTGTTTATCCGAAACCATTTTTAAAGTCCCAAATCTATTTCTCTCACCATTTCAATATCAATTGTCATGGTTGGGGGAAGATATCCAGGCCAGGATCTGTTCTCACCATTTCATCATCAAAATTTATGGGTGGGGGGAAGATATCCAGGGTGGGGGGGAAGATATACTAGGATATGGGGGGAAGATATCCAGGGGGGGGGGGAGATATCCTGTTACACCGGTAGTTATATGTGCAAATTCTATATACATGTTGATATGTGACTTCTATATCCATAGTTGATTAATTGGGAATAAGTGTCAGAATTGTCAGCTATCTTAGTAAGCCCTGTATTATATTCTATTTGTATGTAAATCGACTAATCATGTAGTTTCTCATATTTTTGGGGGCCATTTTTGACTTGAATCCGGTGTCCCCAAATTATAAAGCCCTGTAATTATAGCCCAGGTTGTGAGCTCTCATTGGACCAAGCACGTTCCAGTTAACAGTCGACAGACATCTTTTTGAGGAAATAATTTTTAAAAAATGATTGAATCTGCCTAGCGATCGGGCCATCACTTTCTGAAAATACTTTTATAAAATTAAGCCTATATGATGTTATTTTCACTTTTAACCAAAACTCGAGGCAAAGTAGGCCTATATGCCTACACCAGGTTGTATTGGAACACATTTTGTTGGGGGGTGTGGGGTGGTGACAAACTTATCCTGCTGAATCCTTCACAACATTCATTGATGGACCTTGAAATACTCTGCTTCTCTTTGCTACCAAGGATTTGTGAGTAAAAGTGCATGTCAATTTTACAGCCACAAATGCGAGGTGCCATAGGCTATATTTCCATAAATAAAAGATGGGTGGAGTTGAGACTGTAGTCATAATATATTTCGTTCTCAGTTTGATGTGCCGAGGATTTACCCTTGCAGACCAGGTCTATTCTTGTGCTAGTGTTGACCTGTTCACATCCATTTACATCTCTGTACAAGGAGTCATAGACTACCTTTTGTTTCCATATTTTTGTTGATTTGAAAGTGTGTGGGGTGGGGGGGGGGCTTATTCCTTTCATAAACATTGAACATTATCCTTTTCATCAAAGTACATGTAGCCTACTTTGTGTTTTATTTGAAATTACGGTTATGGATTTAACCCTTGCTCTTGAGTTTCTGTTTCGTCTGCAAAGTTAACTTTAGTGTCTCCGAACTTTTGATAAATTGGAACTTTTCGTATACATGCAGCGTCAAATCTCAACTTTGTGTCAGTCACGGTATTTTTTATTTTTATTTGCAATTTAATTTACATGTGGGATTGCTGCCTATATTACAGCCTTTGTCTGAGCATTTTGATTCCCATCACACGTTTGAGGTTGAATAATATCGCTTTTTTAAATCTTAGGCTATTTCTATTGAATGCTGATGAGACTCAACTGGCCCATAAAATCACTCAAAAGCCGATGTCTGAAACCTACATTATGATCAGATATATAGTTTATTTGTGATTCCCATGGTATTTGCAAACAGGTGACAATGGCGTTTGGGCATGTGGGTTCAAGATTCATCCAGAAAATAACTTGGGTTTGTAAAATAATTTTATGACCACATAAAAAAAAAAAGAATTAATCGCAGTTTTGCTGCACCTTCTTCCGACTTGATATCTTCTAAAAACAGTACTCGAACTTCGCCGCCTTGAGGATAAGTCAATCACTCGTTTCCAGTGAATATTCGTGTTCTGGATCAATTGCACGTTGCTCAATTTTCAGAGACATTGGAAATTATATTAATCACTTTCACGCAACTTCTCGCAGGCATGTTTCAATGACCTATCATTCACGACATTTTTCACGTGTTGGCATACATGAAATGATTCGTGATATTTTTCAACGCATACGTGAAACTGGGACACTCCACGGCAACTGTACTGTAAGTTATAAATTATTCTGAGTCCATCAGTTTCCCTACCATTTTGACTTTGTACAAAGCTCAGATGATGACATACATTCCTGACCCCGTAACTATGTACATGTAGGGTGCTGCTGATTCTGTGTTGAATTAATTCACACAAGTCTTACATTATTTGCTTATTTTTGTTTAATTTTTTAACCGACTTCTTCCTGGAAACAGTTAAAGATGTTGTACCCATTAGACATGTAGGACCTATATTAGCATTGTAACAACTAAATAATATTTTTGACATATCCTGCATATTATGAACTGTTTTTAGCAAAAAAATAATATTTTTTCTCAAAATGGCAAAAGAAGTGCAATCGAAGTTTCAACCAGTAAATCTCCAGGTTTATCCTGATACTGAAATATAAATGCAATTTCCTGGGTCGAAACGCCATTCCTTTTGTATTACATGTATAGTAATAATCCGCTCACTACAAGCTGTGAAACTTGACCAATTGAATAGGCACTTTGCCAGTGAAATCTTTTCATTTCACAGAAGCATTCAATTACATATACATGTAACAGTGATTTGGTCACTTTCCTGTATTCTAGTGATAAACAAAATACATTTGTATTTAGTCTTATACATGTATCTTGCTTGATAAAGCTTGTGGAGCTGTATAACACAAGACACGTGTATAATAAATTCAGAAGTAGAGCTGAAAGGGTTTTCTTGATCGATTAATCACATGGATAAACCTTGGTTAACAGATTAATCTCTTGCCCTTATAGGTAGCTGAATAATTGCCGCACCATTGATGATTTATAGCACTAACCCTTTACCCACCATAAAGGACAAAATTGGCCAGCTCTTCATACAGAAATCTCCATTCATATTTTATTATGTTTTCAATTTTTGTCACAAAAAAATAGCTAATGATCCCTTATTGGAACGGGCTCATTGAGCTCGTTCCAGTGAGGGATCATCAGCTATGTTTTTGAGACAAAAATTGAAAATTTTGAGTAATTCAAGAATCTATTTTGTAAGTGTTGTCTGTTACCTTCATTGGGTAAAGGTTAACTCAAGAATGACCAGTTCCACCTACTGATACAGTATAAGGACCATGCTTGTGAACAAGTATGACATATTGTAACTTGTATGCTTTACTCTGTCTCATATAATTGATGTGAGTCAGTGTGACAATGTTTGCTGTTTTGGAGCAAGTTTGTTCCTTTGTTAACTCGGATAATTCAGTAATTCAAATTGATCAATTACTTTTTGATCGATCAAGACATTGATCATTGGTTAATCGATTAATCAGTTAACCATTTCAACTCTAATAAGAAGTCATTTTTATAATCCATCTGCATAATTCACCTACACTGTAGATGTATGTTATGCCAATGATATTCAGCTTCTTTTTGAGGTGAACTTTAAATTCTATTCAAGGGAGGGTCAATATTTGCAGTTCTGTGAGGGACAAAGTTTTGTATGAGATTTGGAACCCAGCAAAGATGGCTGACATATACTTAATATCTGCCCCCCAAAATTAGCCAAAGTCTTCTGGGAACTCTTGCAGCAGGGATTCTTTTGCCCTCTTTGGGAAAGGGTCTGGGGCCCATGCCATTGGGAAAATTTGCGTCATGAGGGTTCCAATTGGGAATTTGTTTTAAAGGGCTAAAAACATAAAAAAGGCTAAGAAATTGTACATTCGAATTGAGCAGAGAAAATTAAGACTGATACCTAAACAACTACATGTGGATATACTACTCAAAGTTTGCTAATCACCAAGTACATCCAACTACCTGTTTTACGTTTTAGTTCAAATATTGTAATGAAAAGTGTATATATTTTTTATTTAATTATATCTTTAATGATTTAAGTACAGAAATTAAGATTTTATTTGTGTTTGACATTATTTTTTAGCTTTTGAATACGATAACCATGGAAAATAGATATTCTTGGTAAAAGAGGAAATATTTCAATATGCCAAAAAGTTGACGGAGCGAACTGATATGGCTTCAATATTGAGTATGAGACCCATCACTGTTAATTACAGCTTGACAACACCTTCTCATGCTCCCAATCAGGTTCCTGGTGGTCCTTTGTGGGATGTTGTTCCATTCTTGGACCAGCATGGCACCAAACTCCTGGACACTTCTTGGCTGGACTGGACTGGCTGAAATTGCAAGCTGCAACTCATTCCAGACATGTTTGATTGGATTGAGCTCAGGGGATCTTACTGGCCAGTCCATACGCTCAATCCTCTCCCTCTGTCAGTACTCCCCGACAGCATGGGCAACATGAGGACGGGCATTATGATTATCGTCCATCAAAATGAATCTATCACCCACTGCACCTGCATACAATCTGACGTGGACATCCAGGATCTCATCAATATACCGCTGTGCAGTCAATGTACCACGTTGAAGGACACAGAGCTCTATACGTCCATCCCTGTTGATGCGCCCCAGACCATGATTGACCCTCCACCATAGCGGTCATGCTCAGCAATGTTGGCTGTATGGAATCACTCTCCTTGTCTTCTCCATACCCTAGAACGCCTATCTGTGTGGTCTAGGCAGTACCTTGACTCACCTGTAAAAAGGACAGGTCGCCAATCTACTCTGGTCCATCCAATGTGGTCCATGGCCCATTCATATCGTGCCTGGCAGTGGATGTGGGACAGCGGAATGCGAATACATGTTCTTATCGATCGGAGACCACCTTTGTGCAACCTTACCCGGATAGTCTGCGATGAAACATTTATCCTGGATGCATTCTGAAGGTCACTGCGAAGCTGGGTTTCTGTGGCAAAGCAGTTCCTATGGGCCTGAATGATAAAAAATTAGTCTTCGGCTGCAGATGTTGCCCTGTCTCTGCCAACACCATGCCTTCTTACTGGTGTGCCACACTGCTGAAATCTTGTCCAGGCTCTAGTGATCACTGTATGGTGCACATCAAGGGCTTCACCAACCTGACGATGGGTAGCCCCTTGCTCCAACATCCCTACACCCCACCACATTTCTGCTTCAGACAAATGTCTTCTTACATTTGCATTTGCCATATTCAATCATTAAATCACAAGGGTTTGTGTTGAAATGAAGATTGAATATCCCACACATGTCATGTGCATGTAGACAGTACACAAAAACATCATGAAAATCAAGGGGTGCACGCTTTCCATGACTGTCACAAAAAGTCTGCCTGTCAAGAGAGCTAATGTAAACACTGGGGACCATCTCAATACATTCCTCAATCATATCCACCAAAAATATCGCAAATATATCACAAGCAAATTTCACACTGATGTGTCAAATATTTTGTTCTTAGCAAACTTTGAGTAGTATATATACTACAGGTCATTTTCATAACAAACAGTCACATGGAATCATGTTCCCCAAGTCTCTGTTAAACTGTTCATATACTATTAAAGAAGAATTGTCATTTGCCTTTGAATTAAGAGGCCTTGTTAGGCAAGGAATTTAAATTTAATGTACAGTTGATGTTCTGAACTGGGTGTGGTTTTATGAGTCTTTATAACTACCCAGTTCAGAGCACCAGTTGTGCATTCATTTTTTGTTTGTGTGGAAACTGAGATTGGGAAACTGGGGTTAAGGATTGGGAAAAATCATACCTAAATGTCATTTAAAAAAGGGTTCCATAAATGGGCCCTGTAGATGCCCAAAAGAATCCCTGAGCAGACTAAGAAGCTAAAAAAATTCGAACAGCTTTATTTCCCAAACTACGAAGCACAGACAATTGATATTTGGTATGAAAAATACGAAGAAGGAGTACAGTTACATGTAGATTGATTAAACTGATTAAAAAATTTCTTATTGGTTCTATTGTCAGCCCTATATGGGAGTATGCAATTTGATCACTGTGGATAATGGGGAAAACAGTCAAAATCACAATTACTCCTGTCTCCCAAAGCTTCCATATATGGCATACATGTACAACATCCTTGTAATAATGATTCACAAGTTTGTTCAAATCAAGCCCATGGGGTCATATTTAGGGGTGAAATGGATATCCCCAAGATTTTAACACTGTGGATAATGGAGACAACAATTTAAATATTTTTTCCTAAACCACTGCTCCAAATGCCACCATACAAGTATAACATGATCGTAAGGCTGGTTTACATTGTTCTAGTGAGAGATGTGATTTATTTATTGTTATTTATTGTTGTTTATGGTCACATACTTCTGCACA
Source organism: Pictodentalium vernedei (assembly GCA_031216915.1). Classification (NCBI taxonomy): domain Eukaryota; kingdom Metazoa; phylum Mollusca; class Scaphopoda; order Dentaliida; family Dentaliidae; genus Pictodentalium; species Pictodentalium vernedei. The sequence continues at coordinate 229,408,787 of CM062291.1, forward strand.
GTGGCTAATCATGACCACAACATGGAGATAAAGTCAAGGTCAGTCAATTGTTTATACTCCATGTTGCCTATTTTAGAGGACTCGCACCCCAAGCATTAGTGACTGGGTCCTTTTTTACCAGTGAAACAGAGCTTGTTTACCACAGTAAACAAGCACTGCTTCACTTCCCAGGGTTCCCACAAGGGGGGGGGGGGAGATGTGATAGTGGTATTTGGTGTTATTTAAACAAGTTTGCTCCTCTTTTTTGTGAATGTTTAGGCAGAGACTGGAAAAATAAGGCTTGGGTCTTAGTAACTACACTTACAACAAGAACGAATTCCCCACAATACTGTACAGTCACCGTGTACTGGTCATAATCTGTGCATGGGCAGTGATGTCCATGCATGCGTTTACCAGGTAATAAAAATCATCCGCAAAATTTTAATTAATGAAGCACCGGGTTGTACCCGGTGCTTCATTAAATAAATTTTTGATGATTATTCCTGTAATTAGTGTTTGAAATGTAATATTATTGTGACCATGGAAATATTTCCTAACTGTGGAAAGTGACCAGTGACCTGTGATCATTCGGTTCAGAAAGAGAAGATTACACTACACCTTTCTAGGCCACCGTTTTCGAAAACAGTAATTAACTCCTTCCATGCTGCTGGCAGATATTCCTGCCCAGGACAGGATTTCTCTTGCTACTAAAATTAGTACAATTTGGGTGCATTTAATCAAATTTCTTCTCTGCTAACTGAATAGATTTCTTTGCCAATGATTTCTTGGGATAAATTCTGATGAATTTTTTATCAAATCTAGTCATGGCTGCTTAACAGCAGCCATGACTAGATTTGATGAAAAATATCTTGTAAATACTCAGCGGGTTAAGAGTTAAAAGATAAATAAATCACAACTCAATGAAATAAATTAGACTAGATCATTGTTTGCCATGGTGATATTTTTATATAGGCCTACATGCATTAAATTTGAAAAATAAAACAAGGAAACACTCAGCTAAGCACTACTATAAACTTCGGCGGTTGCAGTACAACCCCAAGGTAGATTCTGAGTCCTCCCTCTGGCTTAAATCTAGTCATTTTATCCACAAGGAAAATGCTCTTCCCCAGGTTAGTTTCCCTTGCACTGATCAGGCTACATTAGAACTGTAGACTAACAGCTTTTTACACCCAGTACCCACTTCTTCCAGCTAAATGCCAGTCAATTGGAAGGAGTGGGTATTGGCTGAATAGCTGTCAGTCTATAGTCCTTGTGTAGCCTGGCCATTGTAAGGGAAATGGAATAATGAATTAAAACAAAATGGAATGGGCACAGATTCCAGTCTGAATTTCGTAAAATTTTGTCTGCTGATTGAAAAATTCAGAGAATTTGATCGAAAATTGGAAAATCACCTTGGCTCTGACGGGGAAAAAACTGATATTGATATTATTGAATTTCCAATTTTTGGATTCTACATCACCAAATTTCCAACTTTTGAAATTTTTGGCAATAAGTGGGGGTGGGGGTTAAGACAGCCCTCCACACCCTGCCCATAGCTACATCCCTGATCCTGCCAAGCATCTCTTATTGTACTCTTCTTCCTGTGCAGGAGACCAAATAATAGAAGAAGGGTGTTCAAGGAAGTTCCAATTCGGAAACTACTTTGATTCTGTCCTGGAACATTTTGCTTTTTTGATTGTCTTGCCCAAACAGATGAGTCACCATTGAATACAAAATTTGAATGGAGACTTGCAATGTTTATGACTGTACAATGTAATAAGATGAATTATACCATGATTGCTGTGCATATTCAATGTTACCTAATGCAATGCAGACTTTGGTGAATGTGCTGCAGTTGAAACTAGAAGTCCTGTAACTGTATTGTGCAGTATTTTGAAGTAATAGCTTGCTGAGTAAGTGCACTTTTGTCCCTCTCAAAGAGCACCATTAGCGTAACTCAGTTCCTGTAGAAAAACGGCGTGCCCAACTCTGTACAAATCTCTACTAGTAAGCAGAGATCATTACCATCATTCCTGACGTCTACTGGGATACATGTACTTGTAATGATGTAAATAGATAATAAAAAGTGGACTGCAGAATGAAGAGAGTGGATTGATTACTACTTAATCGCAGCACCATAAATTTATTATGTGATGAAACAGAAAGTTTGCAAGCAAGCCTGAATATAAGCAACCTGTCATTTGTAAAATGGGGTCCTCACAGGGTGAATTTGCTGATGCTATCCCATACAGTGGGCCAACTTATCCTCTTGGTACATCTTTCTGTTTTGGCTTGAAACCTTGATTCAGACTGAAGTTCACAGAGGGTAAATTTTGTGATGCTACCCTGCTGTGCAGGGTAGCATCACTAAATTCACCCTCTGGGGACCTCATTTTGCAGATGACAGTCTGCTTATTTTCAGGCTTGTTTGCAAGTGCCTCTTGTGTTTTCTCCTCAGAAGCTATAAATAATTTCTAAGTGAAAAATCTATCTCACTGTAGTCTCAATATTTTCTTTCTATTTGATCAGTTCAGTTCGTGATTTCACAACTGACCTCGCTACTAGCGCATTATATTTTACATTGCACAGCACAAACACTCTTGTGTATTTCAGTCTATTTCATTCTTCTGCAGTGAGGAGTGCATTAACCCTTTACCCAACGTAACAGTCAAAACCGACCAGCGCTATTCACAAAAATCACCCAATTAATTTTCATTTTTTGTCTCAAAAACCTAGGTTATGACCCCTTTTTGGAACGAGCTCATCGAGCTCATTCAAATGAGGGGTCATAACCTGTTTTTGAGTCAAAAAATGAAAAAAATTTGATATTCAAGAATTTTGTTTGGAATTGTCGTCTGCTTTTCATGTCAGGTAAAGGGTTAACTAATGAGCAATTTCTGTGCTAATTGTGACAGGACTTCTAGTTTCATCTGTACATACAGCAGACATGGATTCAGGATTACGCATAAGAACGTCATGTAACAATGCATTTGATTGGTCATTATACATTGGTGTGAGGTTATGACATGAATGAAGTGCTTCGACACAAAACTGTAAAGCTTCTTAAGAAATTTACCATACTGCTGAAGGTGATATTTTTCTTTAAAAATATCAGCTTCATTCACTTAATTAAAATTTAATCATGGCATACATATACAGAATGTCACCATTTGTGAATGTGTTTGTGAGTATGTCATGGAATGATAGCATGAGAGGCGCAGCATCGAGTACTATCTCTCCATGATGGCATGAATGTGGTATTGACGAACGCATTCACACATTGTGTCATTCTGTGTTTATTACACATCTCTGTGATAATTATTATTTTCTAAATTAATCGTGAAAAATTTTGTCTTATTTGTAGAATTTGACACTTCTGATGTCCACTTGAAATAAAAATAAAAACAAAACTCAGGTGTGATTGGCAAACACATGTGACAGATCGATACGTAAACAGAAAAATATAAATGAGAATTGAGTGCAAATAGGTTATTTTTTTGTCTTTTTAAGAAATTAGTTGCCATTATCTAACAGATATTTGCTTCAAAGTCAAAACTTGAGTGTTATAAAATCACTCCCCATTTATAGAAATAAGTTTAATTTTGTTAATTTTGGCAGATTTGAACAAGACATACATTTTCCAACTGACATTCTATTTATTGGCTGTCACCGCAGCTTCTGAAATTGATCTGGGTCAGAATGCGATATGGCGATTGGTTGATTATGACAATGGGCAGAGTTTAGTTGCGTCGATGGATACATGACTCAAGTGGAAAAATAGTCTGTAATCAAAAATCCATATGGATTATTTGTTCCATACGGACTTGTAAATATGGAACTGGAGGAAAAGTAATAGGCATGTACATGTAATAAATGTAAATCCAGAACACAACTTGGATAGAATACAAGGGACAACACTTTGGCACTTGTGGAATACAAGAAAAACTCCACCTTGGGTTGTTGCTTCCTCTGAACTTTTCCCTCGATGTGTTTTGTCTTAATATTTACAATTTGAAGAGCCATTAAATTTGATTTCCACTTTGATTTGCAGGGCTCTGAAGCCACTTATCTATTATATGTAGATCATGACTTGCATAATCACCAGTTGGCCCTGAGATCCCCAGGGGAAGATAGAATTTCTTGTGAAATGCTGTTCAAAAATATCCAATTGCTAATCATTTTCTGTCTGCCTTTTTTCCCAATTTCTCATCATTTTATGATCCCCGCGGGAACCCCGGGATGTGAAGCAGTGTCTGTTCACTGCGGCAAACAGGCTCTGTTTTACTGGTAAAATAGGACCCAGTCACCGATGCTTGGGAGGTGCAAACCCTCTCTAAAATGGGCAACATGGCTTATTAATGCTCACCCCTGGTCTTGAGTTGATACTCATGTTGTGGTTATGATTAGCAATTGTGCAAAAATATGTGACCTTAAAAACCAGTAAATAATAATACATCACTTTTTGAAAGATAAGATGAAAATTGCTGATCAAATGTTTGAAAACATCAGACAGCCTGACTTGTCCATCAATAGTTTAGACATGGACTAGTATGTCATTCAAGGCAGGGTTCCCGCGAGTTTTAAAAAGCTTAAAAAGTTTTGAATTTAAAAAAAAAAATAAGACCCTTGAAAAGTCTTGAATTCAAAGTTCCAGTCTTGAAAAGTCTTAATTGAGTGAAGTCCGGAAGTACGTCCAAGGTGCTGTAAATTGTGGACATTGGCTGTCTGGAATCGATGTTTTGCAACGCCTGCCTTTTAGAATGAAAAGTGTTGAATTCTCTTTTTTTCTTACCTTGAAAGAGTCTTGAATTCACATTGAAAAGAGTCCTGGAAAAGTTTTGAACTTGCCCCTCTCCAAACTGCAGGATCCCTGCAAGGGAAGGACATTTGTACACCCAGAGGTGGCTAACCCATTGGGAGCAGTTTGGAGTGGGGCAAGGCCCCCCCTGGCCTGAGGGAGGCCTCCAAAAAGGAGGTGAGACCGTAAAACAATTGAGGAATTGAGGAAAGCCCCCCCCCACCCCCCCCCCCCCCACCCCCATCTCCTTTGACATTTTTGGGCATCTTACTTCAGTATGGGGGAGGGGGGGTGTTGTGCAGACACTCTTGAGCCTCCACGGTGTACACCCATTGTCTGATATAAAAGTCACACATACAGGGAGCAGTGGCACCTAGAAGAGGCACACATATAAATAATTTCTATTGGCTTATTGTTGCACTGCTATACATGTTAGTGCTGTTGTGTTGTGATCTGTCCATGTCCATGTGCAAATTTAACTGAAACTTGACAGACATGATCACTACACTCAACATTGGACCTTTGATATTTTCCCTGTGCACTTGGATATTAAAGAGAAGTATTTTATGGTGAATTTCTTGTGTGTGCAACTCCTTGGTTTATGAAACAATTATTTTTCCATTTTACTTAGATAATTTTTTTTTAATCTGGTACAGGATTACCCCTACTCTGATGACAAGTGCATTGTTGTCCTGATCGTATTATCTGCCAGCAGCATGTTGAGTTCATCCTTTACTCAATGTAACAGCAAAAACTCGCCAGCGCTATTCACAAAAAATCACCATTCAATTTTCTTTATTTTTTGCCTCAAAACACAGCTTATGACCCCTCATTGGAACAAGCTCATTGCGCTCCTTCTAATGAGGGGTCAAAAGCTATGTTTGTGCCATTAAAAATGAAAAAAAATTAATAATTCAAGAATTATTTTTGGCAGTGTTGCCTTTTGTGAAGGGTTAAGACTCCAAAACTGAACCCAAGTAATTTTCTCTGTCTCGGAGTGTCTCCTCACCTTGACTAATATCTTTTTCAGAGAAAATAAAGAGAATGCCATGTCTATTTGCACCAGTGCATGAATTAGTCCACCAAATCCACATTGTTAATGCTTATTACAGAGAAGCGGAGTTTCTACAGGATCCACTTCATGAGGCATTGTGGGAGTTACTTGATGACCTTATTGAAGTACACTCACGGATGGCTCCTAAATCTGTTTTTTCAGGTAATTATTCTGAATGCTAAAAGTGTGCTCTGAGGTTCAAATGGTGCCAGGAGATGTGTATAGAGGCTTCACATGTAACCAGAACAAGTGAAACGCTACTAATCAACTAGCTACTTTGCCAATAAAAAATCTTCTGTTAACACTTTACCTGACATGACAACCAAATAAGGCTAGTGCTGTTTTCAAAAATCACCTTTGAAAATCTTTTAAAAAAGTCTTTGCTTCCAAAACCTAGCTTATAATCCCTCAATGGAACAATCTTATTAAGGTTGTTCTATTGAGGGATAATAAGCTTTGTTTCAAAGGTAAAAAGGGGGTGTTAACATTTTCCATCTATCTGCATGAACTTTACATTATCAACTTCTCTCCATAAACCACTGGGCAGAATGGAACCAAATTTGATATGCCTGTTCCTTATCAAATGTCAATTCAGGTTTGTTCAAATAAAGGTGCCACACCCACAGGGGGCATCACAAAGAGCATAATTATTTTACCACCCCTCAAAATGTTTTTTTAAAAATTAAAAATCTTCTCGAGAACTACATGTACATATCACAGTCTTTTGATACTTGGTATGCAGCATCCTTAGAGGTCAGATTGTGGTTTGTTCAAAAGAAGTCACTCATACTTGGGCTCCCTCTTGGAACCCGAATTTTTACTTTGTGCATAAGAAAATGTATTTAAAAATCTTCTTCAGTTCTACCAGCAAAAATCTCCCTTGATATTTGGTATTCTGCAACTTGGGGGGGGCGGGGGGGGGGGGGGGGGGGGGGGGGGGGGGTGCCAACTTGAAATTTGTTCAAAATCAAGTCCCAGGAATCATATTTGGGCTCCCTATGGGGGCCCAATTTTTAACTTAGTCTGATGTGATGAAGGTTCTTTAAAAATCTTCTTCAGATCCATCAGTCAGAATCTTTTGATATGCGGTATGTAGCATTCTTAGTGGGGTGAGATTCTAGTTTGTTCAAATCAAGTTCCTGGGTTTATATTTGAGCTTCCTAAATTCCCGAATTTTAACTCAGTCCAATATGATGAAATTTTTTTAAAACCTTCTTCAGATCCACAGTCAGAATCTTTTGATGATTGGTATAGAGCATCTTAGAGAGGTCAGATTCGAGTTTGTTCAAATTCAAATCAAGTCTCTGAAGTCATATTTGGACTCCCTGTGGGAAGTCAAACCTTAACATAGTGCAACTTGTGGAATATTATTGAATAATCCTCTTCCTTTTGTTTCTGTTTCTTCACCGTGTACGTACATACCCCTAAAACTACATCTGATGCGATGCTTGGTTAGGACAGTTCTTAAAAGATATAAATCCTAGGAAGAGGAAGCCTGCACAATAATGATCCATTCAGACATTAATAATGGTCGCTTAGGCGTAACAAAATAAAAAATCTGTTTCTCACGCCCTCCCGCATGGTCCTTTCGGCTGCCGCATGCTCTCTTTTTATAACCAGTTTAAACTTTAAAAAAATAAAAATTAAATGGTTTATGTCTGGTATTTTACCCAAGTTAAAAAAATTGATGAATTTGTCCCTTGAGTGCAAGAAGACTTTGCAATGCTTTAGCATTGCAAAGCCTTCTTGCACTCAAGAGATGAAATACACCACCACCCATGCTATTCTGTAGATTATGAGGCCGAAAACTTGAACCAAGAACATGAACTTTTCGATGTCAAAGAAGAAATTATTGAAACAAAAAATAAAATAAAAAACCGCTCGCCCGCATGCAATTTCACAAATAATGGCCTGAGAAACAGAAGATCTACTTTGTGTGGCCTTCTGTGAACAATTACTAACATAAACATACCACTGACCATATCTATCAACACTTAAAATGCAATAGGTCATAAGAAGAACTAAACAATGGAGAGGAAAATGCAGGGTGCGAAGTGTACACACTCCATAAACAGCTTTATAACTTCCTGAACAAAGGAACAATAAACACTACATTGACGAATTGTGGGCTATTTTTTTTCGAACAAAAAAGTTATAGCACTTAATTGTTTTTCCTCATGTCTGGGCTGTCTCTGTGATGTGATTTTAAATCAAAATAAAATAACGCTCTGCATTTTTATAAAAAAAATGCTTTATTAAAGATATTGCATTCAGCTGAAGATAAGGTAGGGAGTACAGCAAATTTTATTCAATTGTTAATCACCAAAAATATAACTGTGTTGTCAACTGTTTATGAACTCAGATGCTCAGAACATCGCCTGAGTTTTTCCCCCCAAAATTGGATAATCTACTCTACTGATGTATAAGACACACCCTTAATTTAAAGATCATTTTTTTAGTGGAAAAGTGTGACTTATACACCGGCTGGATAAACTTGACTTTATACATATATTGCGGTCATGAAATAGCCACAACGCTGAAAGTAACAAGTGTTCCACAATCAAAAACTATTTTTTACACAAATCTACTAAGATTCACATACTTTGAGATTTGGGTGAATCTTTAAGTGAATCGATTCGCAGATTCGCAAAGCAATTTTGCCCCTGTATTTGTTAAGTAGTTCAGCTATCAGTCATAGGTACTGATAACTTCGTTCAGATTCTGAATTTGTCTACTATACGTTATACCAGTGTATCGCGGTATTTTTTTCAATACCAATATTGAAATTTGAATACCATGCAGCCCTAATCCTTAAGAGGATTCAGTTTTAATCAAATCAAGTTCCTGGGGTTATATTTGAGCTCCTTATGGGTCCCTTAATTTTAACTTAATGCAATATGAGGGAATTTCTTTAAAAATCTTCTTCACCCGAACCATCAATTAGAATCTTTTGATATTTGGTATCGAACATATCTAGGGGCGTCAGATTCAAGTTTGTCCGAATCAAGTCCCTGGGTTAATATCTGTGCTCCCTCCCTGTGTGTGCAATATGAGAAAATGTTTTTAAAAATCTTTTCCTTCAGATCCACCAGTCAGAATGCTTTTATATTTGATATACAACATCTCTAGGAGGGTTAGATTCAAGTTTGTTCACATCGGGTTGCTGGATTAATATTAGGGCTCTCTATTGGTTTGAGATCTTTCAATGTCAAAATATCAGAATTTCAACCTGCATTTTTAGCTCACCTGACTCTCAGTCAGGAGAGCTGTAGTGATCACTCACCATCCGTCATCCGTGAACATGGTGTTTGTGTCTTCTCCTCCAAAACCGCTGAACCAATTTAATTGATATTTGAGATAATAGTTTGTTATGACATCGCAATTTGATTTTGTTCAAATCAAGTTGCCTCGCCCATTGGTAGGGCCACACCCCAAAAGTGTGCTGAAATCTTAAAAAATCTTCTCATGAACCAGCAGTAGCAGAGACTTGATATTGGGTGTGCAGCTTCCTTTTGAGGTGTAGACTCAGATTTGTTCAAGAGAAGTTTGTGGGGCTATATTTGGCGTCGTAATGGGAGGGGTAAGAATATTTGCCCCTCCCAAAATTTCTATTCTCCAAAAATCTTTTGATATTTGGTGTGCAGCATCCTCAGGGGGGTGAGATTCAAGTTTGTTCAAGCCAAGTCCCTGGGTTCATATTTAGGCTGAAAATTTGGGGCCCCGTTCCGGACTTAGAAATTTTGGACCAAAATCCGGAATTTTTTGTTGTTGTTTTTTTATGCATTTCAGTCAATTTTAAGACAAAATTTTTTTTTTTTTTACACTAAAAATTTGAGGTCCTGGTGGGACTTGGAAAATTTTGGACCAAAATCCGGAAATTTTTTTTGTTTTTTGTGCGTTTCGGTCAATTTTAAGACAAAAAAAATTATTTTTTTTTACACTGAAAATTTGGGGTCTGGGTGGGACTTGGAAAATTTTGGACCAAAATGCGGAAATTTTTTTTTGTTTTTTATGCGTTTCAGTCAATTTTAAGACAAAAAAATTTTTTTTTCTTACACTGAAAATTTGGGGTCCGGGTGGGACTTAGAAAATTTTGGATCAAAATCTGGAAATTTTTATGCGTTTTAAGAAGAAAAAAAAAATTTAGGCTGCAATTTTTTGTTTGGGAAAAAAATCTGTTTTTATGCTTTTTTCTCAATTTTGGGATGTAAAAGTGCAGGAACTGAAAATAGAAGGAAAATCCTGTGTATTGTGTGGGCACAATCGCTTCATCTAGTTGGTATATGCTTTTCTTAGGAGGGGCGTATGCAGCTTATTCAAGTCCCTGGTTTGATATTTAGACTACCATGTCAGGTGAGTGCCCTCAGGCCCCCTGGGGCCTCTTGTTTTTTAGCCTAATGCAACTTGAAATTTAAGTAATTCATTCTTGTTTGACAGAGCACATTTTGCTCTATCAAACAAAACTGAATTGGTTAAATTTGTTGTTGCATTATTGGAAACATTTGCTGTTTGATATTTTTTTTGTTTTTTTGGCATCCAAGCTTAATCAGGTTAGATACATGTCTAAGGTCATCAGAGCTACATGTACTGATGGCTTTTTAGCTCACCTGATTGAATTCAGGGGGAGCTTAAGTGATCACTTTCTGTCTGCCGTCCGTCTGTCGGGTGTGACCTTTACATTATCAACTTCTCCTCATAAACCATTGTACCGAATTGAACCAAATTTGATATGAATTTTCCTTATCATATGTCAATTCAAGTTTGTTCAAATAAAGTTGCCAAGTCCTCAAGGGGCATTACTCTGATAGCACCCATAACTTCTTTTCCAAAATTAAAAAAATCTTCTCCAGAACTGTCAATTACAATCTTCTGGATATTTGGTATATAACATCTCTACAGACGTCAGATTCAAATTGTTCAAATCGAGTCCCAGGGTTAATATTTGGGCTCCCAATGGGATCCTGAATTTTAACTTAGCGCAATATGAGGAAATTTCTTTAAAAATCTTTTTCTTCAGATCCACCAGTTAGAATGTTTTCATATTTGGTATACAACATCTCTAGGAGGGGTAGATTCGAGTTTGTTTAAATTGGGTTGCTGGTTTGAGCAAAAAATTCCATAGTTTCCGAAAACATGAAGTTGGCGAAACAAACACGTGCATTTGTGTATGTAATCCTCTGAGTAAAAATGTTGTTTGGGATATATTTCTGATTATCAGTTACATTGCATTGAATGACGTCCTCATTCGAGGTATTTTGGTGGTTAGTTCAATGTTTGTACACTATTATATGTCTCCTGCTTCGAATTTTAATATAAAAAAAAAATTCATCTGCATTCAACATATGACACTTTTTTGTCCAAGCTATGTTCCTTATAATTCATAGTCCCAACGGTAATAAAAAATAATAAAATCCTCCCTCTGTCACTGATTAGAAAAAAAATTCTCTGAGAATTAAAACTCTTTTTTTTTTAGCATAATATAGATTAATATAGATTAACTGCCTATATTGGATGTACTGAGGCCTAATATGTCTATGAACATACAGACCTCAGTGATTGTCCAAGTAACTCTTAAGTAGACTGCAAGATTTTTTATTCAATAAACAGGAGTTTACTTTATAACCAATATGAAATTAACGTAAAATTTGGATTGAAGGTATAGTAAAATGATTTGGTGTTTGGGAATTATACATAATTAACAGGGTTATTCAGTTAAGAGAGATCCAGTTAATTGAGCTCTAATGTACTAGCTAAAATGGTTCTGTGATGTTCCAGTAGAGCCAGTGGATGTGCAGAAAGGTTTAACAATTTTGGTCTACCACCCAATGTTTCCAACAACACCAATTTACAGTACAGTCGCCGTGGATTTGTGATGTCCATGCGTGCGTTTACTAGGTAATAAAAATCATCAGTAGCAAAATTTTAATTAATGAAGCACTGGGTTGTACCCGGTGTTCATTACTTCAATTTTTGATGATTATTCCTATAATTAGGCCAAATAAAAATGAATTGATTCTCAGGCAATTTTTTTTTCAAATCAGTGAGGGAGGGAGGATTTTATTTTTATTTTTTTTTCTGTCGTGTAAAGGGTTGAGTATACTCAGTAAATCTTTTTGCTGTCTTTCCACTTGAAAAAGAGAAAAGGTTGTATTTTAGTGTAATTATAGTATACCTTTTATAACTAACTGCCATAACAACAGCTAAAGGATTTGTATTTTATTGTTCTTTTTAATGGTATAGATCTGTCAAGCATCATGATCCATTAGAATAGGCCCCAGTAACAAATGCTTGGGGTAGGAGTCCTTTAAAATGGGAAACATAGCTCCAAATGATTGGTTAATCTTGAGTTTATATTGGTGTTGCGGCCATTTTTAGCCACTGTGCAGAAATATATGACATTAAACACCAGCAAATAAATAAATAATTAAATCATGATCCAGTATATCACAATTTGCCTTGTTACAGTTTATGGGAGAGTGCCTCTGGGCACTCTTCCATAAACTGCAACAAGAAAAAACAATTTACTGCAAACACAGCTAAATAATTATATGTCGAGAAATGTGAAAAAATGACCATTCCAAGTTTTCACAATTTTTTTAAAAAACATGACATAATAAAAATGTCTAATAAGGAGGTTCAAATCCAACGAGGGAGGGCCCGAGAATCAAAACATTATTTTTTTTTAGCCTTAGTGTTTGGAATCTTATATTATTGCGTCCATGGAAATATTGCCCACCTGTGGAAATTGCTCAGTCCACAGTGGCCATACTGTAATGTTTTGTTTACCTCTTAACTCACTGGGTATGGTGAAACTCTTTGATTTTGGTGTAAATATACATGTAAGTAGCAAAATAAACAAATATGATCTGAAATTAATATTTTTAGTCGAGTTGTGACGAAGTCAAACTCGACTTATAGTTGATGAATGACAGTCGGGCAGGTAGAAACAATTGGTTTCCGGATGATAACTTGATAATGGTTCAACCCATGTTCATGAAACTTCATAGGTAGGTTGGTATCGGTGAGAGGAAGAACCCTATTAATTTTGGACTTGCTTGGCCAAAGGTCAAGGTCACAGTGACCTTGAACATAGTAAATTGTAAATAATTGGTTTCCGGATGATAACTTGACTACAGTTCAACCCACATTCATGAAACTTCATATGTAGGTTGGCTCTTGTGACAGGAAGAACCCTATTTATTTTGGACTCACTGGGTCAAAGGTCAAGGTCACATTGACCCTGAACATAGTCAATCAAAACAATTGGTTTCTGGATAACTTGATAACGGTTCGACCCATGTTCATGAAACTTCATAGTTAGGATGGCATCAGTCAGAAGAAGAACCCTATTTATTTTGGACTCGCTAGGTGAAAGGTCAAGGTCAAAGTGACTTTCAACATAGTAAATCGTAAACAATTGGTTTCTGGATGATAACTTGATAATGTTTCGACCCACGTTCATGAAACTTGTTGGCATCAGTGAGGGCTAGAACCCTATTTATTTTGGACTTATAGGTGAAAGGTCAAGGTCACAGTGACCTTCAACATAGTAAATTGTAAACAATTGGTTTCCGGATAATAACTTGATAATGGTTTGGCTCACATTCATGAAACTTCATAGGTAGGTTGTCCTAGGTGAGTGGAAGACCCCTATTTATTTTGGACTCACTAGGTCAAAGGCCAAGGTCACAGTGACCTTGAACATAATAAATCGCAAACAATTGGTTTCCAGATGATAATTTGACAATTGTTCCACCTCCGTTCATGAAACTTCATATGTAGGTTGGCATTGGTGTAAGAAAGAGCCCTATTTATTTCGGAATCGCTAGGTCAAAGGTCAAGGTCACAGTGACCCTTCACATAGTAAATTGTAAACAATTGGTTTCCAGACGATAAGTTGATAATGATTAAACCCACTTTCATGCTGTCACAACTCGACATTGGATCGGTGATCCTATCGGCATTTTTGTTTTCCAAAATGAGAAATCATACCAAAACAGTTTACAAATTTTTTTTCTTCTGTTCTGTGAGAAAAGCATTGTACAGAAAACTAAAGAAACTTTATTTTACAGAAAGTGTCAAAGAATCAGTACGTCAAACATCATTTGACTTGATGAAGCTTATGCCAGCATTTGCCAGGAAAGTAACCCAGAGAGATTTTGATTTTATATTAATGTCTCCATTGAAGAAAAGAATGCTGTTGAAGATGTTCTGTTTAGGTAGGGTATATTATCTTCCCTAAGGTTGTGTGTGTAGCTTGTATGCTTGTTTGTGTGGAGGAAGTACTGTTGTAATGTACAGTACTTTGGTCACAAAAACACACAGAGAGAATTTTTACTGGGTCATGATTTGTTGAAAAGTCTCTGTCCTTTTCCTCCCTCCAACACTGTAGAACTCACTTGTCAAAAACAAAAGCAAGAGAATTGAGTTTGAGATGCTATGCATGGCTTAAAATTCAAGTGAGAATTGATTCTTGCAAATTGTTCAATGAGAATTAGCTTTTGAAAATATTCATCTGGTTCTGGTTATAGATTCTGAAAGTGTCTTTAAATGGTAGAGTGCTGTATTATTTTTGGTCATCAAATATGATGCATGGGGAGCACTGTGGCTCAGTGCTAGACTGTTGGACTTCTATGCTAGAGGTCCAGAGTTCGATCCCCATCTGGGACGACCCGCATTATGTCCTTGGACAAGGCACTTTATCCCAGTTGCCTACATGGGGGCACGATGACACCGTGTACTAAGGCGTACTGCACGTCGATGGTGCAGTGCACATGTCTTCAGCCGCTGTAACCCTGATTGAGCGGAGCTTGAACAGAGTTAGAATGTTGAGGAGGGGGCACGATGACGCCGTGTACTAAGGCGTACTGCACGTCGATGGTACGCATGTCTTCAACCAATCTAAACCTGCCTGTGCTGCAGTGCGGAGTTACCATGTTGGGGAGCTGGCAGCTGCTCGTCATTGCTCGGTGGTTCTCTCCGGGTACTCCGGCTTCCTCCACCCGTAAAACTGTCACGGTCATGATTAGCCATTGTGCATAAATATGTGACCTTAAATATCAATAAATCAATAAATCAATCAATAGAATGTTGAGGAGCTGACATTTGTTTTGTCGATGCTTGGTGGTTCTCTCTCCGGGTACACCAGCTTCCTCCTCCCGTAAACTGCCACGATCATGATTAGCCATTGTGCATAAGTATGTGACCTTAAGCACCAATAAATAAATAATATGATGCATATCCACAGAATATGAAGCCTTTTAAGTCTTGGTACCGGCACTTCTGAACAAAGTCCAGATATGGGCTTCCAGCACTCTACCAGTTAAAGGCCTAGAGAATTCTACTTATTTTTTGCTTCCCCATAATAAGGTAACACTTTCACTTAGCAGTGGTGTCTGGTGAAGTCTTGGCTGCATATATATGCAGCCAAGACTTCACCAGAAACCACTTAGAATGAGATTATTATTTATTATGGTCCAACGACACATTAACAGCCAGGGTCATATCATGTTGGTGACAGTTTTACGGGTGGAGGAAGCGGATTACCCAGAGAGAACCACCGAGCAACGATGAGCAGCTGTCAGCTCTCCAAGATCGTAACTCTGAACTCGGCACCGCAGCACACGCAGGATTAGATTGGTTGAAGACATGCGCACCATCGACGTGCAGTATGCCTTAGTACACAGCGTCATCGTGCCCCCATGTAGGCAATTGGGGTTAAGTGCCTTGCCCAAGGACACAATGCAGGAGCATGAATCAGTCGCTGAAATGGTCACCCATCCAACTACTAACCACGCTCGACATTGCTTAACTTCGGTGATCTGACAAGAACCGGTTACCGCGGCGCCACCGTGCCCCATTAGAATGAAATGGGTCAGTCCAATATCAATATACAGGGAAGATAAAATAATAACTGCATTCTGCAGCCATCTGGCTGCAGTTACTATTTCATCATCAGTGTCCTGTGTATAGCCTCTTATAATAAGATAAAAATGGGACGATATTATGCCGTGGACCCAAAAATTGGTCTTACGAGTTCAAAGGGTTAACCCTCTGCCCTCTGATGTCAAAATGGTAAAGTTTTCAGCAGCAAATATTTCTCATAATGCAATTGATATTTAACCAAATATACCTCGTTTGACAGAGTCAGTGAGCTCTGTCAAACAAGATATAATTGGTTAAATTCACAGCTAAACAAAAGAAAGACCGACTGATTGGAGAAAATTCTATTGCACTACCAGAGCACTGCGGGTTAAGGGTTAAACTCTAGTAAATATATAGAAACTGTGTTTGTGCTTCACTGCAGGATATGTTCTGTTTGCACTCACAAGGTTATAACAGTACTCTCATGTAAGTCTTAATTACTAAGAACTGAAAACTGATTCTTGTAGCAGGAGTTTGCAAGAAACAAAACTGTTTCTATCCCCTCAACCCAGCCATAATTTTCAGTACTTAGAAATTTTAAGCCTCAAAGTACGAACAGTTGGAAATTTTATGGTCATAGATTTTGTGGAATTTTATCGATGGCTATGAACCTTTCTAACGGACATTTAATTTTGAACCACTTTTAATAGGATTTTTCGACTGGAGGCAACAAGTTGACATGGTAGATGGCACCCCTTGCACTCAAGAGATGATTTCTTATTCCAAAAACCAAAGGTCATATATTTCGAACACAAGCAGGCCTGAAAATAAGCAGTCTGACATTTGCAGAATGAGTTCCTCAGAGGGTGAATTTAATGATGCCATCCCATCCAGTGGGCCCATTTTCCTCTAGGTACCTTTCTGTTTAGTTTTGAGACCCAGATTCAGATTGAGGTTCACAGAGGGTAAATTTAGTGTGCAGGGTACCATCACTAAATTCCCCCTCTGGGGACCTCATTTTGCAGATGACAGTCTGCTTATTTTCTGGCTTGAACACAAGGGAAGAGGATGCACTCGGAATTCTTCCACAGTTGGAAATTCAAAGGTAGTTGGAACATTCTCACTCAGGGGAGGGGGGATACAGTTGGAAATTTAGAGGGGGCATACTGTCCGTGCCAAGACCCTCTAGTCACAAGCCTGAGTATAAAATACATCTTGAAAGCCATTAGTTCCAAAATGATGTGACCCTGGCTATTGAAATTGTCCTTAAACCCCATTAAATAAACAAGCAAACAGAAAGCCATTAGTATTCTGCAATTATGCCAAGGGCCTCTAGTGACTTGATCCAGTGATTATTGACAGAAGCCTGATGGTTAACTGATTTAGTGTTGGAAGACAATATTTGAGCTTTATTCTGACGTGCTGGTACTCCATCTTAAATACTTCATATTCTATGGATATGTTTCAAATTATCTTTGAAGTGAATGCATTTTATCTGTATGGGTTTGTCTTGCTACAATTTATGGGAGACAGTCTGTATGCACTCTCCAATAAATTGTAACAAGACAAATTCGTATGAACAAATTTGGATGACCAAAAATAACTTAGCACTCTACCAGTCAATTCACCTGTGTCCCAAAGTGAACATGTGCTGTATTCATGACTCTTCAGTCGTCAGACATTGTCAATCATGAAGGTGGTGTTTGCGTCTTTCTCCAAAATAGTGTTCTGATTTCAATTCAATGAAATAATTTGTGAGTGATGGATGGAATGGGTCATGTCAATTTTGTCCAAATCAATTGCAAAAACCCTCCAATTTTTTTTAAAAACTTCTTTTCATGAACTGATTGATGCAGTAACTTGATATATTTGGTATCCTGCTTTATTTTTAGGGTTAACATTGTTTCAAATGAAGTCTGAAGGGCAATATTTGCTGGAAGGGGCAAACTTTTTGACCCAACCAATATTTTAATTTTTAGAATCCCTTTGTAAAAGTTTATCTCTTCCCCTACCAACCCCTCTGTGTTTCTCCCCCCCCCCCCCCCCCCCACACACACCCATCATCAGTCGGAAGAACAGTAAGGAAGTCCTGTAAAGTGGGCAGAATCAGTACAAACAATAATGACCAAACTTGTCTTTATATTTGCACTGTGGTCATGACATAGCAGGGATTCTTTTGGGTATCTACATGGGCAATTTATGGGATCCTTTCTCAAGGACATTTTTCCCTATACTTTACCCGAATCTAAGTTCCCACTCAAAAAAAAATTTAATGCACACCTGGTGCCCTGAACTGGGTGATCATAAGGCCTAATGGTTTTCTGAGGCCTTATGACCACCCAGTTCAGGACACCAATTGCACATTAAATTTAAATTTCTTGCTTAACGATGTCTCTTAATTCACAGGCATAAGACAGTTTTTAGCTCAACTTTGCCGTAGTTAAATTTGAGGTTTTGTCATGGCCCGTCATCTGTCTGTCCATCCATCTATCAACAAATCCATATGGCTCAGGCTAGAGGCCATATTTATGAACCGATCTTTACGAAACTTCTTGGGCACCTTTGTTATCAATGTGGTATGAGAATGAGTGTTTTTGCGTACGGTCTGAAATTCAAGATGGCCACCAGCAGCCATTTTGTATCGAAATTAGTGCAGTCAGTTTTTTGTACAGAACTTCTATATGAAGGTTCTGATTTGAATAAATTTTGAATGAATGTTTAGTAACATGGAATACATCACATATAATACGTTTTTTTTTCTCGTGCAGAAATTATGCAAATTAGATGAACTTTGATTTATTCAGTGCTACATATACACAGTAAGTGCACATGTCAATACGGCTTGGGCTAGAGGCTGTATTTATGAACCGATCTTCACGAAACTTCATGGGTATCTTTGTTATCACCTTGGGATGAGAACGAGTGTTTTGAGGTGTGATCCAAAATTCAAGATGGCTGCCGGCGGCCATTTTATACCGAAATTAGGTGCAGTCAGTGTTTTGTACAGAACTTCTCAGACTACGTTTGTTTTCATCATGGGATGGTAACGAGTGCTTTTGAGCTCGACCCAAAATTCACAATGCCTGTCGGCAGTTATATTTACAGGAATTCTGTGTGTTATAGTTTTTGTACAGGACCTGTAAAGAAGATTTTTTATGTCTGTAATGTTTGCTATAAATTTATTGGGTGCCTTTGTTATCACTGTGGTATGAGAACAAATATTTTTGGGATCAGTCAGACCCACTCGGGGACTCAAAAAGGGAGATAATTAAAAATCTGTTCCTAAAACACCAGACAAAATAATATTTCTTCAATTCAGCATCCCTAGGATGTGTACATTCAAATGTGTTGAAGCCAAGTTACTGTGTCAATATTTGGTGTTGTTTAGGAAGGGTAAGCATTATTAGCACAACCCGATTTTTTATTTCCAATGAGAAAAATAAAACCTCCTCACCCGTGGGAACCCTTTGAGCTAAGATAAAAAATTCAAATACCTATATTTTAAGAAGGACTGGACAGATATTTATTAATTAGAATGAATCAACCTTACAAGGGTTTGAATCAAACAGGCCAAAACAATTGCTAACATTCGGCTTATGGTGCACCATACAAGGATCCCCATTGTAACATTACCCCCATGGAGATTTCTTTTCTAGTTTAGCATCTAACTGTCACCCACCTTTACAATACTTTACCTGTACATTTGTTACAGGCTATGGTCAGTATTTATGTACAGACTTTTACAATACTTTACATGTACCTTTGTTATCAGGTCATTACCTAGATGTGTGTCATTGCAGTGTCACATACTATACATGTACATGTCTTACACACGTTTGGCTCACTGTGGGTGTCCGAATTATAACTTAGTTCAAAATGAGGAATTTTCTTTAAAAATCTTCTTCTTCAGATCCAGAAGTCAGAATGTTTCGATATTTAGTATGCAGCATCCTTAGGGGGATGAGATTCAAGTTTGTTGAAGCCAAGTCCCTAGGTTCATATTTGGGCTCACTGTGGGAGCCTGAATTATAACTTAGTTCAATATGAGGAATATTCTTCAAAAATCTTCTTCACATCTACCAGTCAGAATCTTTTGATATTTGGTATACAGTATTCCACTGGAGGTGAGATTCAAGTTTGTTCAAGCCAAGTCCCCTGGTTCATATTTATTTGGGCTCCCTGTGGGAGCCCAAATTACTACTTAGGTCAATATGAGAAATATTCTTTAAAAATCTTCTCTTTTTTTTGATCCACTGATCAGAATCTTTGGATATTTGGTATAAGCTTTTCTTAGGAGGGGCAGATGCAACTTGTTGAAATCAATTCCCTGGATTGATATTTAGGCTACCATGCCAGGTGAGCGCCCTCAGGCCTCCTGGGGCCTCATGTTTTAATAGTATAAGAACAGTTTAATAGAGACTACAGTGATGATTTTCAGGGAAATTGGTTGAATTTCAGGGAAACATACGTTCTTGCACAATATACATAAGAACTAAACAATTTCAGCTCTTGGACCAACACTTGCACTAGGTTGCACCCAGTAGTTCATAGGCTAAATATTTGCTGATGCTCATTACGCCATGTTAAAAAATCATTAGTTCAAGTACTTCATCTCCCTTTTTTAGCTCACCTGACTTTCAGTCAGGAGAGCTATAGTGATCACTCACCGTCCGTCGTCCGTCGTCCGTGAACATGGTGTTTGCGTCTTCTCCTCCCAAACTGCTGAACCAATTTAATTGATATTTGAGATAATAGTTTGTTATGACATCGCAATTTGATTTTGTTCAAATCAAGTTGCCCCACCCGTGGGTAGGGCCACACCCAAAAAGTGAGCTGAAATCTTAAAAAATCTTCTTCTCATGAACCAGCAGTAGTAGAGACTTGATATTTGGTGTGCAGCTTCCTTTTGAGGTGTAGACTCAGATTTGTTCAAGAGAAGTTTGTGGGGCTATACTTGGCGTCGTTATGGGAGGGGCAAAATTTTTGGCCCCGCCCGAAATTTCTATATTTTTATACTGTACCAATGACCCAGACATAGCTGGTGCTAACTCTTAAAATATAGGGCCAAACACAAATTTTGCCCCCCAATCCCCAAAATTTGCATCTAAAACTAAAGAAAACATGTCCTGAAAGGCCCTCCACACTTCGCCCCTACTGCGCATGCGCAGTGTCAAGGACGTTCCGAAATTGGCGCCATTAATCTTTCTAAGTTTGGCCCTTCATCAGTTAACATCTGACTGATCTTTGTGCTTATAAATCTCAGTTTAAATGATGCCAGACACATAAATATTAGTGAAATGGTGATTCTAAGGAGGATAGAGAAGGAGGAGAGGAAAAGAATGTGTGACAGAATATTATCAGGGCTGTAACTTAAAATTTTTTAATGAAATTATGTTAAGTTACCTATTTTCAAGGCAGCAGCCATTTTGTTGTCATTCTGATTATTTAGTTACACTGTTTTTTAAGTGTTTTCCTCTCTCCCTGTCCTTTAAGTTCCCCCTTGCTATTCTCCCATGCTTTTGGCATAGTTTTTGTAATTATTATTACTAAATTTTCTTGGGAGTTTTAGCTGAATAACAGAATGAATTCTGTTCTTTCCCCATGTTTACGTCTTCACCTACGGGTGGTTAGGCGTTGTGTTCTGCATCTACCATCTGATGTTCTGCAGTTTCTTCCCTGGAAGTCTCTGTTTTGCATCAGATAGTGTATTTTTGGTAACTGATTTCGGGCCTGGGTGCCTGGAGTCTTATTTTAGTGTTTTTACACTCATTGTTTACATTTACAACAGCCCTCTGTGTGAGGGGGGGATTTCTAAAAAATAATATCTTGATGTTATTTTAATCATAACTAGATACATTATTATTGTTCGTAAGTGTTGAATAAATTGTTTAAAATATTTTTAAAATTTTTGTCCACACTTAGGCTTGGGATCCATTGGGGCTCAACGTTACTTTTCAGAAACTTGGGCTGTTCTGAAAAAATATTTTTTCAAAATATTTTGATTTCAATTATTTTTTCTATATTAGTGGATCATATTATTATTATGTATTTTGATTGCCAGGGGTTAGTGCGAGTACCAGGACTTGTTTTCTTTTCACATTGAAAGGATATTGATCAATTGTTTTAAGAGGAAGTCTTCCTCTGACTTTATTATCATTCTATATGTGGTCAGTGTACTCGCATTAACTCCTGTTCTGTATCGTATGATTTCGATGACAATATGGGAAGCGTATGTCACGGTATGTTGTTGGGGATTTGGACACTCCGGTCCTTTCCCCGCAGGGTCACTCTACTTTATCAATTTCTATTTCAGACGATCAAGATTAGGGTGATGTATCTTCCAACAGTGTGCCTCCGTCGTCACAATTAATGAAGGGCTAGCGGAAAAGTGCTCATGTAAATACGCCAATTGCCTAAGAGGACCCTAGTAGGTTCGACGGCCTTTGACGTCCGCTAGCTCGCCCGGTGTAGCGTCCATTCACCGAATGGTTCGGCAGCCGGGTTCGTCCGTTGCGGTCTAGAAGGAATTTTGGGGTGATGCGAGCACTATAAATTAACCTAATGCACACCCAGTGACGGCGGATCGGAGGGAGAACGCAGGAAGCCTTTTAGTCCGGTTCATAGCTCGTTCCGGTCCATCCGGACGGCAAGCGAGAGAGGCCCCTCTCTCGTTCAACAACATCTGGCCCCAGATGTTGTGGTACAAAATGTGTCGCAAGCGGAGCATACGTCCGTCGCTCGGGACGCTCCGTTGTATAGGCAGTCCGCTGAGACTGCTAAGGCTTCCTCTTCTCGTCAGCGCACACGACCGCACCTTGGCTGCGTGACCGCCGATATATTACCAGCTTCGCCGATCAAGGATTCTTCGGCGACCAGGTCACACCATCCGGTAGCCAGGGACACGAGGCCTGCAGACTCCGGACGTTCGCATAGGAAGTGTGCGGGAGTCAACGTACACGGAGCTTCCGGCGGCAATGCATCGTAAGACCGCTACTGCACAGGCCTCGGGAACGGACGTGCTTTCCTTAATAGCACAGTTTATCGCAGCATCCCAGCATCAACTGAATCTGTCGCATATATTTTATCCGACGATGCTGGGTCGGGACGCTCCGCGGAAGCGGGTACGGACGTCCGAAAGTTTCATCCGGTCCGACGGGATACCGAAAGGGATTCGGAGGATTTCGAGCTTTCCCTTTCGGAACAACATATGCTGTTGTGTATGTCATCTGACTTGGTCTTCTACAGCTTCTTTCGTCGGACCAGAATGCTGCGATGCCGGATAAGAAACTGATAGCGTCGGTGGACTTAGAAATTTTTGGTTCGGTTCAGGGACATCGTCCCTCAGTTCCGACATAGTCCAATAATGTCACACAAACTTTTGAATTATTGAACGACGCTATATATATTATTATTTTATGCTTGCTAACCAAGCATTTCTGGTTTCTTGTTCGAAGAGTTATGGAGATGTCTTTCAAAAGTGTGCCTCTGTCGTCATAGTTAATGAAGAGTTAGCGGCAATAAGTGCTCATGGAATATGTCTATCGCCTACGGAGTGACATTCGCTAGCTCACCCGGTGTAGCGTACATTCATCGAATGGTTCGGCTGCCGGGTTCGTCCGTTGCGGTCTAGGAAGGAGATTTGGGTGATGCGAGCACTTTAATTACTTTAGTACTCACCCAGTGACGGCAGATTGAGGACAGATCGGAGGAAGCCTGTTAGTCCGGTTCCTGGCTTGTCCAGGTCCGTCCGGGCTGTGAGCGAGAGAGGTCCCTCTCTCGCCCAACAACATAGGGGACCGCATGTTGTGGTTCAGATATTTTACATTCGGAGCATATGTCCGTTGGTCGGGACGCTCCGTTATATTGACAGTCCGAGAGGCTGTCTTTAATGCTTCCTCATCCTCACAGCAGGGCACACGACCGCACATTGGCTACGTGACCTCGAGTATCCGATCAGTTTCGGCATTCAGTGATTCCACGGCGAATAGGTCGCGCCATCCGGTAGCCAAGGGACACGAGGCCTATACACTCCGTTCGCTCGCATATTGGTAGTATGCACGGGGTAACGATCACGGAGCTTCCAGCGGCAATGCATCGTAAGACCGCTTCTCCTCAGGCCTCAGTGACGGACGTGCTATCCGAGTTAGCACAGTTGTTTCGCAGCATCCCAGCAATTGATAGTTTCTCGGTCGAATCAGGAATTATCCGACGGCGCTGGGTCGGTGCGGTCCGCGGTTGCATCAGGTACGTACGACCGAACGCTTTATAGGGTCCGACAGGATGGCGAAAGGGATTCGAAAGATTTCGAGTTTTCCCTTTAGTAGTATCTGAAGATGCCTTTCATATCTTCTGGCATTATCTTCCAGTGATTATTATTTCGGACTTCATTGCTGCGATCTTGGATAAGAGACTTATAGCGTCATTGGACTCGGATTTTTCGATCGGTTCAGGGACATTGTCCCTGACTTACCGACGCAGTCCAATATTGTCATTACAACATGTGTTTTATTTTTCGACGCTATATATATATATATACAAGCCTGCTACTAAGCATGATAGTTTAGTTTCTTGTCCGCGTTGCTCATTTCTGCCATTTTATCATTTATACAAATAGTTTATTTTGGCAGAGCAGGGCATACCGAGAGTTCATATGCGTCTAGACGGTGTGATTAAAGACTGCATATATTCTTTTTCGCCGTTTATGTCTTTTCCAATTTCAATGTTGGGAACGACATTATGTATAGTAGACTTAACTTAGACGCTTTATTATACGTAATCTGCCTTACTGAGGCGTTATCATTACGTCTTCAAGAAAAGATTTACGGGATATTATTCTCAATGTAATTTCTTTTGAGGGCAGTAGTTTGTTCACGTATAACTCCGCCCTTCAGTGGCTGATTGGAGTTAGTTAGACGTGACGCAGCCCTAGCTACATCCACACGCGTGGATAGTAAGGTTAAGAACTCTCTCAGAGTCTCTTCGTTCTCGGAGGAGCTTCTCTTCGACGGCAACTTTTCGGCAATCCATGAATTGCTCGATTTACACGTTCTCTTGTCTATCTAGTGTTACAAGAGATTCAGACTGGGGCAAACATTCGGTGGTTGACTCAGAGAGTGCCGCCGCAGTTGCCGGACCCGAGTGTGGCTGTTATGACGGTTGCCAGTCAAACAGATTGGGATATAATACTGATCCCTACGGATTCGAAGTGCCAGGGTCTTTGGGTTCCGCAGTCTTTTAGCAATCAGTTTTCTTCTGCGGAATAATGTTTTTTAGGCTTGCTTTTTGTCATTGCATGAACATTATTCAGAAACGCATGCCCAAATTCCTGTCCTTTAATTCGACAGTAGTGGCGTATCTCCGGAACCAGGGAGGCACTCTTTCGTTTCCGTTATTCAATTTAATGGAAAGAATCCGTCTGTTGGTTATAGTACACCAAGTTCAGTTTTGGTCCGTCATATTCCGGGTCGTCTGATTGTTTTATCGGACTCCCGTTCTCTTACGGGTCGCTTGTTGCTGTCAGAATGGACTCTCAACAAACAAGTATTCAATCAGATTTGCTATCTATGGGAGCGCCCAATGATGATTTATTTATGACACAGCTTGCTAATCAATTGCAGACGTATGTGTTGGCTTGTCCAGATCTCTGAGCTAATATTGTTAACGCTCTATTGATCTATAGGACGGAATGATAGGATACGCGTATCCTCCGGCGCTGTTGTTTTAGCAGGTATTGCTAAGATAAACAACCACAATACTTTTTTGTTGATAGCATCTCTATCTTCACAGAGATCATGAGTAATTTACTCTCTTGTCTACTGTGGGTCTTAACGTGAAATCTTCCTCTATGTGAGGATCTTTTTCACTGGGTAAATCGTGTCATCTTTATCACAACCAGCAAGGTCGCAACCTTCATGTATTCCGTTGTGTGGTCCGTATTGCATTGTAAGCACTGTACTGGACGAGCTTTGGACACGATTTCTTACTATAGGAGATCCTCTTCTTCGCTATTCTATGCGGCTAAAGTGGAGGCTCTTCCGTCGTGGTGTAGGGATCATTATGGTCATATTGTTGATCCCTCCATACTACTCATTGCTATTTTTTAGTATACTTGTTTCACAAGATCTACTGCAGCCTGTTATTATTTAGGTTATAGGTTTATGTTACCTCATACCTATGCACTCTACGATAGTTTACAATTGAGTCTTTTGTCTCTTTATCTAAGTCAGTTAGTAACTTTTTGATAAATAGACTTAGAATCTTTAGATTAAATTCCTATACGGATTTTACCTTCGGTTCTTATTTAGCTAAGTAATAATTTGAGCCTCTGGAAACAGTAGTTTTCAAATTCTGACCTTTTAGACAGTAATTCTGTTGGTTTCTCTTTTACTGTAGAGTCAGAGAGTTTCATGCACTATCGATGCATGATTTTCACTTTCATAGTTTCGGAATCAATACTTCCGTTACTATTTAGGTTGGATTGTTGCATAAGAGTTAGGCTCCTATTATCCGGAACCTATTATTTTAAGGTCCTTCCGTCTTCGTATGGGCATAGGCCTTTACTCTTTCCGGGTACAGTTTATGTATTTATAAACAGATATCTGTTTATTACTATGGGCGTAAGCTTCTTCTGTCTTGATGTCTAGTAGAAGGACGTTACGCTCCATTTTATTGTTAATGGATTCTATTAACTATCGGTACTGCTTATGGTATATCATTGACTTAGCAGTTGTGCTTAAGATTTCGGCTCATGAAGTAAGAGTTCTTCTACTTCTTGGGCTTACATTAATAGTGTCGCTATTATAGATTTTTGAAGGCCGCTCATTGCGCTCAGCCATCCACATTCATGAATTTTATCTCAGAAATATCGAGTCCATTTCTGGAGGCCTCTATTGTTAGGTCTATTATCTACTGCTCAGAATGTCATTACTTAACAGTTGCTACTATAGCTAGGTAGGCTGTCTGTTTCGGCAGTGTCTCCGTTCGGCTGCCCTCTTCGCTCTGGGCTATTTGACCCAGGGCAAGAAAAAGGGGGGGGGGGGGAGGGTGTTCCCTTGGGTCACCTGTTTTACTATGAAAACAAGGGGATACCTCCTCCGGAGTTAGTAATTCTGAGCTGTTATTGGGATGGTTGTTTAGTGAGAAGTTTAGGTTTTTAAAATTCATTCAAGTCTTAGTTTTTAAAGTATAGCTTTTGAATATTGCATATGTCAACGGACATGATTATGCAATCCTCAGACACTTTTAGGAGTATAAGAGTCTCTATTCTCTAGACTTACTTTATTTATTGGCTTACTTTAAAAATTATTAGTATAAGGATTATATTGGATATTAATAGAGTACATGGATGTATGAAGCTCAATTTTGGAAGGGGTTGTATCTTTCTAATTTATCATAAATAAGAAAGATACATGTAAGGCCTATTACTTCTTTTTCCCTACAGGGGATGACTCTATTTTATTTTATTGAGCGTATTCCATTTTGCTCTATGTCCTTGGCCCTCCAGCCTTTTTACTATTCAGCTCTGTCTGGGTCATTGGTACAGTATAAAAATGTTAAAAAATTTATAGTAATTTATATATTTTTTATACTTACCAATGACCCAGACGGGGATGGCCCTCCCAGGAGTTGGGAACTCTTGCCTCCCCGCTGAGTACATAGCGCTTACCAGGCACTGGTTATTAGAATGATTAATGGCGCCAATTTCGGAACGTCCTTGACACTGCGCATGCGCAGTAGGGGCGAAGTGTGGAGGGCCTTTCAGGACATGTTTTCTTTAGTTTTAGATGCAAATTTTGGGGATTGGGGGGCAAAATTTGTGTTTGGCCCTATATTTTAAGAGTTAGCACCAGCTATGTCTGGGTCATTGGTAAGTATAAAAAATATAGAAATTACTATAAATTTTTTAACTTTCCAAACCGAGAGGCTGATTTGAACCAAATTTTATGTGAGGGCTTATTGGGTCATAAGTACCTAATTTATGCTGATTTTTTTTTTCCCGTAGCCCCATGGGAACCGCAGGAGCTAAAAATAGAAAAAAATTAAAACGCCCATATCTCCAAAACTGCACGGCACCGAGAATTTTTATTTGGTGTGAAGCTTCCTTAGGACCAACAGAAAGAATTGGTAAAAAAAAATTGCCATCGGTTTTATCATAGGGTACAGTTTCAGGACTTTGAAAAAGTGCTGAGTCAGCACTTTTTAACACTGTAGGCAATGGGAAAAACATTAAAAAATCTTCTTCTCCAGATCCAGCAGGCAGAATCTTTTGATATTTGGTATGCAACATTGGAGGGTGGATCTGATTCAAGTTTGTTCAAATCGGCCCCCTGGGTTCATATTTGGGCTCAGTATAGGAGCCCGATTTCGAACTTAGTGCATTTCAGGCAAATTTCTTAAAAAATCTTCTCCAGATCCAGCAGGCAGAATCTTTTGATATTTGGTATGCAACATTGTGGGGTGGATCTGATTCAAGTTTGTTCAAATCGGCCCCCTGTGTTTATATTTGGGCTCAGTATAGGAGCCCAAATTTGAACTTACTGCATTTCAGGCAAATTTCTTTGAAAATCTTCTTCTCCAGATCCAGCAGGCAGAATCTTTTGATATTTGGTATGCAACATTGTGGGGTGGATCTGATTCAAGTTTGTTCAAATCGGCCCCTTGGGTTTATATTTGGGCTCAGTATAGGAGCCCAAATTTGAACTTAGTGCATTTCAGGCAAATTTCTTTGAAAATCTTCTTCTCAAGATCCAGCAGGCAGAATCTTTTGATATTGGGTATGCAACATTGTGGGGTGGATCTGATTCAAGTTTGTTCAAATCGGCTCCCTGGGTTTATATTTGGGCTCAGTATAGGAGCCCAAATTTGAACTTAGTGCTTTTCAGGCAAATTTCTTAAAAAATCTTCTTCTCCAGTGTGTTAAAACCAAGTCCATGGGTCCATATGTGGGCTCCCTGAGGGAGCCCAAATTATAACTTAGTCAATACGAGGAATTTTTCTTTAAAAATCTTCTTCTCCAGATTCAGCTGTTGGAATGTTTTGATATTTGGCATGGAGCAACCTTGGGGGCTGAGATTCAAGTTTGTTCAAGCCAAGTCCCTTGGTTCATATTTGGGCTCACTATGGGAGCCTGAATGACAACTTAGTTCAAAATGAGGAATTTTCTTTAAAAATCTTCAGATCCAGCAGATGAATGCTTTTGATATTTTTTATGCAGCATCCTTAGGGGGGGTAAGATTCAAGTTTGTTCAAGCCTTGTCCCTAGGTCCATATTTGGGCTGATTGTGGGAGCTCGAATTGTAACTTGGTTCAAAATGAGGAATTTTCTTTAAAAATCTTCTTCTTCAGATCCAGCAGTCGGAATGTTTTGATATTTGGTGTGCAGAATCCTTAGGGGTGTGAGATTCAGGTTTGTTAAAGCCAAGTCCCTGGGTTCATATATGGGCTCCCTGTGGGAGCCCGAATTATGACTTAGTTCAGTATGAGGAATATTCTTTAAAAATCTTTTTTTAGATCCACTGGTCAGAATATTTGGATATTTGGTTTCAGCTTTTCTTAGGAGGAGCAGATGCAACTTGTGGAAATCAATTCTCTGGGTTGATATTTAGGCTACCATGTCAGGTGAGCGCCCTCAGGCCCCCCTGGGGCCTCTTGTTTTAACCCACCCTCCACCACTTTCCTGCTACCCCCCCTCCCCCCCCCCCCCCCCCCCACACACACAGTAATCAGGTTTCTCCCAACACCCAACCCCCCAAAAAATAAAATAAAATAAAACCAAAAATTACGGAAAAAAATACCATAATTTCTCAGTTTCAAGTACAACTCAATCATGTAGATGTCAGACTTGAAAAAATTGTTCTCTTGCACTTCACCTACAATCATTTCATAACAATCAGTAATCTGAAGAAAAAAAAATTCTTTTGAAAATGAGGTTAATTAAAACCCACAAATGTTCAGAAATTTCAATTGTTCAACTTCAAAATATTTCTTGCAGTTCTCCTACAGTCACTTCATGGCTTCACTAGCCTGTGAATTATCGCAAATTATCTAAAAGATTGTATAAACATGTAATTTAGCTCAGTTCCAAAGCTTTCGGGCATTGCCCTTCTTTAGTGGATTAATGACACAGTTTTACATCCTATCTGTTTTGCGTCCTTTCTACTAATCACAAGATATTTACAGTATTGACGTTAGTTGGAAAACGTCATATGTGAAGCGTCATTTCTTACCACGATACATTTGACGTTGCTTCAGTCCTGTTTATTTTTGCATTGAAGCCCCTGTCGCTGTCTGTCCCTATTCGCGTTATCCACTTGTTTTCTTTTATGAGGTGCAAACTTTTTCCTCCCGATACACACTCCATGATGGCGACGCGCATGTCTGTGATTGAATGACCGTTGCTATTGAAATGCCGGAAGACCGGTTTATCGCAGTGTAGCCTAGCGTCACGCAAATGTTCTGTAATTCTTTCTTGTAGTTGTCTAGATGTTTCCCCTACATACACGGCGTTTTTACATTTCTGGCAGTCCAACGTATAAATCAGATTCCTATTTTTACAGTTCACACTCTTGAGAACATTAAATTCTCTACCTTCTGCTGATTTAATACTACCTCTGACGAGAATGTTACACACATTACATTGAGGATTACAGTTTTTGACCGGGGTTGACATAGCATTTGCAGTCTTTCTGTGTACAAGCAGGTCTCCCAGATTTTTAGCTCTTCTGAATGCGATTAATGGTGGTTGACTGAACACCTCTTTCATTTTGGTGGATTCATGTAATGTTCCCAAGTCTGGCAGCCATGATGTGTATGTGGTGACCAGTGGGACTCTGCTGTTAGATTTATTCTCACTGTTACATTTTTTATTTAATAATTCTGCCCGTTTAAATTGGTCAACTTTGGAGAGTTCTCTTTCAATAAAAGTACCCCCATATCCTCGCTTTCTCAGTTGTTTTTTCAGTTCATTACGGCACCTGTTGTAGTCATCATCCCACATACATATGTGCTATCGTCTCCGAGCTATTTAAGAGACACCACTGACTTTCTCAATAAAATTTCGGAAATTGGACAATTACCAGAGAACGCCCGACTGTTCTGTTTTGACGTGGAGCAGTTGTATCCATCGGTGCCTAGAAAGGAAGGAATGGAGGCATGTAAAGCGGCTTTAGAATCACGGACTGACCCATTGATTCCCACTGACTACGCTTTACAAATAATTGAATGTGTCTTGGATAACAACAACTTCTCGATAGGAGATAAGCATTATATTCAGACGGACGGTGTAGCAATTGGAAGTCGACTCGGGAGAAACTATGCCTGTGCGTATATGCGAAAGTGGGATGAATCGCTCCTTAGCTTCGAGAAAAAACCTATGTTTTATAAACGTTACATTGATGATGGATTCGGTATATGGACAGGAAGTTTGGTAGATTTAGAAAAATTCACAGAACATGCTAATAAAATTCACCCCACCCAGCATTAGAGTAACGTTACGGCACAGTGACCGATCTATCGAATTTCTTGATATGTATGTGAATATTGACTGCGGGGGGCTATACACCGATCTCTATCGAAAACCGACAGATAAACAGCTTTACCTATTAAAACACTCAGACCACCCGACGCACACGAAACGATCAGTGGTATATAGTTTAGGAATGAGAATAAAACGAATATGTATGCGGGATGATGACTACAACAGGTGCCGTAATGAACTGAAAAAACAACTGAGAAAGCGAGGATATGGGGGTACTTTTATTGAAAGAGAACTCTCCAAAGTTGACCAATTTAAACGGGCAGAATTATTAAATAAAAAATGTAACAGTGAGAATAAATCTAACAGCAGAGTCCCACTGGTCACCACATACACATCATGGCTGCCAGACTTGGGAAAAATTACCAAGAAGTACATGGGAACATTACATGAATCCACCAAAATGAAAGAGGTGTTCAGTCAACCACCATTAATCGCATTCAGAAGAGCTAAAAATCTGGGAGACCTGCTTGTACACAGAAAGACTGCAAATGCTATGTCAACCCCGGTCAAAAACTGTAATCCTCAATGTAATGTGTGTAACATTCTTGTCAGAGGTAGTATTAAATCAGCAGAAGGTAGAGAATTTAATGTTCTCAAGAGTGTGAACTGTAAAAATAGGAATCTGATTTATACGTTGGACTGCCAGAAATGTAAAAACGCCGTGTATGTAGGGGAAACATCTAGAGAACTACAAGAAAGAATTACAGAACATTTGCGTGATGCTAGGCTACACTGCGATAAACCGGTCTTCCGGCATTTCAATAGCAACGGTCATTCAATCACAGACATGCACGTCGCCATCATGGAGTGTGTATCGGGAGGAAAAAGTTTGCGCCTCATAAAAGAAAACAAGTGGATAACGCGATTAGGGACAGACAGCGACAGGGGCTTCAATGCAAAAATAAATAGGACTGAAGCAACGTCAAATGTATCGTGGTAAGAAATGACGCTTCACATATGACGTTTTCCAACTAACGTCAATACTGTAAATATCTTGTGTTTAGTAGAAAGGACGCAAAACAGATAGGATGTAAAACTGTGTCAATAATCCACTGAAGAAGGGCAATGCCCGAAAGCTTTGGAACTGAGCTAAATTACATGTTTATACAATTAACTGTGAGTCCCTACCTGGACTATATTGAATATACTATCTAAAAGATGTTTCTCGATATCCATCAACTTGATGGATAATGAGAAATATCCCTCAGTAGCTTCCTAAATGGCATCACTCATTGGTGCATCACTGTGACGTTGGTCTGAAGGAACGATCAACTGATCTTTGTTATTATTTTGAAATGTATGTGTTTGCAGTCAAAATGGACTGAATATTGTGCAGTAATATGTCACGTAGCATATAATAAAAAGAAAATCCACTCTATTTAGTGAATATCAGGAATTATCTCATTTGTGTGGACCTGAAAATATTTTACACTCGTGCAAGCGCTCGTGAAAAATAAAACTTTCAAGTCCACACTAATGAGATAATTCTCTATATTCACAAAAATAGCACAGATATCCTCTATTTACTTGGATATTTTTTTCAGTTTTTATGTCCCAAACACAGCTTATGACAATCCATTAGTAACAGGCTTGTTGCACACTTTCTGTTCAGGGGTTTTAACCCGTGTTTTGAAAGTAAACAATGAAATTATTTAATTATATTGGAAAAATATTCTGAATGTTTTCTACTTGTGGTGTTAGCTAAAGGGTTAAACCTCTATACACAGATGTCAAAATAGCAACATTTTAACCTGCAAATTTTTCCCATAATGCAACTAAGAATTTAATCAATGCACTCTTGTTTGGCAGGGCGTATTGAGCTCGGTCAAACAAGATTGTATTGATTAATTTCCTAGTTGACTTATGGGAAAAATCTGTTGCTTGAAATTCTGATATTTTAACCTTAGTGTACAGAGTGTTAAATATGAGAATAAGGTGTATAAACCGATCTCAAATATAATAATATAATCTTAATTTTTTTCAATTTGTTCAGCATCATTTATTAATGGGAAGAAAGACTGTGTTGCTAGAAAGAAACAGTTTGATCCAATAGCTAATAGAATATGGAAGCCTCCTCCTGATGAAGTTGAATTAGCAGGTTAGTCAAATTTACTTGTTCATAATTCACTGTGGAAGTATCCTAAATATTGGCAATCAAACCTAATTTGTTTTTTGTTGTTCTTGTTGTTGTTTTTATGTTTTTTTGGGGTTTTTTTTAAGGGGGTGGTTGTGGGGAGGGGAGTCATCATGACAGGTACCAACAGTTTTGTAACTGGCAACCTGTACTTGCTCACAGACACAAGGATTACAACCCAGTAGAATGGTGTACAATTACTTGGAGACACTGTGTATATTTTTATTTATAGAGCTTATGACCACCGGTACATGTTAACTGAATATTATCAGTTTTGTAACTATCAACCTGTACTTGCTCCCTAACACAAGGATTACAACCCAGTAGTATGGTGTACAATTACTGAAGAAAATTATATATGTTTTTGTTTACAGCGCTTATGACCACAGGTGCATCTTAATTGTATACTACTCAAAGTTTGCTAAGCACCAAGTACATCCAACTACCTGTTTTACGTTTTAGTTGAAATATTGTTATGAAAAGTGTATATACTTTTTATTTAATTGTATCTTTAATTATTTAAGTACAAAATTAAGATTTTATTTGTGTTTGACATTATTTTTTTAGCTTTTGAATACGATAACCATGGAAAATGGATATATTTTTATACTGTACCAATGCCCCAGACTTAGCTGGTGCTAACTCTTAAATTCTAGGGCCAAACACAAATTTTGCCCCCCCAATTCCCAAAATTTGCATCAAAATCCAAAAATTAGATGTCCTAAGGGGTCCTCCATACTTCTATCCACTGCGCATGCGCAGTGTCAAGGAAGTCCAAAATTGGAGCCAAATCCTCATTCTTTGTTTGGCCCTTCAATCAGTAACATCTCACTGATATCTGTGCTTATAATCTCAGTTAAAATGATGCCAGGCACAAAATCATGAAAGAAATGGTGGATCTAAGGATGAAATAAGAGGATGAGAGGAAGAAACAGTGGAAGGAACTGTTCAGGGCTGTAACTTATAATTTTTATTCAAAATTATTTCATGTTCCCTAATTTCGGGGCATGGGCCTGATATTTACATTCTTGTTATGAAATTTCCATTGTTTGTTCAGTGTTTCCTCTCTCCCTTTCCTTAATACCACCCTTGTTATTCTCCCATGCTTTTGGCATAATTTTTGTAATTATTTTTACTGAAATTTCTTGGGAGTTTTGGCTTGGTAATAGAAGGTTTATTCTGTTTTTCCCCATGGTTACGTCATCACCCTAGAGTGGTTAGGCTTTTCGGTCATGCATCTACCATCCGATGTACTGCAGTTTCTTCTCAGGAAGCCTCTGTTTTACATCGGATAGTGTTAAAATTGGTTACTGATTTTGGGCCATATTTTCAGTGCCTGGAGTCTTGTTTCCAGTTTTTATTCACTTTTGTTTACGTTGACAACGGTTACTTCTGACAGTGATTCCTTGTCTTCTATTAGTTCTGCTTATAGCCAGATACATTAATATTGTCCGTAAGTGTAACATTAATTTTTAGACATGTTTTAAAAATTTTGTCCACACTTAGGCTTTTTGGGGATCCATTTGGGCTCATCGTTCCCATTGGGAACTTGGGCTCATCTTGAAATTTTTTCGAAAAAATTTTTTTCTTTTGAATTAAATTTTCTAAATGTTTTTTCAGTCTCTTTTTCAGAGGAACAAGAACAGGGTGATGTTTCCTTGATGTCTTCAAAAGTGTGCTTCTGTCGTCGCAATAATGAGCTAGCGGCAAAGTGCTCAAGGAAATGCGGCAAGTGCCTAAGAGGTCCCTAGTAGGATCGACGGCCACTTGTTGCCCGCTAGTTCCCCCAGTGAAGCAATCATTCACGAAATGGTTGTGATGCCATGTTCGTCCATTGCGGTCCAGGAGAGGAGAAGGGGTGTTGTGAGCACTATGATTTCAGATCACGCACACCTGGCGACGACGGATTGGAGTATGTGGCCGCAGATATCCAGCCTGCTTCGCCGACCAAGAATTCCACGCCGACCAGGAAATGCCATCCGCTAGCCAAGGACACGTGGCCTTTCCGGTCGGGACATTCGCATATGAGAAGTATGCAGGAATTAACGTCCCAGGAGCTTCCAGCAGCTAAATTACGTAAGACCGTGGCTTCACAGGCCTCCGTGACGGACTTGCTTTCACAGATAGCTCAATTCACCGCAGCATCCCAGCAGCCATCAGAAACTTTTTCAGAAAAGAAACTGTCTGAGGAAGCTGGGTCGGTTCGCACCCCTTCAGAGTCAGAAAGGGACGACCGAGGTTCTCATGTGATCCAGTTGGATGATGAAAGGGAATCAGCGGAGCAGGAATTTTCCCTTTCCGAACAACTTAAGGTGGCCATAGATTTCATCCGGCAACACCTTTCAGAAGTTGTTTCTCCGGACCAAAATGCTGCGTTACCTGATAAGAGACTGATAGCGTCACTGGACTCAAGACTTATTCGGCCAGAATAGGGACATTGCGCCTGAGTTTCCGACCCAGTCCAGAAATGTTACGCAGACATTTGAACTTCTTAATGACGCTATATTCAAGCTAGCTGCTAAGACTGGCAAATCCGGTTTCTTATTGTCTCATGCTCTACAGCTGCATTTCATCAATCATAGAAATAGATTTGAAACGGCAGGACAGGGCGTGCTGAGAGTTCCTTTGCGTTTAGATGACCAGGCAGACGACTTGGAGTGGTCACTGCCGGCGTCTATGTCGATTTATTCCAGTACGCTGGTGACGACTATCTCGTCTAACAGAATCAGTTTAGATGCATTTTACGCAGATCACCTTACCAGAGCGTTATCTTTACGTCTCGAAGGAAAAGAATTCCAGGATGTTCAGAACTTCCTTGAGAGTTCTTTCGAGGACCATAGCATATTCTACATATAACTCAGCCCTTTCAGTGGCAATCTGGAGTTAGACGTGATGCTGCCCTGGCTGCATCCACAAGAGTGGATAGTAAGGTGAAAAACTCTCTTCCAGTCACTCCGGTCTCAGGAGAGCTTCTCTTCGACGGAAAGCTTTTTATAATCTATCAACAGATTACTAAGAAAGCTTCAGATTCTCTACTTTCAAATCCGCTTTAAAAAAGTCGGACTCAGCAGAGAGGAGTAAGGCAGGCACTTTGGAGGCGAATATGTCCAAGGGAAGTTACTATAGAGGATCTAAGAAGGCCTCTACGTCTTACTCCGGAGACCGTCAGAGTAGCGACTCAGGTAGGGGTCGTAATGCTGGCCGAGATACCGGTCAGATGCCCCTAGGTTGACTGGGCAAGGTGTGGGTCGTGGAGGACGTGGTTTCTCCTCCTGCAAGCCTCGCAGGGCCAGGAGGTGATGGTCTAAACCTCTTTTGCTTTCCACTGGACGGAAGGCTGTCGAGATTCTTAACCAATTGGTTGTCTATTACGGACAACCCATGGGTGCAAGGGGTTATTTCCAAAGGTCTAAAACTGTCCTTCAAGGAAAAATCTCTGTTAACTCGAAGTCCACGTTGGACTCAGCTTCCGTCAGACGTTCAGAAGAGAGATTCGCTTCTATCATAAGTTCAATCTCTTCTGGACAAGAACGCTATCGACGTCCTAGAAAACCAGGAATCTCCAAGTTTCTAAGTCACCTGTTCCTGGTTCCAAAACCAGACGGCTCGTTTCATCCAGTTATAGATCTGAGCTGGATATACAAGCTGATCGTGGCTCCGAACTTTTATATGGAGACCATCCGATCGGTCAGAGCGAGCATTCGAGTGAACGATTATGCTGCGAGCATAGATCTCAAGGATGCGTTCTTTCACGTCATGGTACATCTGGCATTCAGAAAGTATCTTCGCTTCGCTGTCCTAGGAGTTGTTTATCAGTTCCGAGCAATGTGCTTTGGTCTGAATCTAGCACCCTGGACTTTCACTCGAATAATGAACTCGATAATGACTCATTTCCGA
Organism: Pictodentalium vernedei; assembly: GCA_031216915.1. Taxonomy (NCBI): domain Eukaryota; kingdom Metazoa; phylum Mollusca; class Scaphopoda; order Dentaliida; family Dentaliidae; genus Pictodentalium; species Pictodentalium vernedei. The sequence continues at coordinate 229,446,048 of CM062291.1, forward strand.
GCTCATTCGTCTGTGGTAACGTCGGCCTACTTGGACGACATTCTTCAGAGGTACGGCAACAAGTTAACGCTTCAAAATGATGTTCAGAGTCTGCTTCAATTGCTCCGACATCTCGGTTTCATAGTAAACGAGAAGAAGTCGGATTTAGTTCCGTCCAGGGCATTCACCCACCTGGGAATGAGCTTTGAGATGCACAACAATCTCGTTCGTCTGCCGTTAACCAGAGCGAAATTAGTCAGTTGGTACGCTCGCTTTTGTCTTCATTCAGATGTAGTAACAGCGAGAATTCATGAGACTGACAGGTTTATGCGGAGCCGCTGCAGATCTTATTCTGATAGGGTGGCTACGCACTCATCCACTCCAGATATTTTTTACTCAGAATTGGAGTGTAAAGACTCATTCACTCGAAAGGAACATTGTCTTGTCGAATCAAGTGAAACAAGAGATTCAGATTCAGTGGTTAACTCGGGGAGTACCGCTGCAACTGCCGGATCCGATTTTCACGATAATGACGGATGCGAGTCAAACAGGTTGGGCGCAACTTTGAGCCCAACAGATTCAAGGTACCAGGGTATTTGGGATCCGCAGTTCCTAAACATGCACATAAACATCAAAGAGATGATGTCAATTTGGCTTGTGCTACGTCAGTGGATGAACATTATTCAGAATTTGCATGTTCAAATTCTGTCCGACAATTTGACAGTAGTAGCGTATATTCGGAACCAGGGAGGCACTCATTCCATTCCGTTGTTCAATCTAACGGAAATAATCCTTCTGTTTGTCCTAGAGCATTAAGTTCTTCTATCGGTCCGTCTTATTCTGGGTCGTCTGAACGTTCTAGCAGACTCCCTTTCTCGGAAAGGTCGTATGTTGCCGTCAGAATGAACTCTCAACAAACGAGTATTCAATCAGATTTGCTACCAATGGGATCATCCTATGATAGACTTATTTGCGACGCATCTCAACAATCATTTGCAGACATATGTGTCTCCATGCCCAGATCCTCGGGCGTTTGCAGTAGACGCCCTCTCGATCTCTTGGGACGGAATGATAGGATACGCGTATCCTCCAGCTCCGTTGATTCAACAGATATTGCTAAAAATCAAGCAATCTCACTGCAAGATTCTGTTGGTAGCATCTCTGTCACCCCAGAGACCATGGATAAATCTACTCAGGTGTCTGTTGTGGGACATTCCGCGGAAGCTTCCTCCACAGGAGGACCTTCTTTCGCAGGGGAAATTGCGCACACTGCATCACAACCCGCAAGGTCTCAACCTTCACATATTTCCGTTGTGCGGTCCTTCTTGCACGGCAATCATTTTACAGGACGAGCAGTGGACGCAATTTCTAACTGTAGGAGGACCTCCTCTTCATTAAATTATGTTGTTAAGTGGAAGGTTTTCTCTCGATGGTGTAGGGATCATTCTGTTGATTTTTATGATCCCTCAATTCCGACGAGATCAAACTGCAGCCAATAACTATTAAGGGTTATAGGTCTATGCTATCGGATACCTATGCTCATCATGATAGCTAGCTTACAGATTGGATCTAATGTCTCTTTATCTAAGTTAGTGAAAAACTTTTTGATAAATAGACCTAGAACCCTTAGGTTAATTCCTAAGTGGAATTTAGCTTGGGTTCTTCTGAAGCTAAAAGAAGCACCATTTGAACCTCTTGATACAGTGGATTTCAAATACTTATCTTATAAGACAGCTTTTCTCTTAGACTTCTCTTCTGCTAGAAGAGTTAGTGAGCTTCATGAACTATCTGTTGATGATTCTCACTATTGTAGTGTTGGTAATACTATTACATTGACTACTAATGTTGGATTTTTGGCTAAGAATCAGGCTCCTAATAAGTACCCTGAACCTATTGTTATTAAGGCTCTTCCATCTTCAGACGGTCATAGGCCTTTGCTTTGTCCAGTCAGAGCTATGCGTATCTACAAACATAGATCGGAGTTTATCAGAAAGGGATGTAAGCGTTTCTTTCTGTCTTTGCTGCTTAATAGAAAGGACATTGCAAGATGGATTCAATTAACTATCCGTACTGCTTATGAAAAATTATCTTCATCTCAGCAGTCTGTGCTTAAGATTTCGGCACATGAAGTAAGAGCGCTGTCTACATCTTGGGCTTTTGCTAATAGTGTTGCTATTACCAATTTGATGAAGGCTGCATATTGGTCTCAGCCTTCCACGTTCACAAAGTTTTATCTTAGAAATATTGAGTCCATTGCTGGCTACCTGCACTGTTTAGGTCCGTTATCTGTTGCTCAGAATGTTGTCCACTAAACAGTTGCAACTATAGTTATGCAGGCTTTCTGTTCCGGCAGTGTCTCTGTCCTGCTGCCCTCTTCGTTCTGGGGTATTTGACCCAGAACAAGGGGAGGGGGGGGGGGGAGGTGGTGGTGTTCCCTTATATCACCTGCTTTATAGTGAAAGCAACTCTGGAGTCAGTAATTCCGAGTCGGTGCCGGGATGGTTTTAAAGTGTAAAGCTAATATCTATCTCATTTATGTAATATTTTTAAAGTGTAGCTCGGTGTGAAGCATTTGTATATGTCACGTGTCATACGGGCGTTAATATACAATCCTCGGACACTTTTAAATGAGTATAAAGAGTCTCATTCTCTGGACTATCTTTATTTATTGGTTTTCCTTTAAAAAGATTAGTATAATGGGTTATACTGGATGTTAATAGAGATTGTTGATGTTATTGTGCTCAATTACGGAATGGTATTGTGTCTTTCTTTTTTGGAATAAACAAGAAAGATACATGTAAAGCCTGTTCTCCTCTTCTCCTTGAGGGGATAATTCTGTTTACATGTAATTGAGTCTATTGGATTATTCTTTATGTCCTAGGCTCTCCAGCCTTTTTTCTATTCAGCTAAGTCTGGGTCATTAGTACAGTATAAAAATGTTAAAAAATTTATTGTAATTTATATATTTTTTATACTTACCAATGACCCAGACGGGGATGGCCCTCCCATGAGTTGGGAACTCATACTTCCCCGCTGATTACATAACACTTACCAGGCACTGGTTGTAAGAATGAGGATTTGGCTCCAATTTCGGACTTCCTTGACACTGCGCATGCGCAGTGGATAAAAATATGGAGGACCACACAGGACATTTAATTTTTGGATTTTGATGCAAATTTTGGGGATTGGGGGGACAAAATTTGTGTTTGGCCCTAGAATTTAAGAGTTAGCACCAGCTAAGTCTGGGTCATTGGTAAGTATAAAAATATATAAATTACTATAAATTTTTTAACTTTTTGGTAAAAGAGGAAATTTTTCAATATGCCAAAAAGTTGACGGAGCGAACTGGTATGGCTTCAATATCGAGTATGAGACCCATTACTGTTAATTACAGCTTGACAATGCCTTCTCATGCTCCCAATCAGGTTCCTGGTGGTTCTTTGTGGGATGCTGTTCCATTCTTGGACCAGCATGGCACAAAGCTCCCGGACACTTCTTGGCTGGATGGGAGGGGCTGAAATTGCAAGCTGCAACTCATTCCAGACATGTTCGATTGGATTGAGGTCTGGGGATCTTGCTGGCCAGTCCATACGCTCAATCCCCTCCCTCTGTCGGTACTCCCTGACAGCATGGGCATCATGAGGACGGGCATTATCGACCATCAGAATGAATCTATCACCCACTACACCTGCATACAATCTGATGTGGACATCCAGGATACATCAATATACTGTTGTGCAGTCAATGTACTACGTTCAAGGACACAGAGCTCTGTACGTTTATCCCAGCTGATGCCACCCCAGACCATGATTGACCCTCCACCATAGTGGTCATGCTCAGCAATGTTGGCTGCATGGAATCGCTCTCCTGGTCTTCTCCATACCCTGAAACGCCTATCTGTGTGGTCTAGGCAGTACCTTGACTCATATGTAAAAAGGACAGGTCGCCAATCTTCTCTGGTCCATCCAACGTGGTCCATGGCCTATTGATTTCGTGCCTGGCAGCGGTTCTGGGACAGTGGGATGTGCGAATATGTGGTCTTTTCGATCTGAAACCACATTCGTGCAACCTTGCCCGGATAGTCTGCGTCGAAACATTTACTGCGGATGCATTCTGAAGGTCACTGCGAAGCTGGGTTGCTGTGGCAAAGCGGTTCCTATGGGCCTGAATGATCAAAAAACGGCCTTCAGTAGAGCTTAGTTTAGTCAGACCTCAATATTTCCCTTTGGCACACCCTACAGGGCACATTTATGATCATATTGCTTTGAATCCTGGTATGCTTGTTTGGGGAGACCTCTAGATGGGAGCTACCGTATTTCATCTAAATTTTCGGACACTTTTTGTTTTCGGACACCATTTTTTCATCAAAAAATAATTTTTTTTAAGCCTCGAAATTTTCGGACACCCACTCAAAGATTGTTCCGGACTGATGTGGTGGGAAAATCCCAGTAATCATAAATCCAAAATGACAATGATTTTCTTTTCAGTTGAATATTTCATCTTTCTTTCTTTGTTTTATGTTAAAAACATGTATTGTATGTACACTACATTGTACAATCGAAATAGAATTATTAAAACAACACTATTTGCAAACTTGTTCTTTATTTATTGACAGGTAAGTATTGTTTTCCTTCTCAAACTGACATGTTTGACGAACTGACCAATCAAATTTTTGTTTTCAAAAAGTGTGCTTTCATTCAACTCCTTCGAGATTTGGAAAAAGAAAACCCCACAAATGTTATGGTGAACTGACCTTAAATGACGACAATAATGAAAGGGTCCCATAAATAAATCCATATAATGCAGTATAAACCATGCACCAGCAACAGAACAGGATAATTATTGCTTCGAATAAACATATCAAGTGCACTGAACACCAACAAAATATTCCAACATTAAAAATAGAACAAACGACAATGAGGTCAACACCTGCTGTTGCAGGGTTTCACAAAAAATTAACACATGGACCCGAACACTATCAGACCGTATCGGGTTTCGATATTATTTTTCTCCGACATCAGCAGTGCTCGTGGGGAGGACACGCTTCCAAAAACAAAAAATAGGAAATACGGGAGGAACTGTGGTGCAAATACCAGTCATTAAAATTATTATTTTGTATTCGCTTTTATAAATTGTAGCAGTCTGCGTTGCACATTGGGGGGGGGGGGGGGGGGGGGGGGGGGGGGTTATTTCTAAATCAATAATCAAAGCTTTGTATGTCATTAAGTCGTCCTTCTAAACAGTAGTAACTGGTTTCCACTGGTTTCCACACAGCGGAGGGGTGGGGGGAGGGGGTGGGGGGGGGGGGAAGCTGAATAAAACTCATAATTCGTATTGGTCTTTCTTGCATTTTAGTCAGACCACAATATTTCCCTTTGGCTCACCCTACAGGGCACATTTATGATTAGATTGCTGTGAAACCTGGTATGCTTATTTACAGTGACCTCTAGCTGGGAGCTATCGATTTTCTTCCATTTCCGTCAAAAAATGTTGCCACGGCCAACGTTCTTAGAACTTAGTCTAGTCAGACCACAATATTTCCCTTTTGTACACCCTACAGGGCACATTTATGATTGGATTGCTTTGAAACCTGGCATGCTTGTTTGGGGAGGCCTCTAGATGGGAGCTATCGATTTTCTTAGGTTTCTGTCAAAAAATGTTGCCACTGGCAATGACCTTCAATTAACTTAGTAAAAACTTAGTGGCGTTAAGCATCAATATTTCCCTTTGACACACCCTGCAGGGCACATTTAGTATTGGATCGCTTGCAAACTTGGTGAGCTTGTGTGGGGTGACATCTATATGGGAGGTGTCGATTTTCTTCCATTTCTGTCAAAAAATGTTGACCTTTGAACTTAGTTTAGTCAGACCTCAATATTTCCCTTTAACACGGCCTTCGGGGCACGTTTATGATCGGATCACTTTGAAATTTGGTATGTGTGTTCTGTGTGACTTCTAGATGTGAGCTATTGCTTTTTTACATTTCCATAAAATTTTATTGTCGTTATCACCAACCTTTGAACTTACTGCATTTTTAGCTCAACTTGACAAAGTCAAGCTGAGCTATTGCCATCACTTCTCGTCCGTCGGCGTACGTACGTACGTTAGTACGTTAGTACGTACGTCCACAATTTCCTTTGGCACACCTCACAGGTCGCATTTATGATCAGATTACTTTGAAACTGGGCATGCTTGTTTGGGGTGACCTCTAGATGGGAGCTATCGATTTTCTTCAATTTCCGTCAAAAAATGTTGCCGCGGCCAACGTTCTTAGAACTTAGTTTAGTCAAACCACAATATTTCCCTTTGGCACACCCTACAGGACACATTTATGATTTGATTGCTTTGAAACCTGGTATGCTTATTTAGGGTGACGTCTAGATGGGAGCTATCGATTTTCTTCAATTTCCGGCAAAAAATGTTGCCACGGCCAATGTTCGTAGAACTTAGTTTAGTCAGACCTCAATATTTTCCTTTGGCACACCCTACAGGGCACATTTATGATCAGATTGCTTTGAAACCTGGTATGCTTGTTTGGGGAGACCTCTAGATGGGTGCTATCGATTTTCTTCAATTTCTGTCAAAAAATGTTGCCGCGGCCAACGTTCTTAGAACTTAGTTTAGTCAGAAGACTCAATATTTCCCTTTGGCACACTCTACAGGGAACATTTATGATCGGATTGCTTTGAAACCTGGCATGCTTGTTTGGGGTGACCTCTAGATGGGAGCTATCGATTTTCTTCAATTTCCGTCAAAAAATGTTGCCACGGCCAACGTTCGTAGAACTTAGTTTAGTCAGACCTCAATATTTTCCTTTGGCACACCCTACAGGGCCCATTTATGATCAGATTGCTTTGAAACCTGGTATGCTTGTTTGGGGAGACCTCTAGATGGGAGCTATCGATTTTCTGCAATTTCTGTCAAAAAATGTTGCCGCGGCCAACGTTCTTAGAACTTAGTTTAGTCAGAAGACTCAATATTTCCCTTAGGCACACCCTACAGGGTACATTTATGATCGGATTGCTTTGAAACCTGGCATGCGTATTTGGGGTGACCTCTAGATGGGAGCTATCGATTTTCTTCAATTTCCGTCAAAAAATGTTGCCGCGGCCAACGTTCTTAGAACTTACTTTAGTCAAACCACAATATTTCCCTTTGGCACACCCTACAGGGCACATTTATGACTTGATTGCTTTGAAACCTGGTATGCTTATTTAGGGTGGCCTCTAGATGGGAGCTATCGATTTTCTTCAATTTCCGGCAAAAAATGTTGCCACGGCCAACGTTCGTAGAACTTAGTTTAGTCAGACCTCAATATTTTCCTTTGGCACACCCTACAGGGCCCATTTATGATCAGATTGCTTTGAAACCTGGTATGCTTGTTTGGGGAGACCTCTAGATGGGAGCTATCAATTTTTTCTGCAATTTCTGTCAAAAAATGTTGCCGCGGCCAACGTTCTTAGAACTTAGTTTAGTCAGAAGACTCAATATTTCCCTTAGGCACACCCTACAGGGTACATTTATGATCGGATTGCTTTGAAACCTGGCATGCGTATTTGGGGTGATGTCTAGATGGGAGCTATCGATTTTCTTCAATTTCCGTCAAAAAATGTTGCCGCGACCAACGTTTTTAGAACTCAGTTTAGTCAGACCACAATATTTCCCTTTGGCACACCCTACAGGGCACATTTATGATTTGATTGCTTTGAAACCTGGTATGCTTGTTTGGGGAGACCTCTAGATGGAAGCTATCGATTTTCTTCAATTTCCGTCAAAAAATGTTGCCGCAGCCAACATTCTTAGAACTTAGTTTAGTCAGACCACAATATTTCCCTTTGGCTCACCCTACAGGGCACATTTATGATTAGATTGCTTTGAAACCTGGTATGCTTATTTACGGTGACCTCTAGATGGGAGCTTTCGATTTTCTTCCATTTCCGTCAAAAAATGTTGCCACGGCCAACTTTCTTAGAATTTAGTCTAGTCAGACCACAATATTTCCCTTTTACACACCCTACAGGGCACATTTATGATCGGATTGCTTTGAAACCTGGCATGCTTGTTTGGGGAGGCCTCTAGATGGGAGCTATCGATTTTCTTCGGTTTCTGTCAAAAAATGTTGCCACTGGCAAAAAAATGACATTGGTACCAATGATCTTCACTTTTGCCATTTCATTTATAACTTACCAAGTTCAAGTTTGTCAAGTTGAGCTACAGTGTCATTGACACTTTCATTGCATCAACTTATCCCTTTTGCACTCTCTGCAGGGTATATTTATGAATTTCCATAAAAAACCCATTGCCACAAGCAGTGACCTTCTACTTAGTGCATTAACATCTTCCTTTGGCATGCCTCAGAGGACACATTCATTATCAGGTTGTTTTGAAACTTTGTATGCTTATGCAGAGTGACAAAGATAGGAGCTATTGATTTTCTTTTCATTTCAATCAAAAACTGTTGCTGTTAGCAACAATCTTTGAATTTATTGCATTTGTGCAGCAACATTCTTTGACATGGCCTACAGGCCACATTTATCATAGGATTGTTTTTGAACTTGGTGTGCTCATTAGGCAAGACCTTTAGATAAGAGCTATTGATAAGCATTCATTTCTGTGAAAAAAGTTGCCATTTACAATAACCTCTGAACATACTGCATTTGTGTATCAACATTCTTCCTTTAGCCAGTCTTACAGTTTACATTTAAAAATGCATGGATTACTCTTGACGTTGTGCACACACAATGCTGTTATGTTGAAATTTCAAAAAATAACATTGGTACCAATGATCTTCAATTTTGCCATTTCATTTATAACTTACCAAGTTCAACTTTGTCAAGTTGAGCTACAGTGTCATTGACACTTTCATTTTTTATAAACCAGCTCAAAAAACTCAATAAAATCACACACCTGTCTGCTCCTGTAACAAAAAAAAAAGTTAACATCTTGTACCATGTAACGTAATAGTTTTTAAATATTTTTTTCTATCTGCATGTTATTTATGCTTCATAAAATTATGAGTAGAACTGTGAATTATCCTCTCAATTTTATGAACTGCAAATTAAATTGGGTTTTAATTGAAATTTCATGTATAAAGTCTCTTTAGCTCAAATGACTGAAAGTCTGGGTGAGCTTAAGTGATCATTTTCTGTCCGTCCATCCGGCGGGAAGTTTACATTATCGACTTCTCATAAACCACTGGACCAAATTGAACCAAATTTGATATGCATGTTCCTTATAATATGTCAATTCAAATTTGTTCAGATGAAGTTGCCATGCCCACAGGGGCACCACAAGGGGCATTACTCTGATAGCACCCATAAATTGTTTTCCAAGCTTAAAAAAATCTTCTTCAGAACCATCAATTAAAATTTTCTGATATTTGGTATATAACATCTCTAGGAGGGTCAGATTCAAGTTTTTTCAAATCATCAAATCAGGTCCCTGGGTTAATATTTGGGCTCTCTATTGGAGCCCAAAGTTTAACTTATTGCAACAGGGTTCGTATGGGTCCTTGAAGGTGCTTGAAATAAAAAAATCGAAATTCCAGGGCCTGGTAAGTGCTTGAAAATAGTATCTCCAGTAGTAAAGTGCTTGAAAAATATGTGGTGTCAATAATCTTACGTGCTTATGGAAACAAATTGCTGTAATAACTTAAGTAATTGCGAAGATTGACAGTGCATAAAGTTGGTGTTTTTTATTATTAAAAAAACTGAGCGTGCCTCCTTAATTGTGCATCGGGTATTCGCCGTATTTTTTGGCCCATTATGTGACCGTTTGCACGATATAAATAACTTTTCCCCGCATAACACAAAACCTGTCCAATCAGAGCTCTGCTCTCATGCAACATTCGTTGCATTAGCTAATCAGGTGGCATCATTTATTCTCACCAATAATGTGACCTGTCTTCCGTTATCGAACTGTGTCAACAAAAGAAAACCTTTACGCATAATTAACTAACAATACATTTGTGTTACTGGGTGAAGTTATTGTACAGATATGCCCTGAAAATGTAAATTCAGTGTGGTATGGCTGCATATTATGTTATAAACAGGTACACAAGTATGAAATAGGATCCTGAAAACGTCCTGGAAGATGCTTGGCAAAAGTCCTTGAAAGTCCTCAAATTTTTTTTTCTCAAGGGTGTACAAATCCTCTGCAGTATGAGGCAATTTCTTTAAAAATCTTCTTCAGATCCACTGGTCAAAATCTGTTTATATTTGGTATACAACATCTACAGGGGAGTCAGATTCCAGTTGGTTCAAATCGAGCCCCTGGGTTATTAATTTGGGCTGCCTTTGGGAGCCTGAATTTTAACTTAGTGCAATATGAAGGAATTTCTTTAAAAATCTTCTTCAGATCCTCCAGTCAGAATCCTTTCATATTTGGTATACAATATCTCTAGGAGGGTCAGATTTAAGTTCATTCAAATCTGGTCCGTAGGTTAATATTTGGGCTTTCTATTGGAGCCCAAAGTTTAACTTTGTGCAATATGAGTAAATTTCTTCAAAAATATTCTTCTTCAGATTCACCAGTCAGAATCCTTTCATATTTGGTATACCAAATCTCTAGGTGGGTCAGTTTTAGGTTTGTTCAAATCGGTTCCCTGATTAAATATTTGGGCTCCCAATGGGAGCCTGAATATTAACTTAGTGCAATATGAGGAAATATAAAAAAATCTTTCAGGCCTTTAAATTTATTTATTTTGAGCACACCCTTTTGACCTAATTTGGGCCCATTAAAACCAGAAATAACAGCCTTATCCTGCTTTGCTTTATTGCTATGCCTTTCTTTGTTTTTTTGGTCACATTATGATGAAGTTATTCTCAAATGCAGAAGAGGCACAGAGAATTTGTATATCTTCCTTGATATCTTCACACCTTCTTTAATTTGGGCACACCTGTAAACAGGGTGAATTTGGAGTAATCTAAAGGCCAGCTTCTTCTTTAGACCCACCAGTCAGAATGCTTTCATATTTGGTATACAAGATCTCTTGGAGGGTCAGATTCAAGTTTGTTCAAATCCGGTCTCTGGGTTAACATTTGGGCTCTATTGGAGGGAATTTCTTTGAAAATCTTCTTCTCCTGAACCATCAATCAGAATCCTCTGATATTTGCTGTACAACATCTCTAGAGGGGCCGAATCTAGTTTGTTCAATTTGGATCCCTGGGTTATTAATTTGGGCTCTCGTTGAGCCTGAATTTTAACTTCGTGCAATATGAGGAAATTTCTTTAATCAACTGGTCAGAATCCTTTTATATTTGGTAGACAAGATCTATAGGGGAGTCAGATTCAAGTTTGTTCAAACGGAGACCCCGGGTTATTAATTTGTGCTACCTATGGGATCCTGAATTTCAAGTGAGTGAAATATGAGGGAATTTCTTTAAAAATCTTCTTCAGATCCACCAGTCTGAATACTTTCATAATTGATATACAACATCTCTAGGTGGGCCAGATTCAAGTTTGTTGAAATCGAGTTCCTTGGTTAATATTTGGGCTCCCTATGGGAGCCCGAAATTATGACTTAGTGCAATATGAGGAAATTTCTTCAAAAATCTTCTTCAGATCCAGTGGCCAGAATCTTTTCATATTTGAACCAACTGTTATTGTCTGGGTGGAAACTTCACTCCATGAGTGTTTTAGTGGTAATTCACTCTCCATGTACTGTAAAAGTACCTTTACACAGCATAAACAGAAGGAAAAACACTCTTCCACTCAAATCAAGGACAGTATTTTACCATGGTTCCTATTTTGGGCACAGGTTTTACACCTTGAATTTGGGATAATTGAAGGCTTGTTTACAAACAAAGTTGTAGAATTTAAAAAAGATGACACTGTGTATTCTAAAGCTCAAAAGTGAATATTAACAAACAAAAAAACTGCTAGTTTTTGTAATCTTGAGTTGTCCTTACCTATTTACTTTTTCTCTTTTTCGACAGAATCGGATGGATATTATGGAGATATGTATCCTGAACCTCTGAACATTCCTGATAACAGACCATTTTCAAATGCTGCCTTAAGGATTGAGATGAATGACTTACACTCAGAGGTATTAAAGTTTTATTAGGCCAAATAAAAAAAATACATTTGGTTCCCCAGCAATTAATTCTTAGCTCAACTTTGGCGAAGCCAAATTTGAGGTATTGCCATGGCCCGTCATCCATATGTCCATCTGTCTGTCTGTCCGTCCATCTGTCTGTCCGTCGTGCCGTTCGCACGGCTCGGGCTAGAGGCCGTATTTATGAACCGATCTTTACAAAACTTCTTGGGTACCTTTGTTATCACCGTGGGATGAAAACGAGTGTTTTTGGGTCCGGTTTGAAATTCAAGATGGCCACTGGCGGCCATTTTGTAAAAATTAGGTGCAATCAGATTTTTGCGCAGAACATCCATATGAAAGCGCTGATTTGAATAATTTTCTGTGTGAATGTTTAGTACCATGGGATACATCACATATAATACAGGTTTTTTTTCTCATGCATAAATTATGCCAATTAGACTAACTTTGATCTATTTAATGTTACTTTCAACACTGTAACTGCAAATGCCAATACGGCTCGAGCTAGAGGCCGTATTTATGAACCGATCTTTACAATGGGCACCTTTGTTATCACCTTGGGATGAGAACGGGTGTTTTTGGGTGCAGTCCAAAATTCAAGATGGCTGCCGGTGGCCATTTTGTACCAAAATTGGTGCAGTCAGTATTTTGTACAGAACTTTTGTATGAAAGTTCTGATTTGAATAAATTTCTGTATGAATGTTTAGTAACATGGAATATATCACATATAATACAGGTTTTTTTCTCGTGCGAAAATTATGCAAATTAGATGAACTTTGATTTATTCAGTGTTACTTATACACAGTAAGTGCACATGTCAATATGGCTCAGGCTAAAGTCTGTATTTATGAACCGATCTTCACGAAACTTCTTGGATATCCTTTGTTATCACCTTGGGATGAGAACGAGTGTTTCTGGGTGAGGTCCAAAATTCAAGATGGCTGCCAGTGGCCATTTTGTACCGAAATTCGGTCCAATCAGTTTTTTGTACAGAACTTCTGTATGAAAGTTCTGATTTGAATAAATTTTTGTAGGAATGTTTAGTAACATGGAATACATCACATACAGTACAGGTTTTTTTCTCGTGCAGAAATTATGCAAATTAGATGAACTTTGATTTGTTCAGTGATACTTATACATAGTAAGTGCACATGTCAATACGGCTCAGGCTAGAGTCTGTATTTATGAACTGTTCTTCACGAAACTTCTTGGGGTACCTTTGTTATCACCTTGTGACAGGAACGAGTGTTTTTGGGTGCCTTTGTTATCACTGTGCTATGAGAACAAATATTTTTGGGTTCAGTCAGACCCACTCTGGGACTCATTTCTTTTCTAGTTCAGCATCTAACTGTCACCCTAACTGTCGCCCACCTTTACGATACTTTACCTACACATTTGTTAAGGCTACGGTCAGCATTTATGTACAGACCGTTACAATAATTTACATGTACCTTTGTTATCAGGTCATTACCTAGATGTTTGTCATTGCTGTGTCACATACTATACATGTACATGTCTTAAACAAGTTGATCTACAGTGTCATTGACACTTTCATTCAAATCAATGAGAGAGGGAATCTTTTATTTATTTTTATTTTTTTCTGTTAACCCTTTACCCAACACCGACGATATGAAAATTTATTATTTTGATATTTGTTTTTTCAGTTTTCAAAACATTTCAACGAAACAGTATCATGTGACCCCCTCATTGGAACGAGCTCAGTAAGCTCATTCCAGTGTGTGGTATGTGGTTCACTGGGTGGATGCAGCTGATTCGTTAGGTAAAGAGTTAACTGGTTGAGTGCTGGAAGCCATATTTGGGCTCCATTCATAAGTGCAGGTACCACAACTTAAAGGTTTCATATTCTGTGGATGTATGGGGAGTCACCTTATCTTTGAAATGAATATATCTCATCTGACTGTCTTTGCCTTGTTACCATTGCCTATAGGCACTCTCTCATAAATTATAACAAAGCAAAGACTTGTGAACAAATTTTGACAACCAAAACATTTTTAGCACTCTACTGTTAATAATGAAATATGAAATTCATTTGTACACCTTTTTCTAAAAATAAATGTTGTGTTATATATATTTTTATACTGTACCAATGACCCAGACATAGCTGGTGCTAACTCTTAAAATATAGGGCCAAACACAAATTTTGCCCCCCAATCCCCCAAATTTGCATCTAAAACTAAAGAAAACATGTCCTGAAAGGCCCTCCACACTTCGCCCCTACTGCGCATGCGCAGTGTCAAGGACGTTCCGAAATTGGCGCCATTAATCTTTCTAAGTTTGGCCCTTCATCAGTTAACATCTGACTGATCTTTGTGCTTATAAATCTCAGTTTAAATGATGCCAGACACATAAATATTAGTGAAATGGTGATTCTAAGGAGGATAGAGAAGGAGAGGAAAAGAATGTGTGACAGAATATTATCAGGGCTGTAACTTAAAATTTTTTAATGAAATTATGTTAAGTTACCTATTTTCAAGGCAGCAGCCATTTTGTTGTCATTCTGATTATTTAGTTACACTGTTTTTTAAGTGTTTTCCTCTCTCCCTGTCCTTTAAGTTCCCCCTTGCTATTCTCCCATGCTTTTGGCATAGTTTTTGTAATTATTATTACTAAATTTTCTTGGGAGTTTTAGCTGAATAACAGAATGAATTCTGTTCTTTCCCCATGTTTACGTCTTCACCTACGGGTGGTTAGGCGTTGTGTTCTGCATCTACCATCTGATGTTCTGCAGTTTCTTCCCTGGAAGTCTCTGTTTTGCATCAGATAGTGTATTTTTGGTAACTGATTTCGGGCCTGGGTGCCTGGAGTCTTATTTTAGTGTTTTTACACTCATTGTTTACATTTACAACAGCCCTCTGTATGAGGGGGGATTTCTGGAAAATAATATCTTGATGTTATTTTAATCATAACTAGATACATTATTATTGTTCGTAAGTGTTGAATAAATTGTTTAAAATATTTAAAAAATTTTTGTCCACACTTAGGCTTGGGATCCATTGGGGATCAACGTTACTTTTCAGAAACTTGGGCTGTTCTGAAAAAATATTTTTTCAAAATATTTTGATTTCAGTTATTTTTTCTATATTAATGGATCATATTATTATTATGTATTTTGATTACCAGGGGTTAGTGCGAGTACCAGGACTTGTTTTCTTTTCACATTGAAAGGATATTGATCAATTGTTTTAAGAGGAAGTCTTCCTCTGACTTTATTATCATTCTATATGTGGTCAGTGTACTCGCATTAACTCCTGTTCTGTATCGTATGATTTCGATGACAATATGGGAAGCGTATGTCACGGTATGTTGTTGGGGATTTGGACACTCCGGTCCTTTCCCCGCAGGGTCACTCTACTTTATCAATTTCTATTTCAGACGATCAAGATTAGGGTGATGTATCTGTGATGTCTTCCAACAGTGTGCCTCCGTCGTCACAATTAATGAAGGGCTAGCGGAAAAGTGCTCATGTAAATACGCCAATTGCCTAAGAGGACCCTAGTAGGTTCGACGGCCTTTGACGTCCGCTAGCTCGCCCGGTGTAGCGTCCATTCACCGAATGGTTCGGCAGCCGGGTTCGTCCGTTGCGGTCTAGAAGGAATTTTGGGGTGATGCGAGCACTATAAATTAACCTAATGCACACCCAGTGACGGCGGATCGGAGGAAGAACGCAGGAAGCCTTTTAGTCCGGTTCATAGCTCGTTCCGGTCCATCCGGACGGCAAGCGAGAGAGGCCCCTCTCTCGTTCAACAACATCTGGCCCCAGATGTTGTGGTACAAATGTGTCGCAAGCGGAGCATACGTCCGTCGCTCGGGACGCTCCGTTGTATAGGCAGTCCGCTGAGACTGCTAAGGCTTCCTCTTCTCGTCAGCGCACACGACCGCACCTTGGCTGCGTGACCGCCGATATATTACCAGCTTCGCCGATCAAGGATTCTTCGGCGACCAGGTCACACCATCTGGTAGCCAGGGACACGAGGCCTACAGACTCCGGACGTTCGCATAGGAAGTGTGCGGGAGTCAACGTACACGGAGCTTCCGGCGGCAATGCATCGTAAGACCGCTACTGCACAGGCCTCGGGAACGGACGTGCTTTCCTTAATAGCACAGTTTATCGCAGCATCCCAGCATCAACTGAATCTGTCGCATGTATTTTATCCGACGATGCTGGGTCGGGACGCTCCGCGGAAGCGGGTACGGACGTCCGAAAGTTTCATCCGGTCCGACGGGATACCGAAAGGGATTCGGAGGATTTCGAGCTTTCCCTTTCGGAACAACATATGCTGTTGTGTATGTCATCTGACTTGGTCTTCTACAGCTTCTTTCGTCGGACCAGAATGCTGCGATGCCGGATAAGAAACTGATAGCGTCGGTGGACTTAGAAATTTTTGGTTCGGTTCAGGGACATCGTCCCTCAGTTCCGACATAGTCCAATAATGTCACACAAACTTTCGAATTATTGAACGACGCTATATATATTATTATTTTATGCTTGCTAACCAAGCATTTCTGGTTTCTTGTTCGAAGAGTTATGGAGATGTCTTTCAAAAGTGTGCCTCTGTCGTCATAGTTAATGAAGAGTTAGCGGCTATAAGTGCTCATGGAATATGTCCATCGCCTACGGAGTGACATTCGCTAGCTCACCCGGTGTAGCGTACATTCATCGAATGGTTCGGCTGCCGGGTTCGTCCGTTGTGGTCTAGGAAGGAGATTTGGGTGATGCGAGCACTTTAATTACTTTAGTACTCACCCAGTGACGGCAGATTGAGGACAGATCGGAGGAAGCCTGTTAGTCCGGTTCCTGGCTTGTCCAGGTCCGTCCGGGCTGTGAGCGAGAGAGGTCCCTCTCTCACCCAACAACATAGGGGACCGCATGTTGTGGTTCAGATATTTTACATTCGGAGCATATGTCCGTTGGTCGGGACGCTCCGTTATATTGACAGTCCGAGAGACTGTCTTTAATGCTTCCTCATCCTCACAGCAGGGCACACGACCGCACATTGGCTACGTGACCTCGAGTATCCGATCAGTTTCGGCATTCAGTGATTCCACGGCGAATAGGTCGCGCCATCCGGTAGCCAAGGGACACGAGGCCTATACACTCCGTTCGCTCGCATATTGGTAGTATGCACGGGGTAACGATCACGGAGCTTCCAGCGGCAATGCATCGTAAGACCGCTTCTCCTTAGGCCTCAGTGACGGACGTGCTATCCGAGTTAGCACAGTTGTTTCGCAGCATCCCAGCAATTGATAGTTTCTCGGTCGAATCAGGAATTATCCGACTGCGCTGGGTCGGTGCGGTCCGCGGTTGCATCAGGTACGGACGACCGAACGCTTTATGGGGTCCGACAGGATGGCGAAAGGGATTCGAAAGATTTCGAGTTTTCCCTTTAGTAGTATCGGAAGATGCCTTTCATATCTTCTGGCATTATCTTCCAGTGATTATTATTTCGGACTTCATTGCTGCGATCTTGGATAAGAGACTTATAGCGTCATTGGACTCGGATTTTTCGATCGGTTCAGGGACATTGTCCCTGAATTACCGACGCAGTCCAATATTGTCATTACAACATGTGTTTTATTTTTCGATGCTATATATATATTTATATATACAAGCCAGCTACTAAGCATGATAGTTTAGTTTCTTGTCCGCGTTGCTCATTTCTGCCATTTTATCATTTATACAAATAGTTTATTTTGGCAGAACAGGGCATACCGAGAGTTCATATGCGTCTAGACGGTGTGATTAAAGACTGCATATATTCTTTTTCGCCGTTTATGTCTTTTCCAATTTCAATGTTGGGAACGACATTATGTATAGTAGACTTAACTTAGACGCTTTATTATACGTAATCCGCCTTACTGAGGCGTTATCATTACGTCTTCAAGAAAAGATTTACGGGATATTATTCTCAATGTAATTTCTTTTGAGGGCAGTAGTTTGTTCACGTATAACTCCGCCCTTCAGTGGCTGATTGGAGTTAGTTAGACGTGACGCAGCCCTAGCTACATCCACACGCGTGGATAGTAAGGTTAAGAACTCTCTCAGAGTCGCTTCGTTCTCGGAGGAGCTTCTCTTCGACGGCAACTTTTCGGCAATCCATGAATTGCTCGATTTACACGTTCTCTTGTCTATCTAGTGTTACAAGAGATTCAGACTGGGGCAAACATTCGGTGGTTGACTCAGAGAGTGCCGCCGCAGTTGCCGGACCCGAGTGTGGCTGTTATGACGGTTGCCAGTCAAACAGATTGGGATATAATACTGATCCCTACGGATTCGAAGTGCCAGGGTCTTTGGGTTCCGCAGTCTTTTAGCAATCAGTTTTCTTCCGCGGAATAATGTTTTTTAGGCTTGCTTTATGTCATTGCATGAACATTATTCAGAAACGCATGCCCAAATTCCTGTCCTTTAATTCGACAGTAGTGGTGTATCTCCGGAACCAGGGAGGCACTCTTTAGTTTCCGTTATTCAATTTAATGGAAAGAATCCGTCTGTTGGTTATAGTACACCAAGTTCAGTTTTGGTCCGTCATATTCCGGGTCGTCTGATTGTTTTATCGGACTCCCGTTCTCTTACGGGTCGCTTGTTGCTGTCAGAATGGACTCTCAACAAACAAGTATTCAATCAGATTTGCTATCTATGGGAGCGCCCAATGATGATTTATTTATGACACAGCTTGCTAATCAATTGCAGACGTATGTGTTGACTTGTCCAGATCTCTGAGCTAATATTGTTAACGCTCTATTGATCTATAGGACGGAATGATAGGATACGCGTATCCTCCGGCGCTGTTGTTTTAGCAGGTATTGCTAAGATAAACAACCACAATACTTTTCTGTTGATAGCATCTCTATCTTCACAGAGATCATGAGTAATTTACTCTCTTGTCTACTGTGGGTCTTAACGTGAAATCTTCCTCTATGTGAGGATCTTTTTCACTGGGTAAATCGTGTCATCTTTATCACAACCAGCAAGGTCGCAACCTTCATGTATTCCGTTGTGTGGTCCGTATTGCATTGTAAGCACTGTACTGGACGAGCTTTGGACACGATTTCTTACTATAGGAGATCCTCTTCTTCGCTATTCTATGCGGCTAAAGTGGAGGCTCTTCCGTCGTGGTGTAGGGATCATTATGTTCATATTGTTGATCCCTCCATACTACTCATTGCTATTTTTTAGTATACTTGTTTCACAAGATCTACTGCAGCCTGTTATTATTTAGGTTATAGGTTTATGTTACCTCATACCTATGCACTCTACGATAGTTTACAATTGAGTCTTTTGTCTCTTTATCTAAGTCAGTTAGTAACTTTTTGATAAATAGACTTAGAATCTTTAGATTAAATTCCTATACGGATTTTAACTTCGGTTCTTATTTAGCTAAGTAATAATTTGAGCCTCTGGAAACAGTAGTTTTCAAATTCTGACCTTTTAGACAGTAATTCTGTTGGTTTCTCTTTTACTGTAGAGTCAGTGAGTTTCATGCACTATTGATGCATGATTTTCACTTTCATAGTTTCGGAATCAATACTTCCGTTACTATTTAGGTTGGATTGTTGCATAAGAGTTAGGCTCCTATTATCCGGAACCTATTATTTTAAGGTCCTTCCGTCTTCGTATGGGCATAGGCCTTTACTCTTTCCGGGTACAGTTTATGTATTTATAAACAGATATCTGTTTATTACTATGGGCGTAAGCTTCTTCTGTCTTTGATGTCTTGTAGAAGGACGTTACGCTCCATTTTATTGTTAATGGATTCTATTAACTATCGGTACTGCTTATGGTATATCATTGACTTAGCAGTTGTGCTTAAGATTTCGGCTCATGAAGTAAGAGTTCTTCTACTTCTTGGGCTTACATTAATAGTGTCGCTATTATAGATTTTTGAAGGCCGCTCATTGCGCTCAGCCATCCACATTCATGAATTTTATCTCAGAAATATCGAGTCCATTTCTGGAGGCCTCTTTTGTTAGGTCTATTATCTACTGCTCAGAATGTCATTACTTAACAGTTGCTACTATAGCTAGGTAGGCTGTCTGTTTCGGCAGTGTCTCCGTTCGGCTGCCCTCTTCACTCTGGGCTATTTGACCCAGGGCAAGAAAAAGGGGGGGGGGAGGGTGTTCCCTTGGGTCACCTGTTTTACTATGAAAACAAGGGGATACCTCCTCCGGAGTTAGTAATTCTGAGCTGTTATTGGGATGGTTGTTTAGTGAGAAGTTTAGGTTTTTAAAATTCATTCAAGTCTTAGTTTTTAAAGTATAGCTTTTGAATATTGCATATGTCAACGGACATGATTATGCAATCCTCAGACACTTTTAGGAGTATAAGAGTCTCTATTCTCTAGACTTACTTTATTTATTGGCTTACTTTAAAAATTATTAGTATAAGGATTATATTGGATATTAATAGAGTACATGGATGTATGAAGCTCAATTTTGGAAGGGGTTGTATCTTTCTAATTTATCATAAATAAGAAAGATACATGTAAGGCCTATTACTTCTTTTTCCCTACAGGGGATGATTCTATTTTATTTTATTGAGCGTATTCCATTTTGCTCTATGTCCTTGGCCCTCCAGCCTTTTTACTATTCAGCTATGTCTGGGTCATTGGTACAGTATAAAAATGTTAAAAAATTTATAGTAATTTATATATTTTTTATACTTACCAATGACCCAGACGGGGATGGCCCTCCCAGGAGTTGGGAACTCTTGCCTCCCCGCTGAGTACATAGCGCTTACCAGGCACTGGTTATTAGAATGATTAATGGCGCCAATTTCGGAACGTCCTTGACACTGCGCATGCGCAGTAGGGGCGAAGTGTGGAGGGCCTTTCAGGACATGTTTTCTTTAGTTTTAGATGCAAATTTTGGGGATTGGGGGGCAAAATTTGTGTTTGGCCCTATATTTTAAGAGTTAGCACCAGCTATGTCTGGGTCATTGGTAAGTATAAAAAATATATAAATTACTATAAATTTTTTAACATTTTAATTATTTTCTGCAGAACATAACAAACTGGATGTTTGCAAATCAAATATACTGAGTCAAAAAAGAAAGTATAAAAGAAACAAATCTGAAAATTATTTATTTATTAGTGTTTAAGGTCACATATTTATGCACAATGGCTAATCATGACCGCAACAGTTTTACGGGGGGAGGAAGCCAGGGTACCTGGAGAGAACCACCGAGCAACGGCGAGCAACTGTCAGCTCCCCAACATACGAACTCCACACAAGCAGGGTTAGCATTGGTTGAAGACAAGTGCACCATCGATGTGCAGTACGCCTTAGTACACAACGCCACCGTGCCCCCACGCGTGCAATGGAGATGAAGTGTCTTGCCCAAGGACACAACAACAAATGTGAAAAAAATAGCATAAAGGAAGAAACACAATAGATCTAATGTTGCTTGTTTGTGGACAAGAAGTCATGCAAAGAGTGTAATGACATGTTTTTGTTGTCCACCCAACTCTATACAATTTTGCTACAGATTTCAGAATATCATGTGCTATTGAATGGGTGACCAATGATTTTCTTTGCGTTATCTTGTGCTAGAGAGCCTGGGTTATTGAGAAAACATGCTAGTTTTTGTCTTCCGACATTTTAGAAAATGCCAAGGTTAACCGAAAATCAGAGGTTGCGTGCCATTGGTATGCATGAGACTGGGATACCTCCAGATGAGCTCGCTGCTGAGTTTGGAGTCACTGTGGCCACTATTTACCATCTCATTGGAAGGTATAGAACCACTGGATCTACTGCTGGCCAACCGCATTCAGGTCAACCAAGAGTTACAACCCCTGCACAAGACTGACACATCAGGATGCCTCACTTGCGATATCGCTTCCTTCCGGCGACGAGGACAGCAGCAATTACTCCTGGTAGAACTAACAATTGAATCGGTGCACAAACTGTCTGCAACAGACTCGCTGAACACGGTATCCGAAGTAGGCGTCCATACCATGGTCCAATCCTGACCCAACATCATCGTACCGTCAGAATGGAATGGGTACGTCAGCGTGTTCGCTGGACTCAGCAGTGTTGGAGCACAGTTCTTTTTGGTGATGAATCATGAGTTTGTCTATGGTGTGCTGATGGTAGGGCAAGAGTGTAGTGCCGACGAGGAGAATGGTTTTCTGATGCTTGCGTGCAGGATTGCAACCATTTCGGAGGGGGGGGGGGGCAGTGTAATGGTTTGAGCAGGAATTTCCTTGCACCATCGAACGCAGTTGATCTTCATCGATGGTAATCTGAATGGACAGCAATATAGGGACGAAATGCTTAACGCTGTTGTTGTCCCGTTGTTCAATGCTAACATCGGATTGCAGTTATTCCAGCAAGACAATGCCCGATGTCATGTGGCGCATATCTGTCGTGACTTTCTTGAGGAGCAGAGCATCAAACTTCTTCCCTGGCCCCCACTTTCGCCAGATTTGTCACCAATAGAGTTTCTTTGGGATCAATTGGACTGTCGGGTACGACTTCATGATCTTCAGACGTTAGGTGATTTACGTAATGTTCTAAGGCAGGAGTGGAACGCAATACCACAGGTTGACATCCAGAGACTTATCAGGTCCATGCGCCGTCAATGTCTTGCCTTCCAAGAGGCAAACAGTGGACATACATGCTATTGACTGCATGTGTGAACTTTTCATTTCACCCCATGTCTGAATTGCGACGTTCTGACGTGACACTGGCAACAGTAAGAACATGAAATTATGCAATTTCATACAGCTAGACTCGAAATATGAATTTACAATAATTTGTTTGGGATTAAAGTTGATAATACAAAAAAAATTGCTCCTCAAAGTTTATTATACTTTCTTTTTTGACTCAGTATATAATAAGCAGACACAGTATTATAATCATTTTTGTTTAAAACGGGTACATACATCAGTAAAAAAAAAAGGTAAAATTTTCAAGTCTCGTGATTTCATTCTATTTTTGGAAGACTCTACAAGCCAATAAAAATGTACAACAAGGAGGTACATTTTGAATGAGGGATTACTTGAGAACCAAAAACCTAAACCCTTTTTTATAACCTTAACATTTCATTCATAAGTTTCTTAAGATGATCTGTAGACGTGCAACTGTCTGGGATCTAAATAGATCCTATTTTAAGGGTCTGACAACAACTATTATGGGAATTCTGCTTTTATAGAAGTGAGACATAATATTCTAGTGGAGCCCTTTTAATGTATTAGATGTACTGAGGCCAAATAGATCTATAAACAAGGGCAATTTGGTGATTGTCAGGATGATTCCGCCACAGATTTTTTAGTCAATTAACCCAAGTTTATTCTATAACCTATGTGCAATTAACAGGTCAAATTTGTACAGAAGGTTCAGTTAATGATTGGTTTTGGAAGTTATATTCAATTAAGATATATTCATTTTAGTTGGTTCTGCTGTACCTTTTGTCATAGCTTATGCAGTAAAAAATCTATTGCTCATGCTTTTTGAAGTTTTAGCTCACCCTGTCAATGTCCGTCCATCGTCCATCAGCACCATGTTTTGGTCTTCTCCAAAAACCACTGGGCCAATTCAAGTGAAAGTTTGTGTGAGTGATGATCCCGAAGGGGCATTGCATTTTTGTTCAATCAACATGCCCATCCCCTTAAGGAGGGGGTGGGGGAAAATGCTCCAAAATATTTTTAAAATCTCATGAACCAGTGGGTACAGTGACTTGATATTTGGTATGGAGCTTCCTTTTGAGGTGTAGTATCAAGTTCGTTCAAACAAATTTCATGAAGAATTATTTGCCTTCGTAATGGGAGGGGCAAGATTTTTGGCTCCGCCCAAATATTTCTATATTTTTATATTATAACCCAATGGCCCAGACTAGCTGGTGCTAACTCAAAAGTTATCAAGGGCCAAACACAAATTTTGAACCCCAGAATCCCCAATATTTGCTTGCAAAACCGAAAATTAAAAGTCCTATCTGGTCCTCCATACATTTACTCTCTGTGCATGCGCAGCCACCAGGAAGTGACCAGAATTGGCGCCAACATCATTCTTTGTTTGGCCCTAAAGTCATCAACATTGAACTGACATCTGTGCTTTAAAATCTCCTTTTTTGAGGATGGCAGGCACAAATCAAGCAAGAATTGGTGGATCCAAGGCTGTTATTGGATGATGGAAGTGTTCAACGGTGGTTTTAGACATTCATGGCTGTAACTTTATAATAATTATAAAATTATTTTATTTTTCCCAATTTCGGGACATATGCCTGACGTCATCATTTTTGTTAATGATTATTTCACTGTTTGTTAAGTATTCCTTCCCTATCCTTCCATGAGCCCTTCCTGTTAAACTCTTAAGCTTTTTGGCTATTTTTTATTGAAATTTTTTATTAAATTTCTTGGGAGTTTAACATGTATTACAGAATATTATTCTGTTTTTTCCCCATGGTTACGTCCTCACCCTAGGGGTGTTAGGTCATTTAGTCTTGCATCTTCTATCCGATGTATCGTTTTTTCTTCGTATGAAGATCTAGCTTTGCAACTGGTAGCATTTAAATTGGTTCTGACTTTGGGCCTTTTTGTGTGCCTGATGTCTTGTTTACATTGACGTTGTTTACATTGACAACGTCCTCATATATAGGTCTTTTAGCTCAACTTTGGCAAAGCCAAATTTGAGGTATTGTCATGGCCTGTTGTCCGTCTGTCCATCCTTCGTGCCGTCAACACGGCTCGGGCTAGAGGCTGTATTTATGAACTGATCTTTACAAAACTTCTTGGGTACCTTTGTTATCACCGTGGGACGAGAACGAGTGTTTTCGGGTCCGGTCCGAAATTCAAGATGGCCACTGGCAGCCATTTTGTACAAAATTAGGTGCAATCAGATTTTTGCGCAGAACTTCCATATGAAAGCTCTGATTTGAATAATTTTTTATATGAATGTTTAGTATCATGGGATACATCACATATAATACAGGTTTTTTTCTCGTGCATAAGTTATGCCAATTAGACTAACTTTGATCTATTTAGTGTTACTTTCAGCACTGTAACTGCAAATGCCAATACGGCTCGGGCTAGAGGCCGTATTTATGAACCGATCTTTACGAAACTTCTTGGATATCTTTGTTATCACCGTGGAACGAGAATGAGTGTTTTGGGGTCCGTTTCAAAATTGAAGATGGCCACCAGCAGCCATTTTGTACAAAATTTTGTGCAATCAGTTTTTGGCTCAGAACTTTTATATGAAATCTCTGATTTGAATAAATTTTTGTGTGAATGTTTACTAACATGGGATGCATCACATATAATACTTATGTCTTATTCTTTAGACCATTGCAGTCACCTTGTAATTGATTTCCTATGGTTGACGTGGTCACAACAAAACTCCTTTTTCTCTTATTTATTATTGTTGACTTGGTCACAACAAATACTGATTCCTGTCATATTCATTATTGTTGACCTGGTCACAGCAAATACTAATTCCTGTCATATTCATTATTGTTGACCTGGTCACAGCAAATACTAATTCCTGTCATATTTAGAGTTGAGCTACAGTTTCATTGACACTTTCATTATATTCTATTACTGTAGAATTACTGTAGGATACATGGATTATTATTCCGGTAGTGTAGCTAAAAAAATTTGGATTTTGTCCACACTTAGGCTCTATCGGGATGCCTTTGGGCTCTCAATGTTCCCTTTGGGAACTTAGGTGTTTTTTTCAAAATTTTTGTTTCCAAAAAATATTTTGAATTTAATTTTGATTGCTATTATTCATGTATCTTAATTATATATAGATTTTGTTGTGGAGTTTGGAGGACTGATATCGACTTTAGTCGATGCACTCCTGCGGACTCTTGTCATTCTTGTGTTCACTGGGATGACTGATGTTGGAGTCGTGTGTCGTGGTACGTTGTTGGCAGTGAGGTTCTAAGGCCAGGCCTCTCACCGCGTTTTAATTCATTTTGTCAGTTTCTATTTCAGAGGAACATGAACATGGTGATGATATTCTGACACCCATCCAAGTGTGCTACCGTTGTCGCGTTCCGTGGAGCATATAGATCTAGCTGCAGTGCTCATTATTGCAAGAGTTAGGGCCTTTTGTTAAGGCTTTTAATCTCTTGCAAGCAGCTAGCTCGACTGGTGAAGCAGTACTCTGTCCGTGGGTGCCGTGATGCCGGGTAAGTCCGTTGCAGTCGAAGGAAGTGTAGATGTGGGTAGAGCGAGCACTTAAATATAAAAAGCTCACCTAGCCACGACGGAAATAGGGAGGAAGTCAGCAAGTTCTTGTACTCGGCGAGGTCTATAGACCACGAGCGGGAGAGGCCCCTCTCTAACCTAGCAACATCTGGGGCCAGATGTTGTTATGAGAAACTTGCACAAGCCGGAGCATATGTCCACCCTCCACTTGGGATGCTCTGTTTAGTCTGCAGCCGGGGTTGGCTTCGGTCCTGGCTTCCTCCACTACGTTTCACAAGCCAAAATGAAGTTTTCTGGTTGGAAACTTGCACGAGATGGAGCATATGTCTGCCCGCCGTTCAGGACTCTCCGTCTAGTCTGCAGCCGGGGTCGGCTTCAGTCACGGCTTCCTCTGCTACGTTATTTAAGCACACATGACCGCATCCTAGCTACCGGACTTCGGATATCCAGCCTGCTGCACAAAGAAGGAACCACTATTTGCCCGTGAAGTCGGACCATCCGGTAGCTAGGGAGACGAGGCCTCGATCATCGGGACGTTCGGAGAAGGGATCCAGCTCCGATACACTGTCCCAGCAGCAGCAAGCGGCTAAGAAACGGAAGACCGCTGCTCCTCAGGCCTCGATGACGGACTTGCTGATGCAGATTGCTCAGCTGATTGCAGCATCCTAGCAAGTGAGGTGCAGCCTCCCTCAGACTCAGAACCTTAGCTGTCGGACGGTGCTGGGTCAGGCCAGTCGTCTGTTCATGCATTTGCAATTGACCGAGATTCGCATCTGATTCTCTCGGATGATAAAAGGGATAAGGAAGAGGATTACCCTTCCCTTTTACAACAGCACATGGTTGCGATGGATTTCATCCATCAATACTACCCTGAATTTGTTCCACCGAATCAGAATGCTGCGCTGACAGGAGAGAAACTGCTGGTGTCATTGGATGCAGACTTTATCCGGACAAAGGAGGAAGTCCTTTCTTTTCCGGGTTCAGTCTAGGCAGGTGTCGCAGGCCTTCGGCCATATAGACGACACCGTATTTAACCACTCAAGTGTGAGGAAGAAGGTGGTTTCTGATCTTCATCTTCCATAAACATACTGTTTCTTGGACCACGTTCATTTAAAACGGTCGGAGAAGATGTTCAGAGAGTTCCTCTGCATTTGGATGAGCAGGCCGTGGATCTGAAGGTATCCTTACCTGCATCATTCACTATTTGCTCAGACACAATTGAGATGTCAGTTTCTTTAAATAGAGCGAATTTGGACGCTATGTCTTACACAGATCACCTTACAAGAGCTATGGCGCAACATCTCAACGGAAATGAATTTGAGGACGTTCGTACCTCTCTTAAGAGTTCTTTCCAGGGCAATTATGTATACCACATATAACTCTGCCCTAACAGTGGCTAATCTGGAGTTAATCAGACGTGATGCTGCCCTTGCGTCGTCATCCCTGATAGATGCCAAGGTGAAAAGCTCTCTCCGAGTCGCTCCGGTCTCTGGACATACTATTTTCGATGACAAGCTTTCGTTAGTCTATGAACAGGCTACTAAGAAAGCATCCAGTGCTCTGCTTATGAAATCGGCGCCTCAACGACCAGCTTCAGCAGACAAGAGTAAAAGGAGGGCGTTCCAGACAAAAATTGTCAATAGGAAACTCCTCACGAGGGTACAAGAAACCCTCATATAATTACTCTGGAGGTTGTCAGTATAGCGACTCGGGAAAGGGGCGTAGGTCTGATCAGGACTATCGGTCAGACAGCCCTAGGCCGACGGGACGAGGTTCTTCGCGGGGAGGACATGGTTTCTCCTCCCATAAGCCTCGCAGGTCATACAGGCGATGGTTAAGACCTCTATTGCTTGCCAGTTGGCGGAAGGTTATCAAGCTTCGCGAAAATCTGGATAACAGTCACGGAAGATCAGTGGCTGAGAAGTGTAGTCTCGGAGGCCTATGGCTATCATTCCGAGCGAAACCCCCACTAACAGGATGTCCGTGTAGGACAAATTTTCCGTCAGATCCTTGCAGAAGAGAGTCTCTCCTAGCAGAGGTTCAGGCACTGTTATCAAAGGAAGCAATAGAGGTCATCGAGAATCAGGATTCTCAAGGCTTTTACAGTCACCTGTTCCTTGTACCGAAGCCAGACGGCTCGTTCCGCAACCGGTAATAGACTTGAGCTGGATAAACAAGCTTATCATAGCTCCAGATTTCTATATGGAGTCCATTCGGTCGGTAAGGGCGAGTGTTCGAGTGAACGACTATGCGGCAAGCATAGATCTTAAGGATGCGTACTTTCATGTCCTGGTACATCCTGCATTCAAAAAGTACCTGCGGTTCGCCGTACAAGGGAAGGTGTATCAGTTCACAGCACTGTGCTTTAGTCTGAACCTGGCTATCTGGGCATTCACTTGAATAATGAACTCGGTAATGTCATACTTCCAAGCTCATTCATCTTCGGTAATGTCGGCTTACTTGAACGACATTCTACAGAGATACAGCAACAGAATTATTCTTCAGAACAATGTTCAGAGTCTGCTTCTTTTACTCCAACATCTCGGTTTCATCGTAAACGAGAAAAATTCAGATCTAGTCAGATCCGTCCAAGTCGTTCATTCACTTGGCAATGAGCTTCGAGACTCACAACAATCTGGTTCGTCTGCCGTTACCCAGAGCGAAATTAGTCAGTTGTTGTGCCCACTTTTGTCTACACTCAGACGCATTAACAGCGAGGGAATTCATGCGACTGTTGAGGCTGTGCGGAGCAGCTGTGGATCTTATTCCGATGGGTCGCCGGCACATACATCCCCTCCTGATATTCTTTACTCGGAACTGGAGTGAGAAGACGCATTCGCTCGAAACCAGTATTGTTTTAACGGACTTAGTACAACAAAGTGTTCAGATTTGGGCAGATATTCAGTGGTTACTCTTAACTCAGAGAGTTCCGCTGCAACTGCCAGATACGGCTTTCACGATTATGATGGATGCAAGTCAGACGGGTTGGGGCAAGACCCTAAGTCCCACAGACTTGAAGTGTCAGGGTCTTTGGGACCCTCGGTTCCAGGAGAAACACATAAACATCAAGAGATGATGTCAATATGGCTAGTGCTACCACATTGGGTTCACATAATAGCGGACGTTCATGTTCAGATTTTGTCAGACAACTCGACAGTAGTAGAGTACATTAGGAACCAGGGCAGCACTCATTCAATTCCGTTATGTGAACTAACTAACGGAGAAGATTCTGCTATATGTCATGAATCATCATGTTCAGCTTTCTGTCCATCATATATCGGGTTGTCTGAATGTACTAGCAGACTCGCTCTCTCAGAAAGGTCGCCTGTTGCCCTCGGAATGGACGCTCAACAAGCGAGTATTCAGGTAGATTTACTACCAGTGGGATCATCCCATGATAGATCTGTTTGCGATGCACCGGAACAATCAGTTACTGACGTTTGTGTCGCCATGTCCAGATCATCGAGCATACGCAGTAGACGCTCAGTCGATCTCATGGGAATGCATGATAGGATATGCGTATCCTCCAACTCCATTGATTCAGCAGATTCTGTTAAAGATCAAACAGTCTCGTTGCGAAATCCTGCTAGTAGCACCTCTGTCATCACAGAAACCTTGGATCAGTCTTCTCAGGTGTCTGTTATGGGACGTTCCCCAGAAGCTTCCTCCACAAGAGGACCTTCTTTATCAGGGGAAGCATTTATTCTTCACGTCCTTCTCCGCCCTTAGTGGCATTAAGGAGTCGGTTAGATGTGAGGGAGCCTTGTGGTTCCTATATTATTTGATGACTAACACAAGAACGATTAAAGTAATGCGGGTGATGGGGGTTTGATATGATTTTGAATCCACACCCCCACCGCCAATGTGTTAAGAGTCAATTATCCGTAAGCCTCGTATGATTTTATGTACATTTGTGCATTTCATGACTTCTCGATTGGCAGCTGGGTCGTGTTCTATGGTGACCTCATGGGCACATCCACTTTTTAGTTGATTGGTTTCCTGTGGTGGTTCATCTATATGTCATATACGAGCACCTAATTCATCATCAATAAATTGCTAGTCTTTGGGTACCTGGGAGGCTGTCTAATCAGTTAACTGGTATTCAGATGATTACATGCAGGATTTCAATGCTCAGGCGCATAATAAATGTATTATTAGGCAGACGCATTATTGTATGTTATGGACCTAAGAAACAATGAATTATTTCAGGGGTGGTTCGTTCGAGTCTGTTAATCATAGCTCGTTCCATTTCTGGATCCAGGTTTCTATTAACTGGTTGAGTGCGGCAAGCCACGATTGTGGCTCTGCTGTAAAGTGCGGCAAGCCACGATCGTGGCTTTGGGTGATGTGATTTTATTGACTCTTGAATTCAGATATAAAACACAATTGATAGCACCCGAATTGAAACGCTTCATGTATATATGATTGACCTCAGATAAGTTCACCACATTGCGCATGCGGAAATTACGAATGGTCAGTGTTAAGCTAAATTAAGTAATTAATTTTCACGTAAATTAATTTTTCATAAAAACGAAATGGGAAATCCCCAGCTTGGCCCAAGTTTGTTTGTTGTTGTCGATCATTTTCGAATGCAGCGTTCTGTAAGAGATTGAAATAATTTTACCCTCTGGTCAGTTTTAATACATCCACAGTTAAAAAACAAATACATTCTTGTTTTAATATCTCGTTTTGATGATTTAGTTGTCATTTTTTTAATTGTAAATTCGAAGAATGAAAGTTGAATCGCACGTGCGTTTTTGGGGCTATTTTTAGTCGTAAATAACATGACATTTTTTATCCATTATAGTTGTTAAATCACTAATTTTAGTAAATTTTATTGTTACCTAAATAAATATGATAGGGAGTGGATTATTTCACCAAAAACTATAAAGAATTCGAGAATTATCCAGACGGAAGTGATGGTCCAAATCTGAGTTAATTTATGCAGGGAATTTCCAATGGCGTCATTGCACTGGTTCATTCTGTTGTGCTAGTTTGGCGTTCATTCATGCATATTTATTCCTGTATTAAAAATGTAGAATTGACATGTCCAGCAGAGAACACAATAAAAGAAAAGTCCCCTCCCTAATGCCAGGAAGGGCATGTAAGATATATTTTATTCAAGTGAAGCGAACCAGCCGTCTTGTTTACAAATTGTGTCAAATCACGTGTACCGGCTTCAGAATCCAAGGCAAATTGTCAACAGTTCGTTTACACTGCCATTCAGACATATGACTTGAAAATATGTTGAGTTGGTCATTCCCACCCTACCCCTCATACTTTCCTGAGCCTTGTGTGTTTTGAAAGAGTGAATAACCCAAGGATGACCCTGTGAATTCTTGGACGCTTCGCCCCTGCGAGTGAGACGTTTCGGCCCCCAGACATTTTGAGTCACAGACTCGTTCCGTGTGTGACTTACTTATAGACTATATAGTTGTATACAGTGCCTCCTGACACAAGTTGCAGGGCAAACGCAATAAAACTATTGGCAATATAATAAGAGATAACCAGAAATTTTTTGTGGTTATGAACTTATGACTTGTCCAAGTTCCAGCATATTAAAGGAGGATATGTGTATATGCCGAGTGCAGGTAAGCACACCATGCAGTGTGCAGGCAAGGTCACAACGTGCTATCCCACAACTTATTTGATTGATTCACATATTTTACCTGTAACTTACCTGTCATGTAACAAGTCACTATGCTGGTGCTATCAGATGTAAATGATATGTGCTAGAATGGTATCTTGTGGTACACCCCAAAAATTTTTTTTTTTTTTTCATTTTTCATTTTATTTTTTACCTGGTTGCTAATTAGCTACCCAGAACACCTGTAATACACCTGTAATGTGACTTAATTTCAAACAATAAAATATGGCTCCTGTCTGTGGTAACAAAATTTCAACTTTTTGTGTTAATATGTATCCCGGTGGAACTTTTCCAAAATAGTTACAATAATTTATGTTTATTGTTTCATTTTACCTGTTTGCTCGTTAACTACAGGTAATACCTGTTGTGGCATACCTGAGAAACAATGCACTGCAAACATTGTTGTTAGCCATCATAGTACCATATGTCCATGAATACTTCTTGTAAGAGACTTGTGAAGAATAGACTTTTATGAAGGTTCTTACCTGTTTGCTCATTATTGATAATACACCTGTTATACACTTATTATGCTCCACCATCAACCAAGAGGGCCACCTTTGATAAAAGGGTATATTTTGGGAGTGGAAAGTAAACAACAACAAGGTCAAAACTCTTTATTTCCCCTTATGTTTTAAATTTTTACTATTTTTTTTAATTAATTACCTTTTTACCTGTATTACCTGTAATTAATACAATATACTGTAACATAAAAAATGACACCTTGAAGAAAATTAATTACCTACAAAAATATGTATACATGTTGATGGGTTTCTTAAACAGAAAGGGTAAAAAAGTCCCACACATATGAATCATACATTATTTGTAAAACTTATGAAAAAAATATACACGTTTCAACTGCACAGTGTAAGAATTGTAGCTCTCAACCAGTTAATGTCGGTACCCAATCGAATACACCTTGTCTTACACTCTCGTATATTTGCACGTTTCTAGATTCATAGATATCGGATAGTACACGTCGGGGAGTGTTATTACTGGAATTTATTGTACACCTGAATGGGGTCGCCTGTGGGTTACCTCGGAAGTGTGTTTACTCTCCAGAGATCATTCATTGTGATTCTATTGGACATGTGTATGCTATATATTATATCACCGGTTTTCGACCTATCTACGTATGCCGACTCCGGTATACGTTACAAGCGGGCTATATTAATTACCAGGATCGCAGCTATAGCCTTAGCTTCTGAAGTGGCATTAAGCACCAATTTATTAATAATAATTAATACCTGGGTGCCTGTTCGACAAATATTTATTAGCTCACCTAACTGAATGTCAGGGTGAGCTTTTCTGATCACTTTTTGTTCGTCGTCTGTCGTCGTTGTACGTCGTGAAGGTGGTGTTTGGGGTCATTTTCTCCCAAGCCACTGGCTGCAGTTCAATGAAAATTCACATGAGTAGCGGTTATATAGGGGCGTTTGGGTGTTTCTGCAGATTGGGTTTCTGCTCATATTGAGGAGGGGTGGGGCCAAAATGCACAAAATTATTAAAAATCTTCTCATGAACCAGCCGTAGCAGAGACTTGATATTTGGTATGCAGCTTCCATTTGAGGTGTAGACTCACATTTGTTCAATAGAAGTTTGACGGGCATTATTTGCCTTTGTTCTGGAGAGGCAAGAATTTTTGCCCCGCCCAGAATTTCTGTTTTCTGAACCGAGAGGCCAATTTGAACCAAATTTAATATGAGGTATTATTGGGTTATAAGTACTTGATTTATGCCCAAAATTTTTTTCCTGCAGACACGTGGGAACTTCAGGAGCCAAAAATAGAAAAAAGCAAAAACGTCCATATCTCCAAAACTGCACGGCACTGAGAATTTTTATTTGGAGTGAGGCTTCCTTGGGACCAACAGAAAGGAATGGTAAAAAAAATTGCCATCGGTCTTGTCATAAAGTACTTTTTCGGGACTTTGAAAAAATGCTGAGTCAGCATTTTTTTAACACTGTGGGTAATGGTAAAAACATTTAAGACTACTTTTCTCCCAAACCATTGCTCCAAAAGCTTTCAAATTTCACATATAACATCTTTGGAAGATTGTTTCACATGTTTATTGAAATCAATTCCCTGGGTCCATATTTGGGCTCTCTATGGGAGCCCAAATGTTTAAATTAGTGCAGTATGAGGAATATTCTTTAAAAATCTTCAGATCTACCAATAAAAATCTTTTGATATTTGGTATGTAGCATCCTTAGGGGGGTGTGATTCAAGTTTGTTCAAGCCAAGTCCCTGGGTTCATATTTAGGCTGAAAATTTGGGGTCCCTGTCTGGACATAGAAATTTTGGACCAAAATCCGGAAATGAGTTTTTTGTTTTTTTATGCGTTTTGGCCAATTTTGAGACATTTTTTTTTTTAACACTGAAAATTTGGGGTCCAGGTGGACCAAAATCCGGAAATGAGTTTTGTTTTTGTTTTTATGCATTTTGGTCAATTTTAAGACGAAAAAAAATAATTTTTTTTACACTGAAAATTTGGGGTCCGGGTGGGACTTGGAAAATTTTGGACCAAAATCCGGAAATGAGTTTTTTTGTTTTTATGCATTTTGGTCAATTTTAAGACAAAAAAAAATTTTTTTTTTACACTGAAAATTTGGGGTCCGGGTGGGATTTTGGAAAATTTTGGACCAAAATCCGGAAATTAGTTTTTTGTTTTTTTATGCATTTTGGTCAATTTTAAGAAGAAAAAAAAATGTTAGTCTGTTTGGGACTTCAAAAATTTCCGAACAAAAATGAAAAAAAAATCTTTTTTTATGCATTTATCTCAATTTTGGGACGTAAAAGTGCAGGAACTGAAAATAGAAGGAAACTCCTGTGTATTGTGTGGGCACAATCACTTCATCTAGTTGGTATATGCTTTTCTTAGGATGGGCGTATGCAGCTTATTCAAGTCAAGTCCCTGGTTTGATATTTAGACTACCATGTCAGGTGGGCACCCTCAGGCCCCCTGGGGCCTCTTGTATTGTTATTTGGTACCGCTTTTACTGATTCCAGAATGCTCCCCTCTTTCTTTTTGAAGAAGATTCCTTCAAAAAGGAGGGGGGGGGGGGGGTGTGATTTTTTACCTCTCCTCCGGTTTGATAAGTGTATAACTATGAGTGAAGCTGTTTTGTCTGTAATTATATCCTGGATACAGCTTGTGTTTTATTGTATATGGCATATGTGGGGGGATATCGTCTCATTCTCAAATACTCCATCCTAATTTTTGGGGCTAAATCCGGACTAGCCTTAAAAATTGGGAACTCGTTACATCCAAATTAGCATAGTCTTCATGCTAAGAATACAGAATTACTTGATTTAGGCTCCTTATTTATGATATGTCTTCTCTATTACTGTATAGAGAGAAATACATGTAATTCCTTTTAAATTTAATTCCCTTTCATCTTGGATTACAGGCTTGGAACTATGTTGGTCTACTAATTCTGAAGTCCTAGGCCCTCCGACTTTTTTCGATTCAGCTAGTCTGGGCCATTGGGTTATAGTATAAAAATATTATAAATTTAAAGTAATTTGTATATTTTCTATACTTTCCAATGGCCCAGACGGAGATGGCCCTCCCATGAGTGGGCACTGATACCTCCCCACTGAATTGTTATGTAGTTGGGGTGGGGGGGGGGGGGGGAGCTTGAGCCGGAATTGACCATGTAGCTGAAGAATTCGAAATTTTTTATTCAGTACCCTCTAGAGGTGTATAACTAAGATTAATCCACATAGGCTGTATCAAGGGGCTTCATAGGGGAGCTCTACTTTTTACATTATGATCAACTGAAGAAAAGGCAAGATGCTTGGAATATTTCAGTCACTCCTGAGGGGCTCTAGGATTGACAATGTATCCTATGGAGATGGATTGCTTAATGTAGACTCATTCTTGGACTTTGTTTATATCATGTTCTGTTCAAGGTGAGCGCTTCAGGCCCCATGGGACCTATTGTTTAATACATAAACACAACCCATATATTTTTATTTAAATGACATTGATTCCCCTCATTAGTTAATAGTTCTACAGGCTTTTGATGTTATTGGATGTTAAGCTTTTCTTTCTGTTCTTGTTACAGGAATCAACTGATGATGAATTGACTGGTCTGTTAGGAAATATTGAAGACATTCCTGAACCCCAAATTACCAGAAATTCATCTAGGTTTATATTTTAATTTTTAAATACAGTAAAACCTTTATCCACCATTACCTCTGGCCCAAACATTCTAGCACTCTATTCCTCAGAATTCAGCTCAACCACTTAATTTAATTTCCATCAACATTTTGGTTTCCGGATGATAACTTGAGTTAGATTTATAGATCGGGACCAAACTTGCTTTATGCCTCAGTTATATTAAAATAAAGGTTAAGTTTGAATGGGGGCATAGTTCAATGATTTTTACAAGAGTTATAGGCCTTTTTGACTTAGAAATTTCACATTACCATCAACATTTTGGTTTCCAGATGATAACTTGAGTTCGGATTCATAGATCAGAACATAACTTGCTTTCTGCCTCAGATATATCACAATGAAGGTTAACTTTGAATTGGGGCATGGTCCTATGATTTTTACAAGAGTTATGGGCATATTTCCATCAACAACAAAAATTCTGTTTGGTAGATGTCTCTATAGCAACAATGTATACGTCAAGTTTGATGACCAGTGATATCCGATGGAAATTATGGGAGTTGTTGCCCTTTATTAAAAAATATTGTGTAATGCTTGTTTATGGAATAACAGAGACATTCGAAACCAAATAGCATTTTTGGGGGTATATATCTCAATGGGAACAATGTCTGCCTCAAGTTTGATGACCACCGTTATGAAAATTGTCAGAGGTATTGCCCTGCCTCCCTTAGCGTGATTTCAACTGACCCCCCCCCCCCCCCCCCCCCCCCACACACACACACCTGGCCATTTGTTTGATGCAAAGTGATTATGTACAATTCGAAAAAGCCTAACAGGCATGTGATGCACCACCAGGCATAGCTCTTGTTTAAGAATATTTTTTTCACAAATTATGCCCATTTGTTTACGTTAGAAATGGCTCCCCATGGACACCAGTCTTTGGGTTCCCCCACAAATATAGGCTTTTGCCTGTTTGGTTATATTTACTGATTACTCCGGTTATTTTCCTTCACTAAGTCAGATTTCACACGGATGAGGTACACTTCCAAATATTATTTTTATTTGCGGGCATACTTGGATTCCATGTTGAGGAAATTATAGCTTGTATACTTGTTTATAATTCTGATATGCTTTAGATATTATCAATGCTGAATGGGTTTATAGTATCTATATTTAGTACTTTCTGTGCCGCTGTCTGTGTAACTGATAAGTTTTGTTATTACGGTTTTACATATTGTCGTTCCATACTTACTTTAGTTCAGCCTTTAAGAGAGATATTTCTCTTATCCTTTATTCACTACCATCCTATCTTGCTTCATTCTTTATTACTTGTATAGTAATTGTGTATCATTATGTCAAGTGTTTTTTCAACTTCAGGTATTTTTGCCGACATTGTTTAAAATACCAACCATATCAATTCTATAGCCAGTTATTCTTCCTTAGGCATCATTTTTTGATTTTTTGATGTATATTCTGCATTTTATGCCTTGCCTAGGTTTATTATGCATTTAATAAGGTTTTGACCGCACCATAGGCTCTACCCAAATTTCCTGCAGTTTCTTGTCATTTAGTGTTCAAACACCTTTGTTGATTCCAAAAATAATATATTTTTATACTGTACCAATGACCCAGACATAGCTGGTGCTAACTCTTAAAATATAGGGCCAAACACAAATTTTGCCCCCCAATCCCCAAAATTTGCATCTAAAACTAAAGAAAACATGTCCTGAAAGGCCCTCCACACCTCGCCCCCACTGCGCATGCGCAGTGTCAAGGACGTTCCGAAATTGGCGCCATTTATCATTCTAAGTTTGGCCCTTCATCAGTTAACATCTGACTGATCTTTGTGCTTTTAAATCTCAGTTTAAATGATGCCAGACACATAAATATTAGTGAAATGGTGATTCTAAGGAGGATAGAAAAGGAGGAGAGGAAAAGAATGTGTGACAGAATATTATCAGGGCTGTAACTTAAAATTTTTTAATGAAATTATGTTAAGTTACCTATTTTCAAGGCAGCAGCCATTTTGTTGTCATTCTGATTATTTAGTTACACTGTTTTTTCAAGTGTTTTTCCTCTCTCCCTGTCCTTTAAGTTCCCCCTTGCTATTCTCCCATGCTTTTGGCATAGTTTCTGTAATTATTATTACTAAATTTTCTTGGGAGTTTTAGCTTAATAACAGAATGAATTCTGTTCTTTCCCCATGTTTACGTCTTCACCTACGGGTGGTTAGGCGTTGTGTTCTGCATCTACCATCTGATGTTCTGCAGTTTCTTCCCTGGAAGTCTCTGTTTTGCATCAGATGGTGTATTTTTGGTAACTGATTTCGGGCCTGGGTGCCTGGAGTCTTATTTTAATGTTTTTACACTCATTGTTTACATTTACAACAGCCCTCTGTGTGAGGGGGGGATTTCTAAATAATAATATCTTTATGTTATTTTAATCATAACTAGATACATTATTATTGTTCGTAAGTGTTGAATAAATTGTTTAAAATATTTTTAAAATTTTTGTCCACACTTAGGCTTGGGATCCATTGGGGCTCAACGTTACTTTTCAGAAACTTGGGCTGTTCTGAAAAAATATTTTTTCAAAATATTTTGATTTCAATTATTTTTTCTATATTAATGGATCATATTATTATTATGTATTTTGATTGCCAGGGGTTAGTGCGAGTACCAGGACTTGTTTTCTTTTCACATTGAAAGGATATTGATCAATTGTTTTAAGAGGAAGTCTTCCTCTGACCTTATTATCATTCTATATGTGGTCAGTGTTCTCGCATTAACTCCTGTTCTGTATCGTATGATTTCGATGACAATATGGGAAGCGTATGTCACGGTATGTTGTTGGGGATTTGGACACTCCGGTCCTTTCCCCGCAGGGTCACTCTACTTTATCAATTTCTATTTCAGACGATCAAGATTAGGGTGATGTATCTGTGATGTCTTCCAACAGTGTGCCTCCGTCGTCACTATTAATGAAGGGCTAGCGGAAAAGTGCTCATGTAATACGCCAATTGCCTAAGAGGACCCTAGTAGGTTCGACGGCCTTTGACGTCCGCTAGCTCGCCCGGTGTAGCGTCCATTCACCGAATGGTTCGGCAGCCGGGTTCGTCCGTTGCGGTCTAGAAGGAATTTTGGGGTGATGCGAGCACTATAAAATTAACTTAATGCACACCCAGTGACGGCGGATCGGAGGGAGAACGGAGGAAGCCTTTTAGTCCGGTTCATAGCTCGTTCCGGTCCATCCGGACGGCAAGCGAGAGAGGCCCCTCTCTCGTTCAACAACATCTGGCCCCAGATGTTGTGGTACAAATGTGTCGTTAGCGGAGCATACGTCCGTCGCTCGGGACGCTCCGTTGTATAGGCAGTCCGCTGAGACTGCTAAGGCTTCCTCTTCTCGTCAGCGCACATGACCGCACCTTGGCTGCGTGACCACCGATATATTACCAGCTTCGCCGATCAAGGATTCTTCGGCGACCAGGTCACACCATCCGGCAGCCAGGGATTCGAGACCGATGGACTCCGGACGTTCGCATAGGAAGTATGCGGGAGCCATCTGATGCGGAGCTGCCCTCGGCGAAGCACCGATAGACTGCGCCTCCGCAGGTCTCGACGCCGGACATTCTTGTGCACATAGCACAGCTTATCGCAGCATCCCAGCAGCCGACAGAAACGGTGTCGGATCGAGAATTATCCGACAGCGCTGGGTCGGTAGCCGGGGACTCGAGGCCTGCAGACTCCGGACGTTCGCATAGGAAGTGTGCGGGAGTCAACGTACACGGAGCTTCCAGCGGCAATGCATCGTAAGTCCGCTACTGCACAGGCCTCGGGAACGGACGTGCTTTCCTTAATAGCACAGTTTATCGCAGCATCCCAGCATCAACTGAATCTGTCGCATATATTTTATCCGACGATGCTGGGTCGGGACGCTCCGCGGAAGCGGGTACGGACGTCCGAAAGTTTCATCCGGTCCGACGGGATACCGAAAGGGATTCGGTGGATTTCAAGCTTTCCCTTTCGGAACAACATATGCTGCGATGCCGGATAAGAAACTGATAGCGTCGGTGGACTTAGAAATTTTTGGTTCGGTTCAGGGACATCGTCCCTCAGTTCCGACATAGTCCAATAATGTCACACAAACTTTCGATTTATTGAACGACGCTATATATATTATTATTTTATGCTTGCTATCCAAGCATTTCTGGTTTCTTGTTCGAAGAGTTATGGAGATGTCTTTCAAAAGTGTGCCTCTGTCGTCATAGTTATTGAAGAGTTAGCGGCAATAAGTGCTCATGGAATATGTCTATCGCTTACGGAGTGACATTCGCTAGCTCACCCGGTGTAGCGTACATTCATCGAATGGTTCGGCTGCCGGGTTCGTCCGTTGCGGTCTAGGAAGGAGATTTGGGTGATGCGAGCACTTTAATTACTTTAGTACTCACCCAGTGACGGCAGAGTGAGGACAGATCGGAGGAAGCCAACAACATAGGGGACCGCATGTTGTGGTTCAGATATTTTACATTCGGAGCATATGTCCGTTGCTCGGGACGCTCCGTTATATTGACAGTCCGAGAGACTGTCTTTAATGCTTCCTCATCCTCACAGCAGGGCACACGACCGCACATTGGCTACGTGACCTCGAGTATCCGATCAGTTTCGGCATTCAGTGATTCCACAGCGAATAGGTCGCGCCATCCGGTAGCCAAGGGACACGAGGCCTATACACTCCGTTCGCTCGCATATTGGAAGTATGCACGGGGTAACGATCTCGGAGCTTCCTGCGGCAATGCATCGTAAGACCGCTGCTCCTCAGGCCTCAGTGACGGACGTGCTATCCGAGTTAGCACAGTTGTTTCGCAGCATCCCAGCAATTGACGGTTTCTCGGTCGAATCAGGAATTATCCGACGGCGCTGGGTCGGTGCGGTCCGCGGTTGCATCAAGCTACGGACGACCGAACGCTTTATAGGGTCCGACAGGATGGCGAAAGGGATTCGAAAGATTTCGAGTTTTCCCTTTAGTAGTATCGGAAGATGCCTTTCATATCTTCTGGCATTTCTTCCAGTGATTATTTTTCGGACTTCATTGCTGCGATCTTGGATAAGAGACTTATAGCGTCATTGGACTCGGATTTTTCGATCGGTACAGGGACTTTGTCCCTGACTTACCG
This sequence comes from Pictodentalium vernedei, assembly GCA_031216915.1. Taxonomy (NCBI): domain Eukaryota; kingdom Metazoa; phylum Mollusca; class Scaphopoda; order Dentaliida; family Dentaliidae; genus Pictodentalium; species Pictodentalium vernedei. The sequence goes on from CM062291.1 coordinate 229,487,185, forward strand.
ACGCAGTCCAATATTGTCATTACAACATGTGTTTTATTTTTCGACGCTATATATTATATATATATATACAAGCCTGCTACTAAGCATGATAGTTTAGTTTCTTGTCCGCGTGGCTCATTTCTGCCATTTTATCTTTTTTACATATAGTTTATTTTGGCAGAGCAGGGCATACCGAGAGTTCATATGCGTCTAGACGGTGTGATTAAAGACTGCATATATTCTTTTTCGCCGTTTATGTCTTTTCCAATTTCAATGTTGGGAACGACATTATGTATAGTAGACTTAACTTAGACGCTTTATTATACGTAATCCGCCTTACTGAGGCGTTATCATTACGTCTTCAAGAAAAGATTTACGGGATATTATTCTCAATGTAATTTCTTTTGAGGGCAGTAGTTTGTTCACGTATAACTCCGCCCTTCAGTGGCTGATTGGAGTTGGTTAGACGTGATGCAGCCCTAGCTACATCCACGCGTGGATAGTAGGTTAAGAACTCTCTCAGAGTCGCTTCGTTCTCGGAGGAGCTTCTCTTCGACGGCAACTTTCCGGCAATCCATGAATTGCTTGATTTATACATTCTCTTGTCTATATAGTGTTACAAGAGATTCAGACTGGGGCAAACATTCGGTGGTTGACTCAGAGAGTGCCGCCGCAGTTGCCGGACCCTAGTGTGGCTGTTATGACGGTTGCCAGTCAAACAGATTGGGATATATACTGATCCCTACGGATTCGAAGTGCCAGGGTCTTTGGGTTCCGCAGTCTTTTAGCTATCAGTTTAACTTCCGCGGAATAATGTTTTTTAGGCTTGCTTTATGTCATTGCATGAACATTATTCAGAAACGCATGCCCAAATTCCTGTCCTTTAATTCGACAGTAGTGGCGTATCTCCGGAACCAGGGAGGCACTCTTTCGTTTCCGTTATTCAATTTAATGGAAAGAATCCGTCTGTTGGTTATAGTACACCAAGTTCAGTTTTGGTCCGTCATATTCTGGGTCGTCTGATTGTTTTATCGCACTCCCGTTCTCTTACGGGTCGCTTGTTGCTGTCAGAATGGACTCTCAACAAACAAGTATTTAATCAGATTTGCTATCTATGGGAGCGCCCAATGATGTTTTATTTATGACACAGCTTGCTTATCAATTGCAGACGTATGTGTTAGCTTGTCCAGATCTCTGAGCTAATACTGTTAACGCTCTATTGATCTATAGGACGGAATGATAGGATACGCGTATCCTCCGGCGCTGTTGTTTTAGCAGGTATTGCTAAGATAAACAACCACAATACATTTCTGTTGATAGCATCTCTATCTTCACAGAGATCTTGAGTAATTTACTCTCTTGTCTACTGTGGATCTTAACGTGAAATCTTCCTCTATGTGAGGATCTTTTTTCACTGGGTAAATCGTGTCATCTTTATCACAACCAGCAAGGTCGCAACCTTCATGTATTCCGTTGTGTGGTCCGTATTGCATTGTAAGCACTGTACTGGACGAGCTTTGGACGCGATTTCTTACTATAGGAGATCCTCTTCTTCGCTATTCTATGCGACTAAAGTGGAGGCTCTTCCGTCGTGGTGTAGGGATCATTATGTTCATATGGTTGATCCCTCCATACTACGCATTGCTAGTTTTTAGTATACTTGTTTCACAAGATCTACTGCAGCCTGTTGTTATTTAGGTTATAGGTTTATGTTACCTCATACCTATGCACTCTACGATAGTTTACAATTGAGTCTTTTGTCTCTTTATCTAAGTCAGTTAGTAACTTTTTGATAAATAGACTTAGAATCTTTAGATTAAATTCCTATATGGATTTTAACTTCGGTTCTTATTTAGCTAAGTAATCATTTGAGCCTCTGGAAACAGTAGTTTTCAAATTCTGACCTTTTAGACAGTAATTCTGTTGGTTTCTCTTTTACTGTAGGGTCAGTGAGTTTCATGCACTATCGATGGATGATTTTCACTTTCATAGTTTCGGAATCAATACTTCCGTTACTATTTAGGTTGGATTGTTGCATAAGAGTTAGGCTCCTATTATCCGGAACCTATTATTTTAAGGTCCTTCCGTCTTCGTATGGGCATAGGCCTTTACTCTTTCCGGGTACAGTTTATGTATTTATAAACAGATATCTGTTTATTACAAGGGCGTAAGCTTCTTCTGTCTTTGATGTCTAGTAGAAGGACGTTACGCTCCATTTTATTGTTAATGGATTCTATTAACTAGCGTACTGCTTATGGTATATCATTGGCTTAGCAGTTGTGCTTAAGATTTCGGCTCATGAAGTAAGAGTTCTTCTACTTCTTGGGCTTACATTAATAGTGTTGCTATTATAGATTTTTGAAGGCTGCTCATTGCGCTCAGCCATCCATTCATGAATTTTATCTCAGAAATATCGAGTCCATTTCTGGTGGCCTCTATTGTTAGGTCTATTATCTACTGCTCAGAATGTCATTCACTTAACAGTTGCTACTATAGCTAGGTAGGCTGTCTGTTTTGGCAGTGTCTCCGTTCGGCTGCCCTCTTCGCTCTGGGCTATTTGACCCAGGGCAAGAAAAAGGGGGGGGGGGGGGGGAGGGTGTTCCCTTGGGTCACCTGTTTTTACTATGAAAACAAGGGGATACCTCCTCCGGAGTTAGTAATTCTGAGCTGTTATTGGGATGGTTGTTTAGTGAGAAGTTTAAGTTTATAAAATTCATTCAAGTCTTAGTTTTTAAAGTATAGCTTTTGAATATTGCATATGTCAACGGACATGATTATGCAATTCTCACACACTTTTAAGAGTATAAGAGTCTCTATTCTCTAGACTTACTTTATTATTGGCTTACTTTAAAAATTATTAGTATAAGGATTATTGGATATTAATAGAGTACATGGATGTATGAAGCTCAATTTTTGGAAGGTGTTGTATCTTTCTAATTTATCATAAATAAGAAAGATACATGTAAGGCCTATTACTTCTTTTCCCTACAGGGGATGACTCTATTTTATTTTATTGAGCGTATTCCATTTTGCTCTATGTCCTTGGCCCTCCAGCCTTTTTACTATTCAGCTATGTCTGGGTCATTGGTACAGTATAAAAATGTTAAAAAATTTATAGTAATTTATATATTTTTTATACTTACCAATGACCCAGACGGGGATGGCCCTCCCAGGAGTTGGGAACTCTTGCCTCCCCGCTGAGTACATAGCGCTTACCAGGCACTGGTTATTAGAATGATAAATGGCGCCAATTTCGGAACGTCCTTGACACTGCGCATGCGCAGTGGGGGCGAGGTGTGGAGGGCCTTTCAGGACATGTTTTCTTTAGTTTTAGATGCAAATTTTGGGGATTGGGGGGCAAAATTTGTGTTTGGCCCTATATTTTAAGAGTTAGCACCAGCTATGTCTGGGTCATTGGTAAGTATAAAAAATATATAAATTACTATAAATTTTTTAACTTTTATACTGTACCAATGACCCAGACTTAGCTGGTGCTAACTCTTAAAATTTCAGGGCCAAACACAAATTTTGCCCCCCCAATCCCCAAAATTTGCCCCCCCAATCCCCAAAATTTGCATCAAAATCCAAAAAATCTATGTCCTATATGGTCCTCCATACTTACGCATGCACAGTGTCAAGGAAGTACCGAAATTGGCACAAAATCTTCATTCTTTGTTTGGCCCTTCAATCAGTAACATCTCACTGATATCTGTACTTATAATCTCAGTTAAAATGAAGCCAGACACAAAATCATGAAGGAAATGGTGGATCCAAGGATGAAATAAGAGGATGAGAGGAAGAAACAGTGGAAGGATGTGTTCAGGACTGTAACTTATAATTTTTATGCAAAATTATTTCATGTTCCCTAATTTCTGGGCATGGGCCTGATGTTTTCATTCTTGCTATGAAATCTCCATTGTTTGTTCAGTGTTTCTTCTCTCCCTTTCCTTGATACCCCCCTAGCTAATCTCCCATGCTTTTGGCATAGTTTTGGAAATTTTTTTACTGAAATTTCTTGGGAGTTTTTAGTTTAGTAACAGAATGTTTATTCTGTTTTCTCCATGGTTACGTCCTCACCCTAGGGGTGTTTAGGCATTTTGGTCATGCATCTACCATCCGATGTACTGCAGTTTCTTCCGTGGAAGTTTCTGTTTTACATCGAATAGTGTTTTAAAATTGGTTACTGATTTCGGGCCATATTTTCAGTGCCTGGAGTCTTGTTTCCGGTTTTTATTCACTTTTGTTTACGTTGACAACGGTTACTTCTGACAGTGATTCCTTGTCTTCTATAAGGTTTTGTTCATAGCCAGATACATTAATATTGTCCGTAAGTGTAACATTAATTTTTAGATATGTTTTAAAATTTTTGTCCACACTTAGGCTTTTTTTTGGATCCATTTGGACTGATCGTTCCCTTTGGGAACTTGGGCTCATCTTGAAATTTTTTCGAAAAAATTTTTCTTTTGAATTATTTTTCGAAATTTTTGTAATGGATTATATTATTATTATGTATCTTTGTATTTCAAGGGTTAGTGCAAGTACTAAGGCTGTTTAATATTTTTTCAAAATATGAAAGAATATTGTTCAAATTGTGAATCGAGGAAGTCTTCCTCTGATTCACATGTTCATTGTATTTGCTGTAGTCAATGTACTTGCACTAATTCTTGCTCAGTGTGTGCCAATTGGGATGACAAACGTTGGAGACGTGTGTCACGGTATATTGTTAGTGGTGAGAGGTCCATGCCGGTCCTCTCGCCACACGGTCACTCTTGTTTTTCAGTCTCTTTTTCAGAGGAACAAGAACAGGGTGATGTTTCCGTGATGTCTTCAGGAAGTGTGCTACCTTCATCGCAATCAAATGAAGAGCTAGTGGCAAAAGTGCTCAACAAAATACGACAAGTGCCTAGATCCTTAGTAGGATTGATGACCTTGTCGCCAGTTAGCTCGCCCAGTGAAGCTATCACTCGAAAAGTGGGTGATGTGACCCCGGGTTCATCCATTGCGGTCCAAGAGAGGAGAAGGGGTGTTGTCAGCACTATAAACCAGATCACGCACACCCGGCGACGACGGATCGGAGGATGGAACGGAGGATGGAACGGAGGAAGCCAGACAGTCCGGTAGCTAGCTCGTTCAGGTCTATCCGGACTGTGAGCGAGAGAGGTCCCTCTCTCTTACAGCAACATCTGGGCCTCATCCACACGTCAGCACACACGACCACACCTTGGCTACGTGACCACAGATATCCAGCCTGCTTTGCCGACCAGGGATTCCACGTCGACCAGGTCACTCCATCCGGTAGCCAAGGACACGAGGCCCTATCAGTCAGGACGTCCGCATAAAAGAATTATGCAAGAGTTACCGTCCCAGGAGCTTCCAGCGGCTAAACTACGTAAGACCGCGGCTCCACAGGCCTCCGTGATGGACTTGCTATCGCAGAATGCACAACTCATCGCAGCATCCCAGCAACCTTCAGAAACTCTTTCAGATCAGGAACTGTCTGAGGAAACTGGGTTGGTACGCTCCCCTGCAGTGTCAGAAAGGGACGACCGAGATTCACATTTGGTCCAGTCGGATGGTGAAAAGGAATCAGTGGAGCAGGAATTTTCCCTTTCAGAACAACATAAGGTGGCCGTAGATTTCATCCGGCAACACCTTCCAGAAATTGTTCCTCCGGACCAGAGAGCTGCGATTCCAGATAAGAGACTGATAGCGTCACTGAACACAGACTTTTTCGGCCAGGATAAGGACATAGTGCCTGCGTTTCCGGCCCAGTCCAGAAATTCTCACAGACATTTGAATTGCTGAATGACGCTATATTTTTATACTGTACCAATGACCCAGACTTAGCTGGTGCTAACTTCACAAAAACCAGGGCCAAACACAAATTTTGCCCCCCAATCCCCAAAATTTGCATCCAAAACAAAAAGAAATCATGTCCTAAAGGACCTCCATAGTACGACTCTACTGCGCATGCGCAGTGACGCAGTCGTCCCGAAATTGGCGCCAAATATCATTCTCTGTTTGGCCCTTCATCAGTCAACATCTCACTGATCTTTGTGCTTGTAAATCTCAGTTTAAAGGATGCCAGACACGTAATTTTTGGAGAAAATGTGATTCTAAGGAGGATAGAAGGAGGAGAGGAAAAAAGAAGTGGCAAAAAATAATCAGGGCTGTACTTAAAATTTTTTGTTGAAATTATGTTAAGTTGCCTATTTTCGAGGCATGGGCCTCTTGTTGTCATTCTTGCTAATTGTTGCACTGCTTATTCAGTGTTTCCTCTCCCCTAGCCTTCTAAAGTCCCCCCTTGCAATTCTCCCATGCTTTTGGCATATTTTTGAGAAGTTTCATTTCTAAAATTCCCTGGGAGAGTTGCTTGGTTACAGAATGTTTTCTGTTATTTTCCCCATAGTTACGTTTTCACCCATGGGTGTATAACGTTTGTGTTCTGCATCTTCCATCTGATGTTCTGCAGATTCTCCCCTGGGAGTCTCTGTTTTGCATCAGATAGAGTGTAATTGATGACTGATTCCGGGCCAGTTTTTTCAGTGCCTGGAGTCATGTTTTCTACTGTGTTTACACTGTTTGTTTTCATTGGCAACAGCCTTTTTTGAGGGGGGCTGTTTGCCTTTGTGGTAGTTTATCTCATTATAAGATACATTTATATTATCCGAAAGTGTCTCATTAATTATTTTATATAATTTTAAAATTTTTGACCACACTTTGCCATCGGATCCATCGGGGCTCAACGTTACTTTTCAGCAACTTGGGCTTCTCTGAAAAAATATTTTTTCAAAATTATTTTGTTTTGCAATTGTTTTTTCATTTATTAATGGATCATGTTATTATGTATCTTTGTGTCAGGGGTTTTTGCGAGTAACTAGGACTTATTGTTGTTCTTTCACAATGAAGGGACTTTGTTCAAATTGTAATAGGAAGAAATCTTCCTCTGACTTTCATGATCATTGTATTAATTGTAGTCAGTGTTCTCGCATTAATCCCTGTCCTATATGTGAACATTGGGATGAGAAACATTGGAAACGTGTGTCACGATATGTTGTTTCTGGAGAAAGAGCGATGCCGGCTCTTTCTCCACAAGGTCACTCTACTCTCTCAGTTTCTATTTCAGAGGAACCAGAACAGGGTGATGTTTCCATGTTATCTTCTTCAAGTGTGCGTCCGTCGTCACAAATAAATTCAGAGCTAGCGGCAAAAGTGCTCATGGAGATTAGACAAATGTCGTCCGCTAGCTCGCCCGGTGTAGCGTCCATTCACCGAATGGTTCGGCAGCCGGGTTCGTCCGATGCGGTCCAAGAGGAAATTTTGGGTGATGCGAGCACTATAAAAATAATAGATGCACACCCAGTGACGGCGGATAGTGAACGAGAACGGAGGAAGCCTTTTAGTCCGGTTCCTAGCTCGTCCAGGTCCAGCCGGGCCGCGAGCGAGAGAGGCCCCTCTCTCGTACAACAACATCTGGGACCAGATGTTGTGGTACAAAATGTGTCTTTAGCGGAGCATACGTCCGTCGCTCGGGACGCTCCGTTGTATAAGCAGTCCGCAGAGACTGTTAAGGCTTCCTCTTCTCGTCGGCGCACACGACCGCACCTTGGCTGCGTGACCTCCGATATTTTGCCAGCTTCGCCGATGAAGGATTCTTCGGCGACCAGGTCACACCATCCGGCAGCCAGGGATTCGAGACCGATGGACTCCGGACGTTCGCATAGGAAAAGTATGCGGGAGCCATCTGATGCGGAGCTGCCCTCGGCGAAGCAGCGAAAGACCGCTCCTCCGCAGGTCTCGACGTCGGACATTCTAGTGCAGATAGCACAGCTTATCGCAGCATCCCAGCAGCCGACAGAAACGGTGTCGGATCGAGAATTATCCGACGGCGCTGGGTCGGTACGCTCCGCCGAAGCATCGGGGGCGGACGACCGGGAACATCGGGAGGTCCGACCGGATGGTGAAAGGGATACGGATGAATTGGAGCTATCCCTTTCGGAACAACATAAAGCTGCCGTGGACTTCATCCGGCACTTTCTTCCTCAAGTTGTTCCGTCGGGCCAGACTGCTGCGCTTCCGGACAGGAGAATTATAGCGTCATTGGACTCTGAATTTTTTGAGCGGTTCAGGGACATCGCTCCCGAGTTTCCGTCGCAGTCCAATAATGTTGCAAGAACATTTGAATTATTGAACGACGCTATTTTTAAACTTGCTTCCAGGACGGGGAAAGCAGGTTTCTTGTCCGCAAATACTCTCAACCTGCCTTTCATTAATGCAAGGAATAAATTCGACACGGCAGGTCAGGGTATACCGAGAGTTCCTCTGCGTATGGACGACGAGGCGGAAGACTTAGAGCTATCATTACCGTCGTCAGCTTCTATTCCAACCGCAGTGTTGGAAACAGCTATTGCGTCTAACAGAGCCAATTTAGATGCCTTATCTTACGCAGATCACCTTACTAAGGCGTTATCACTGCGCCTTCAAGGGGAAGAGTTTCAGGATATACAATCCTCCTTAAGACTTCTTTCAAGGGCAGTAGCTTATTCCACGTGTAACTCCGCCCTTTCAGTGGCAAATCTGGAGTTGGTTAGACGTGACGCAGCCCTGGCTACATCCACACTAGTGGATTCTAAGGTGAAGAACTCTCTTAGAGTCGCTTCGGTCTCAGGAGATCTTCTCTTTGACGGCAAGCTTTCCGCTATTTATGATAATATTAAAAAGAAAGCTAGTGATTCTCTGTTGTTCAGATCCGCTCCTAAAAGGTCGGATACAGCAGACACGAATAAGGCGGGCACTTCTGGGTCTTATGCGCCCAAGAGAGGTTCCTATAGAGGTTCCGGTGCGTCCTCTAGCTCTTATTCGAGAGACCGTCAGGATAGCGACTCTCGTTCGGGACGTCCTTCAGGCCGGGACAATCGGTCGGACGCCCCGAGGTCGACGAGGCGAGGTGCGGGTCGTGGAAGACGTGGTTTCTCCTACCGCAGGCCTCGCAGATCCAGGAGGTGATGGCTCAAACCTCTATCGCGTTCCGGTTGGCGGAAGGTTGTCGAGTTTTTCTCAAGAGTGGGCGTCGATTACGGACGACCCGTGGGTGAGAGGAGTGACTTCGGAAGGTCTAAAGATATCCTTCAAACGAAAGCCTCCATTAACTCGAAGTCCAAAGTGGACTCATCTTCCGTCAAATCCTCAGAAAAGAGACGCTCTGCTATCAGAGGTGCAGTCTCTTTTAATGAAGAACGCGGTAGAGGTCGTAGAAAACCAGGAATCGCTGGGATTCTACAGCCATCTGTTTCTGGTTCCGAAACCAGACGGCTCGTTCCGTCCAGTCATAGATTTGAGCTGGATAAACAAGCTGATCGTCGCTCCGAAGTTTTATATGGAGACGATTCGATCGGTCAGAGCGAGTATTCGGGTGAACGATTATGCAACGAGCATAGATCTCAAAGATGCGTACTTTCACGTCATGGTACATCCGACATTCCGAAAGTATCTACGCTTCGCAGTCCTAGGAGTGGTGTATCAGTTCCAGGCCATGTGCTTCGGATTGAATCTAGCACCCTGGGCTTTCACTCGGGTAATGAACTCGGTAATGATCTACTTCCGAGCTCATTCGTCTGCGGTAACGTCGGCCTACCTGGACGACATTCTTCAGAGGTACGGCAACGAGTTAACGCTTCAGAACGATGTTCTGAATCTTCTTCTATTGCTCCGACGTCTCGGTTTCATAGTAAACGAGGAGAAGTCGGATCTGGTGCCGTCCAAGTTATTCACTCATCTGGGAATGAGCTTCGAGACGCACAACAATCTCGTTCGTCTGCCGTTAACCAGAGCGAAATTAGTCAGTTGTTACGCTCGCTATTGTCTGAATACAGACAAAGTCACGGCGAGAGAATTTATGAGACTGATAGGTCTGTGCGGAGCCGCCGCGGATCTCATTCCGATGGGACGGCTACGCACACGGCCTCTTCAAATTTTCCTGACTCAGAATTGGAGTGTGAAAATTCATTCGCTCGATGTAGACGTTCTCTTGTCAGATCAAGTGAAACAAGAGATTCAGACTTGGGCAAACATTCAGTGGTTAACTCAAGGAGTTCCGCTGCAGTTGCCGGATCCGAGTTTTACCATTATGACGGATGCCAGTCAAACAGGTTGGGGTGCATCATTAATCCCAACGGATTCGAGATGCCAGGGTCTTTGGGATCCGCAATTCCTGTGCAAGCACATAAACATCAAGGAAATGATGTCAATTTGGCTTGCGTTACGTCACTGGATGGACATTATTCACGACGCTCATGTCCAAATCCTATCCGACAATACGACAGTAGTGGCGTATATTCGGAATCAGGGAGGCACTCATTCAGTTCCGTTGTTCAATCTAACGGAAAGAATCCTTCTGTTTGCGTTGGAACATCACGTTCTTCTTTCGGTCCGTCACATACCGGGTCGTCTGAATGTGCTAGCAGACTCCCTTTCACGAAAGGGTCGCTTGTTGCCGTCGGAGTGGACTCTCAACAAACAAGTATTCAATCAGATTTGCTACCAATGGGAACGGCCAATGATAGACTTATTTGCGACACATCTCAACAATCAGTTGCAGACGTATGTGTCCCCGTGTCCGGATCCAAGAGCATTTGCAGTAGACGCTCTGTCGATCCCTTGGGACGGAATGATAGGATATGCGTATCCTCCAGCGCCGTTAATTCAACAAGTATTGCTAAAGATAAAACAATCTCAATGCAAGATTCTGTTGGTAGCATCTCTGTCGCCACAGAGACCGTGGATAAATCTACTCAGGTGTCTGTTGTGGGACCTACCGCGGAAGCTTCCTCCACGAGAGGATCTTCTTTCGCAGGGGAAATCGCGCCAACTCCATCACAACCCGCAAGGTCTCAACCTTCACGTTTTTCCGTTGTGCGGTCCTTCTTGCATGGCAAGCACTTTACAGGACGAGCAGTGGACGCGATTTCTAACTGTAGGAGGACCTCCTCTTCGCTAAACTATGCGGCTAAGTGGAAGGTTTTCCGTCGTTGGTGTAGGGATCATTCTGTAGATATATTTGATCCCTCTATACCAGACATTGCTAACTTTCTAGTATACTTGTTTGACGAAATCAAACTGCAGCCTGTTACTATAAAGGGTTATAGATCTATGTTATCTGATACCTATGCACATCATGATAGTTTACAAATTGGATCTAATGTCTCTTTATCGAAATTGGTTAGAAACTTTTCGATAAATAGACCCAGAACTCTTAGATTAATTCCTAAGTGGAATTTAGCTTGGGTTCTCCTTAAATTGAAGGAAAAGCCATTTGAACCTCTTGGGACAGTAGATTTCAAATTCTTATCTTATAAGACAGCTTTTCTCTTAGCTTTCTCTTCTGCCAGAAGAGTCAGTGAGCTTCATGCACTATCGGTGGATGATTCTCATTATCGTAGTGTTGGGAACACTATCACCTTCACTACTAATGTGGGTTTTTTAGCTAAGAATCAGGCTCCTAATAAATATCCGGAACCTATTGTTATTAAGGCTCTTCCGTCTTCAGACGGGCGTAGGCCTTTACTCTGTCCTGTTAGAGCACTACGTATCTATAAACAGAGATCTCAGTTCATCAGAAAGGGACAGAAACGTTTCTTTCTGTCTTTGATGCCTAATAGAAAGGACATTTCAGTCCATTCTATTGCTAGATGGATTCAGTTAACTATCCGTACTGCGTATGAAGATTTATCTTCTTCTCAGCAGTCTGTGCTTAAGATTTCTGCTCATGAAGTAAGAGCTCTTTCTACTTCCTGGGCTTATGCTAATAGTGTTGCTATTACAGATTTAATGAAGGCTGCTTATTGGTCTCAACCTTCCACATTTACTAATTTTTATCTCAGAAATATTGAGTCCATTTCTGGAGACCTGCATTGTTTAGGTCTGTTATCTGTTGCTCAGAATGTCGTCCACTAAACAGTTGCAACTATAGTTATGCAGGCTTTCTGTTCCGGCAGTGACTCTGTCCGGCTGCCCTCTTCGCTCTGGGCTATTTGACCCAGGGCAAGGGGAAGGGGGGGGGGGGGGGGGGGGCGGGTGTTCCCTTAGGTCACCTGCTTTATAGTGAAAAGCAAGGGAATGCCTCCTCCAAGACAGTATTTCTGAGTCGCTTCCGGGATGGTTTTAAAGTGTAATATTAATGTTTAATTTCATTCATGTCTTATTTTTAAAGTGTAGCTCGGTGTGAAGCATTTGTATATGTCAAGTGTCAAACGGGCTTTAATATACAATACTCGGACACTTTTAAATGATTATAAAGAGTCTCAATTCTCTGGACTACTTTATTTATTGGCTTGCTTTAAAAATAATTAGTATAAGGGTTATACTGGATGTTAATAGAGAACATGAATGTTACTGTGCTCAATTATTAAGGGTAGTGTATCTTTCTAATTTAATATTAAATAAGAAAGATACATGTAAAGCCTAATACTCCTTTTCTCCTTAAGGGGTTACCTCTTTATTATATAATTGAGCTTATTGGATTTTCCTCTATGTCCTAGGCCCTCCAGCCTGTTTACTATTCAGCTAAGTCTGGGTCATTGGTACAGTATAAAAATGTTAAAAAATTTATAGTAATTTATATATTTTTTATACTTACCAATGACCCAGACGGGGATGGCCCTCCCTGAGTTGGGAACTCTTGCCTCCCCGCTGAGTACATAGCGCTGACCAGGCACTGCCAGTAAGAATGATATTTGGCGCCAATTTCGGGACGACTGCGTCACTGCGCATGCGCAGTAGAGTCGTACTATGGAGGTCCTTTAGGACATGATTTCTTTTTGTTTTGGATGCAAATTTTGGGGATTGGGGGGCAAAATTTGTGTTTGGCCCTGGTTTTTGTGGAGTTAGCACCAGCTAAGTCTGGGTCATTGGTAAGTATAAAAAATATATAAATTACTATAAATTTTTTAACTTTCAGGCTAGCCTCTAAGACTGGCAGATCCAGTTTCTTATCATCTCATGCTCTACATCTGCCGTTCATCAACAGTAGAAATAGATTTGAAACGGTAGGACAGGGCGTTCCGAGAGTTCCTCTGCATTTAGACGACCAGGCAGAAGACTTGGAGATGTCATTGCTGCCGTCTATGTCGATTCTTTCCAGTACGTTGGAGATGACAATCTCGTCTAACAGAGCCAGTTTAGCCGCCTTATCTTACGCAGATCACCTTACCAGAGCGTTATCACAACGTCTCGTTGGAAAAGAATTCCAGGATGTTCAAACTTCCTTGAGAGTTCATTCGAGGGCCATAGCATATTCCACGTATAACTCTGCCCTTTCAGTGGCAAATTTGGAGTTAGACGTGATGCTGCCCTGGCTTCATCCACAAGAGTGGATTCTAAGGTGAAAAACTCTCTTCGAGTTTCTCCGGTTTCAGGAGAGCTTCTCTTTGATGGTAAGGTTTCGCTAATCTATGATCAGATTGCTAAGAAAGCTTCGGACTGTCTGCTCTTTAAGTCCGTTTCGAAAAAAACGGACTCAGCAGAGAGGAGTAAGTCAGGGACTTCTGGGGCGAGTACGACCAAGGGAAGTTCCTATAGAGGATCTAAGAAAGCCTCTATGTCTTACTCCATAGACCGTCAGAGTAGCGACTCAGGTAGGGGTCGTAATGCTGGCCGAGACAACCGGTCAGATGCCCCTAGGTCGAGGTCTGGGTCGGGGAGGACGTAGTTTCTCCTCCCGCAAGCCTCGCAGGTCCAGGAGGTGATGGTCAGAACCTATATTGCGCTCCAGTGGGCGGAAGGCTGTCAAGATTCTTAACCAATTGGTTGTCAATTACGGACGACCCTTGGGTTCAGGGGATTATTTCCGTAGGTCTAAAACTGTCCTTCGAGGAAAAACCTCCGTTAACACGTAGTCCACGTTGGGCTCAGCTTCCGTCAAACCTTCAGAAGAGAGATTCGCTTCTATCAGAGGTCCAATCTCTTCTGGAGAAGAATGCAATAGAGGTCATAGAAAACCAGGAATCTCCCGGTTTCTACAGTCACCTGTTCCTGGTACCAAAACCAGACGGCTCCTCCGTCCAGTTATAGATTTAAGCTGGACAAACAAGCTGATCGTGGCTCCAAAATTTTATATGGAGACCATTCGATCGGTAAGAGCGAGCATTTGAGTGAACGATTACGCTGCGAGCATAGATCTCAAGGATGCGTACTTTCACATCATGGTACATCTGGCATTCAGAAAGTATTTTCGCTTCGCTGTCCTAAGAGTCGTTTATCAGTTCCGAGCAATGTGCTTCGGTTTGAATTTAGTGCCCTGGGCCTTCACTCGAATAATGAACTCGGTAATGACTCATTTCCGAGCTCATTTGTCTGCGGTAACGTCGGCCTACTTGGACGACATTCTTCAGAGGTACGGCGACAGATTAACGCTTCAGAACGATGTTCAGAATCTGCTTCAACTGCTCCTATGTCTCGGTTTCATAGTAAACAAAAAGAAGTCGGATCTAGTTGCGTCCAAGTCATTCATCCACTTGGGAATGAGTTTCAAGACGCAAAACAATCTGGTTCGTCTGGCGTTACCCAGAGCGAAATTAGTCAGTTGTTACGCTCGCTTTTATCTTCACTCAGATATAGTAACAGCGAGAGAATTCATGTGACTGATCGGTTTGTGTGGAGCCGCCGCAGATCTCATTCCGATGGGGCGCCTATGCACTCGTCCACTCCAAATGTTTTTTACTCAGAATTGGAGTGTGAAGATTCATTCACTCGAAATGAACATCGTCTTGTCGAACCAAGTAAAACAAGAGATTCAGACTTGGGCAGATATTCAGTGGTTAACTCAGGGAGTGCCACTGCAACTGCCGGATCCGATTTTTACGATTATGACGGATGCGAGTCAAACAGGTTGGGGCGCAACTTTGAGCCCAACAGATTCGAGGTGCCAGGGTCTTTGGGATCCGCAGTTCCTAAATAGTGTTGTGCGGTTTTATTTTTTTTGTTTCGGTTCGGTTTCGGTTCGTTTTTTTTAAAAAAAACTTGGTTTATAGGTCGGTTTTCAGTTTTTTATAGTAAGACATCTGCAGTTTCCAACAGAAACTATGTAGTGTCGATATAATGCCCATACTGTCATATTTTCAATGATGATTTAATTGGCAGTGACTAGCATTTGTGCTAAGTGTATAAATGTCAGGCATTATCAAAACAAAATAATATAAAAGAAAATAAAATGTAACAGTGTTCGTAGAATATCACCACTCACCAATTCTAGGCACATCCCCCCCCCCCCCCCTCCCCCTCACCTCTGGTCTTTAAGTTCAGGCATAAGAGAGCCTATGATGAATTGATGTTAACACATGGGTGCGAAAAGAGCTAATTCACAATTTCCCAGGGCTCTGTTCAGTGCTCACTCCTGGGTGGGGCCCTGGGCAGCCTAACAAAGTGACCCTACCAGGCATTGCAAATAATAACAAGCATTGCCAAGTGGGTCACCTAGACACCCATCCTAACATACCTGACAATGAACTGATGTATGGACTCTTTTCAGTACCAAACACACACACATACACACACACACACACACACACACACACACTCACAGTGGTGACCAGTGCCACCACCCACCCTAGTAAAATAATCAGCAATCATTTCATGTCAGCCTGGAATGGGAAAGTCATATTGTTTGTAGCTGGGTGGGCTTCAAAACGAACCACTTTACCAAATACCTATTGTCTATATACTCCCCCCCCCCCCCCCCCCCCCCCCCACACACACACACACACACACCTTGCGCATGCAATGGTTTTAGCTCAACGGAAGTGATTTCACAAATTCACTGGTGTACTGTTATATATTGTAACTTTTTTGCGTTTGCCTCTTGCCATTCCACTTTCTATTTCTACCACTGATTTGTTCCTTTTGTTGGCCCCCTTAAAGTCAGTTGTGTGGGAATGCAACCGTGGCATGTTGACAGCGATATTACGGAACGCAGCTTTTTCCCGTGGATATGGACGATTCGGTCTTGGAACGTTTCGGCCTCGGGATGTTTCAATTCAAGACGTTTTGGCCTTCATATATTGAACTAAATAGAATAAGAACTTGTGGTTTCGTTTTTTTAGTTGGCCGAAACCTTCAGGACAAATCGTCTCAGGTCGGAACATCTCAAGACTGAACCGCAGAAAAACCTCTTCCCGGATAAGCACATCAAGGGAGGCAACAGACTACATACGAAACACATGGTGGGGAAACCCATGACAGATGTTATTTTCGAATACGACAATGAAATGCCAAGACCTTTTTCTGATATGATATTATTCACTGTCCAACAGATTGTAGATAAGTAATTTTAATTAAACTGATTGACTATGTCAGACAAACCTGTTCAAAAACGAAGCCAATTGCGCAAGGTATTTCCTGTAATCAGTGAAATGTAGGCGTGTTGGCTGTCTTTTTTGTCATTCTCACAGAAAACACAACCCATTTTTATGTCAACGATGTGTGATTGACAACTTGTCATACATCATTCTCGAGTGATCTGGACATGCTGCAGTGACCCCTTTACACCCAGAATGTGGCGTGCATTGACGACACTGTTATTTCCTGACAAAGCTTGACATTTCAGACATTGTTAGTGCAAACTGAATAAAGAAAACATCTCTTCCCGACATTTTAGGAAAAAAATGAAACCGTACTCATTTACCAGTTACACGGTTTCGGTTTTGACGCAAAACTGAAACCGACTTATAAAACCGGTTAACCGTACAACACTATTCCTAAACAAGCACATAAACATCAAGGAAATGATGTCAATTTGGCTTGCGCTACGTCATTGGATGAACATTATTCAGAATTCACATGTTCAAATTCTCTCCGACAATTCGACAGTAGTAGCGTATATTCGGAACCAGGGAGGCACTCATTCCATTCCGTTGTTCAACTTAACAGAGAGAATCCTTCTGTTTGTCCTGGAGCATCAGGTTCTTCTGTCGGTCCATCATATTCCGGGTTGTCTGAACGTTCTATCGGACTCCCTTTCTCGGAAAGGTTGTATGTTGCCGTCAGAATGGACTCTCAACAAACAAGTATTCAACCTGATCTGCTACCAATGGGATCGTCCTATGATAGACTTGTTTGCGACGCATCTCAACAATCAGTTGCAGACGTATATGTCGCCATGCCCAGATCCTCGAGCATTCGCAGTAGACGCTCTCTCGATCTCTTGGGACGGAATGATAGGATACACGTATCCTCCAGCTCCGTTGATTCAACAGATATTGCTAAAAATCAAGCAATCTCACTGCAAGGTTCTGTTGGTAGCATCTCTGTCACCCCAGAGACCATGGATAAATCTACTCAGGTGTCTGTTGTGGGACATTCCTCGGAAGCTTCCTCCACGGGAGGACCTTCTTTCACAGGGCAAATCGCGCACACTGCATCACAACCCACAAGGTCTCAACCTTCACGTATTTCCGTTGTGCGGTCCTTCTTGCACTGCAAGCATTTTACAGGACGGGCAGTGGGCGCAATTTCTAACTGTAGGAGGACCTCCTCTTCGCTAAATTATGCTGCTAAGTGGAAGGTTTTCTCTCGTTGGTGTAGGGATCATTCTATTGATATTTATGATCCCTCCATTTCAGACACTGCTAATTTTTTGGTCTACTTGTTTGACGAGATCAAACTGCATCCAATAACTATTAAGGGTTATAGGTCTATGCTATCGGATACTTATGCTCATCTTGATAGCTTACAAATTGGATCTAATGTCGCTGTATCAAAGTTAAAAACTTTTCGATAAATAGAACTAGAACCCTTAGGTTAATTCCTAAGTGGAATTTAGCTTGGGTTCTTCTGAAGCTAAAAGAAGCGCCATTTGAACCCCTTGACACAGTAGACTTCAAATATTTATCTTATAAGACGGCTTTTCTCTTAGCCTTCTCTTCTGCTAGAAGAGTTAGTGAGCTTCATGCACTATCTGTTGATGATTCTCACTATCGTAGTGTTGGTAATGCTATTACTTTGACTACTAATGTTGGATTTTTGGCTAAGAATCAGGCTCCTAATAAGTACCCTGAACCTATTGTTATTAAGGCTCTTCCGTCCTCAGACGGCCATAGGCCTTTGCTTTGTCCAGTTAGAGCTATGCGTATTTACAAACGTAGATCTGAGTTTATCAGAAAGGGAAAAAAGATTTCTTTCTGTCTCAGCTGCCTAATAGAAGGGACATCTCGGTCCATTCTATTTCAAGGTGGATACAATTAACTATTTGTACTGCTTATGAAATTATTTTCTACTCAGCAATCTGTGCTTAAGATTTTGGCGCATGAAGTGAGAGCGCTGTCTACATCTTGGGCTTATGCTAATAGTATTGCTATTACTGATTTGATGAAAGCTGCATACTGGTTTCAGCCTTCCACGTTCTCAAATTTTTATCTTCGAAATATTGAGTCTATTTCTGGCGACCTGTGTTGTTTAGGTCCGTTATCTGTCTCAGAATGTCGTCCACTAAACAGTTGCAACTATAGTTATGCAGGCTTTCTGTTCCAGCTGTGACTCTGTCCTGCTGCCCTCTTCGTTCTGGGGTGATTGACCCAGAGCAAGGGGAAGGGGTGGGGGGGGGGGGGGGATGGTGTTCCCTTATATCACCTGCTTTATAGTGAAAAGCAAGGGAATACCTCCTCTGGAGTCAGTAATTCTGAGTCGGTGCTGGGATGGTTTTAAAGTGTAAAGCTAATGTTTATCTCATTTATGTAATATTTTTAAAGTGTAGCTCGGTGTGAAGCATTTGTATATGTCACGTGTCATATGAGCGTTAATATACAATCCTCGGACACTTTTAAACGAGTATAAAGAGTCTTATTTTCTGGACTATCTTTATTTATTGGCTTTCCTTTAAAGAATTAGTATAATGGGATATACTCGATGTTTATAGAGATCATTGATGTTATTGTGCTCAATTACAGACTGGTAATGTGTCTTTCTTATTTTGTATAAACAAGAAAGATACATGTAAATCCTGTTTCTCCTTTTCTCCTTGAGGGGATAATTATGTTTACATGTAATTGAGCCTATTGGATTTTCCTTTATGTCCTAGGCCCTCCAGCCTTTTTTCTATTCAGCTAAGTCTGGGTCATTGGTACAGTATAAAAATGTTAAAAAATTTATAGTAATTTATATATTTTTTATACTTACCAATGACCCAGACAGGGATGGCCCTCCCATGAGTTGGGAACTCATTCCTCCCCACTGATTACATAACACTTACCAGACACTGGTTGTAAGAATGAAGATTTGGTGCCAATTTTGGTACTTCCTTGACACTGCGCATGCGCAGTGGACAAAAGTATGGAGGACCATATAGGACAGAGATTTTTTGGATTTTGATGCAAATTTGGGGGATGGGTGGGGGGAGCAAAATTTGTGTTTGGCCCTGAAATTTTAAGAGTTAGCACCAGCTAAGTCTGGGTCATTGGTAAGTATAAAAAATATATAAATTACTATAACTTTTTTATCCCCCACAAAAACAAAGCTTGCAGTGGATATAGAAATGGGTTCCATCCATCATCCGTCCATCCATCTGTTGCACCTTGTTGTTGTATTTCCTGTACCAACTGGTATTTTAATACTAAAACCAATGGCCCAGACTTAGCTGGTGCAACCTCAACATTATTAAGAGCCAAACACAAATTTTGAACCCCCCCCCCAATCCCCAAAATTTGCATACAATATTGAAAATTAAAAGTCCTATCTGGCCCTCCATACTTTCAGTACTTGCACATGCAAAGTACCCAGAAAGAGACCGGAATTGGCACAAACATTATTCTGTTTGGCCCAAAGTCAGTAACAATTGAACTGACATCCGTGCTTTAAATTCTCATTTTTGAAGATGGCAGACACAAATCAGTGATGGTTTTCATGGAATCAACAGTGTAACAGGATGCTGGAAGTGAATAATGGTGGTTTCGAATGTTAGGGCTGTAACTTTATAATTTTTATGTAAATTATTCATGTTACCCAATTTTGTGATATGTTTCTGAACGTCGTCATTATACTTGTACTATGGGATGCAAACAGGTGTCAACCTGTGTGGTGGGCGGCGAAGTTCTGATGGGAGCCTTCACCGATGGCTAATACTAGTCTTTCAGTCTCGTTTTCAGAGGAACAAGAACATGGTGATGGTACTTTATCTGTTATGTGCTGCTGTCGTCGCACTCTGATGAGTAAAATAGACCTAGCTGCCAAGATGCTCATGATATAAAAGCACAGGATTAAAGCCAGAGTAGCTTAATTCTCTGCATGCAGCTAGCTCGACCAGTGCAGTGTTTGGCCCTTTTAAGGGAGCCGAAATGCCAGGAAGGACCGTTGCGGTCGAGTAGTATAATGTGGATAGAGCAAGCACCTTATAATATAAAGCTCACCTGGTGATGATGGCAATAAGGAGAAGAAGCCTTTATGTTTCTCTACAGGATGCTCGGCGAGATCTGAGGTCAGATCGCAAGTTGGAGAACCCTCTCCATCATGTTTGCAGTCGGTATCGACTGGGTCCGTTGCGAGAAACTATAATGAGTTGGAACTTGCGTCAGGATGTTCCTTCCACAATGCAGTCGGTTGCAGTTATGGCTTCTTCTTACATGGAAGTGCACGCAAAGGGGATTAGCCTACAAGTATCTCAACGGGATTCTCGGCGACATCTTGGGCCAGATCGTGAGTTGGAGAGCGTTCTTCGTTAGCAGTCGGGGTCGACTGTTTGTCCGTTGTGAGAAACTTTAATGAGTTGGAACAGTGCTCCTTCCACACTTCAGCGGGAGTCTGCTGTTGTTATGGCTTCCTCTACTTCCATGAAAAGGCACTCTAAGGGGTAGAAGTCTACAAGTTTCTAAACAGAATGCTCGGCGAGGTCTGGAGCCAGACCACGAGCTGGAGATCCCTCTCCGTTCCATCAGCAGTCGAGGCCGACTGTTTTCGTTTCGAGAAACTTTAGTGAGTTGGGACGCCTGTTCATGTTGGCGATTCGGGAGGCTCCTTCCACACTGCAGCCGGGGCCGGTTGCAGGTATGGCTTCTTCCTCTGCTTCATCGATGAAGCACATTAGCCTGCAGACTAGCTATCCAATTTCGCTTGTTCATGCTGTTCCAAGGAGATGTACCCAGTCGTCACTACAGATTAACCTGTAGCTAGTCGTTCGAGGCATTTTTATACGGGACATGCATCGAAGATTTGGGGACAAATGTCCGTCCCGTGAGCAGCTTATGGTGAAGAAGTGGATATAATCGCTGTTCTGCAAACCTCGTTCACGGACCTGCTGCCACAGATTGCACAGCATATCGCAGCATCCCAGTAGTCACAGGTTCTGCCGTCTACGGTCTCCGGTAGTGAGCTGTCAAACGGTGCTGGGTTGGTCCAGTCATCTGTATATTTGGTTGGTGTTGACCATGTTTCAGATGGAACATTCAGATGATGAGAAGGCTATGGTGGTTGATTCTCCATCCATCACGGAATGGCACATTAAGACTATGAATTTTTATTCAGAAGCTCTTCGAATCCTGTTCCATCTGAACAAAAGTCTGCATTTGCTGGGCAAAAAACAGCTTACGGTACTGGCCGAAGGAAAGACGAAGGTCTTCCTTCGCGGATATTTTGGCTCAAGTGTTGAAGGCTTTTGGACCGATTAACAGTGCCTCCCTTGGCTTAGCAATAGTATAAGAAAGGCAATGATCTATTCCTTACGAATAGAAGATTGATAGCTCATAGATAGGCGGAGACAGATGTCTTGTTGGGAATAGAGCTGTTAGAAGGAATAAGTACATCTTTTCCTTCTCGGTGTTGTATTCCTAGGTGTCAGAGGCATTTAATGCTATTGTGGATGCCATAGTAGCCTTATGTACAGTTAGAGTGGTCTTTTCTTATACATAAGCGGCTAACGTCGTAAGTCTCCGTTTAGTGAGCTGTCTAAAGCCACAGGGTAACACACATATCTGTTTTCACCGATATATGACTTCTATGCTGTGTTAGCTACGCTAGCTTTTTGGCTTAAGGCCATTAGAAGGAAAGATTACGTTTTCCTTCTCGGTGTAATATTCCTAGGTGTCACCGGCAATTAGTCCTATTGTTGTCGCCTTAGTTTGGCCTATGTGAATTATGTGCAGTCTGTGTCTATATATCATTAGTGTCTAACGTTATAGTAGCCTTATATAATTTTACAGTGGTCTTTTTCTTATACATTGCGGCTAATGTTGTAAGTCTCTGTTTAGTGAACTTTCCAGGGCCGCAGGTGAAACAGATATTTGATTTCATTGAGATGAAGACTAATAAACTGCGTTTGCTAGCTGAGACTATGGTCTCTTTGGAATTTCGGTCATTAGAGCGATCCTAATTCCTTACCTTGAGCGACTAATGTTGTAAGTCTCTGTTTAGTGAGCTTTCAAGTTTTCAGTTTCACCGAGATATCTGTCTTCATGGGATGAAGACTTATTAGCCACACTATCTAATAGGAGATTGCTGTCTCTTTATAATTAGGGCTGTTGAAAGGAAAGAGTATGTTGTTTCCTTCTTTGTGTTGTATTCTTAGGCGTCTGGGGCTTTTCGTCATCTTGTTGACACCTTATAAGAAGTGCGGCCCTTTTTTCCCTTAACTTGAGTGACTAACGTTGTAAGTCTCCGCCTTGTGAGCTGTCTGAAGTCCCAAAAAATTATACCGAGATATCTGTCTTCATGGAGATGAAGTCTTCTAAGCTTCATTAGCTAGGCTGAGACCACTGTCTTTTGGGAATAGAACCGCTAAAGGAAAAGAGTGTTTTTTTCCTTCTTGGTGTTGTTTTCTTGAGTGTCATAGACTTTAGTCTTATTGTTGACCCCCCTTAGTAGCCTAAGCTAGAAGTTTGAGCGGTGTTTTTATCCCTGTCATTAGCGGCTAGCATTGTAAGTCTCCTTAGTGAGCTTCTAGGGCCACAGTTATCAGCCATTTAATTGTCTTCACGTAGAGAAAGACCTTTAGCTGCTTCAGCCAGGCTGAGACCACTGTCTCTCCTTAGCGGTACTGATTTTATGTTAGTTGTCTGAGGCTTTTAGCCCTGTTGATAATGCCATATTAACCTAGTGTGATTAATGAGCATACTTTCGAATGCCTATAGTTAACTCCTTTTCGGGATTATATTCCTGCCATAATCGGTACGAGGCACAAGGAGTTCATCTAACTTTCTTATGATCAGGAGCCTGGAACATAGTTTTTGTCTCCCTCTTTTGCTTTCATTTTTAGCCCGACTGTTTACAGTGAGGGCTATAGTAATGACTTTTGTCCGTCTGTCCGTCCGTCTATCCGTCTGTTAACTTTTAGAGTTTTGGTTAAAGTTTGTGGTTAAAGTTTTTTTACTGAAGGTTCAAGTGGGTTTTTTTTTTTTTTTTTCCTGTTTAGTTGACATTTGGAGTTTTGGTTAAAGTTTGTGGTTAAAGTTTTTTATTCAACCTTCAAGTACAGGTTTTACCCAGTAGTTCTTGTCTGATCATCACAAAATTTCATATGCAGGTTTTAGGTCATGTCTACATGAGAACGTCCCCTTTTGGTCGTGATCGGTCAACCGGTATGGCTTCCCGAGCCCAAAACCCGAAAACCATTAGCACAGTCTACAGGTCGTATTTATGAAGGGATTTCATTGCAACTTCGTACAATGCCTCTGTATAATGCCTAGATGAGAACGTCTACGTCAACTGTGATGGCTGCCCAAGCCCGAAACCCAAAAACTTTTAGCACAGTTTGCAGGTCATGTTTAATATGGACGGATTTCATTGGAACTTGATATGATGACTCTGTATGATGTCTAGATGATAATTTCCCCATTTGGCCTTGATTTATCAACCGTGACGACTGCCCGAGCCCAAAACCTGAAAACCTTCTGCACAGTCTACAGGTCATATTTATGAAGGGCTTACATTGTAACTTTGTAGGATCAATCCACATGATGCCCAGATGAGAATGTCCCCTTTTGGTTGCGATCATTCAACCATGGTGGCTGCCCGAGCCCAAAGCCCGAAAACCTTTAGCACAGTCTACACGTCATATTTATGAAGGGATTTCATTGTATCTTGATAGGCTGACTTCATATAATGTCTAGATGAGAACATCCCCTTTTGGGCAACTGTGACGACAACAGGGGCCCAAAGCCCGAAAACCTTTAGCACAGTCTACAGGTCATATTTATGGAGGGATTTCATTGTAACTTGATAGGTTGACTTCATATAATGTCTAGATGAGAACGTCCCCTTTTGGGCAACTGTGATGGCAACAGAGGCCCGAAGCCTGAAAACCTTTAGAACACCAATTCACTGTTCCAAGCCTTAATATTACTGCGCCGGCCTTACTTATTTAGTGATTCAAGTATTGCAGGTTAGGAGGGTTCGATATGAATTATTCGCCGAACACCCCCCCCCCCCCCCCCCCCCCCCCCCAATATGTTAAGAGGTGATTACAGGGCAGGACGTAGTGTTCTTCCTGTAAGCCACCTATGCATTCAATTATATGCATGCCTTTCATTGCTCTTTGATTGGCGGGTGGGTTGTGGTCTGACGGCGACATCAGGGGCCAAGCTAGTTGGTTTGCTTCCTGTGATTGATCGTTCATGGTGATATATGAGCATTTGATTCCTGAACAGTAACTGTTCTTGGATTCCAAATTCTTTCATGAATACATTCAGTTGATATTACTAGCCTTCGTGTTCCTGTATGGCAGGCATGTCGGTTATCTGGGTAACATTCACCAAATGTGTTAATTAGTCTACTCTGAGTAGTTAAGCTCAATGCATTAACATTGTTTTATTCCTTCAGTTTCCTGGTTAGTTTCTGTATCGCTCGGTCGCACCTTCGATACAGGCTGTATTCAGATGAGGGCACAGGCGACATTCTGTTGATTGTGTGCATAATATGTATATATTATTAGGCAGATGTATTACAGAATACATTCTCTTAGTCTGGCTCTGCGTTAGTATAGAGCTTATAAGAATTTTGGGGCTAGTTGGATCAGTTATGGAGTTTTCAACAATCTGTCTATGCATACGTTCTCTATGTTTGGCTTCATTATTCAGTGTGGTATATTCTTTCTCCGAACAGTCATTGGTTTTAACGGACCTAGGGAACAATGAATTATTTGGGGATGGTCTGTGACGGGTTTTTTAATCGTATCCCATTCCATGTTCTGAATCCAGTTTTCAACCGTAAGTGGTACACAAGGCATATTCCTACTCTCATATAATTGGACAGTTACAATTTGGAGGTTCATTATTGAAATTAATTGTACACCTGAACGTGATTGCCTGTATGTTGGATAAGAAGTGTATATGTTCTATTAGATAACTTTCCATTGGGTTTCAATTGGACAAGTTTAAGGTTGTACATATTTATATCACCGGTTTTCGACCTATCTACATATTCCGGATGCAGCATACATTTTGAAGCTTGCGATTTTAATAACCAGGATCGCCACGATATAGCCTTAGCTGCTGATGTTGCGTTAAGCACCAATGAATTAATAATATATTAATAATAATTAATAGCCGGGTGCCTTTTAGACGAATATATATATTATTCAGTACTGCTTTTTCACTGTTCCCAGACCGCTCCCCTCTTTGTTTTGGAGATTATTCCTTCAAAAGAAAGGGGGGAGGGTGGGGGGGGGGGGGGGGGGGGTAGAGGGGGTGTTTCCTCTTTACCTCTTCTGGTCTTTTAATAAGTGTGTAACTATGAGTTAAAAACTGTTTTTGTCTAAATTATTCTGACCTTATGTACAGCTTGTTACATTATATATAGCGTGTGTTTGTGGGCATTATTCTCTCACTCTCGGACACGCTTTTCCTAATTTTAAGTGTCTTATTCCGGACTAGCCTTAAAATTGGGGGCTCGTTACACCCATTTAGCATAATCATTTATGCCAAGTACATGTAATAGGGAATTACTTGGATATTGCACCTTATTTCGGTGGTATGTCTTCTCTATTGCTATATAGAGAGACAAAAAGGTAATTCTTTAAATTTTTAATCTCCTTTTCACTTTGGGAGTTCTAAGGAGCTGTATTTTGGTCTGCTATTTCTTTAAGTCCTAGGCCCTCCGCCTGTTTATAATTCAGCTAAAACTGGGCCATTGGTTTTAGTACAAAAATATGATAAATTTGAAGTAATTTGTATATTTTTTATACTTACCTATGGCCCAGATGGGGATGTCCCTCCCATGAGTGGGCACTCATACCTCCCTGCTGAATTATCACTTCAGTAGACACAACTAGGAAGAATGATATTGGCACCAATTCCAGTCTCTTCCTAAGTACTGCGCATGTGCAAGTACTAAAAGTATGGAGAGCCAGATAGGACTTTTAATTTTCAGTATTGTATGCAAATTTGGGGGATTGGGGGGTTCAAAATTTGTGTTTGGCCCTTAATAATATTGAGGTTGCACCAGCAAAGCTAAGTCTAGGCCATTGTTAAGTATAAAAACATATACAAACTAGATCAAGTTATTTGTGTGCAAAGCACACAATGGTGTATCCCCACATTTCCCTAGCAACACCTTAGCATAGTCTTAACGTTTCAAATTAATACCCAAGGAGCCTTTCGATGAAAACTGATATTTTTATACTGTACCAATGACCCAAACACAAATTTTGCCCCCCAATCCCCAAAATTTGCATCTAAAACCAAAGAAAACATGTCCTGAAAGGCCCTCCACACTTCACCTCTACTGCGCATGCGCAGTGTCAAGGACGTTCCGAAATTGGCACCATTAATCATTCTAAGTTTGGCCCTTCATCAGTTAACATCTGACTGATCTTTGTGCTTGTAAATCTCAGTTTAAATGATGCCAGACACATAAATATTAGTGAAATGGTGATTCTAAGGAGGATAGAGAAGGAGGAGAGGAAAAATGTGTGACAGAATATTATCAGGGCTGTAACTTAAAATTTTTTAATGAAATTATGTTAAGTTACCTATTTTCGAGGCAGCAGCCATTTTGTTGTCATTCTGATTATTTAGTTACACTGTTTTTTCAGTGTTTTCCTCTCTCCCTGTCCTTTAAGTCCCCCCTTGCTATTCTCCCATGCTTTTGGCATAGTTTTTGTAATTATTATTACTATATTTTCTTGGGAGTTTTAGCTGAATAACAGAATGAATTCTGTTCTTTTCCCCATGTTTACGTCTTCACCTACGGGTGGTTAGGCGTTGTGTTCTGCATCTACCATCTGATGTTCTGCAGTTTCTTCCCTGGAAGTCTCTGTTTTGCATCAGATAGTGTATTTTTGGTAACTGATTCAGGGTCTGGGTGCCTGGAGTCTTATTTTAGTGTTTTTACATTCATTGTTTACATTTACAACAGCCCTCTGTGAGAGGGGGGGGATTTCTGGAAAATAATATCTTGATGTTATTTTAATCATAACTAGATACATTATTATTGTTCGTAAGTGTTGAATAAATT
Source organism: Pictodentalium vernedei (assembly GCA_031216915.1). Classification (NCBI taxonomy): domain Eukaryota; kingdom Metazoa; phylum Mollusca; class Scaphopoda; order Dentaliida; family Dentaliidae; genus Pictodentalium; species Pictodentalium vernedei. Next base: position 229,514,587 of record CM062291.1, read on the forward strand.
GTTTAAAATATTTTTAAAATTTTTGTCCACACTTAGGCTTGGGATCCATTGGGACTCAACGTTACTTTTCAGAAACTTGGGCTGTTCTGAAAAAATATTTTTTCAAAATATTTTGATTTCAATTATTTTTTCTATATTAATGGATCATATTATTATTATGTATTTTGATTGCCATGGGTTAGTGCGAGTACCAGGACTTGTTTTCTTTTCACATTGAAAGGATATTGATCAATTGTAATAAGAGGAAGTCTTCCTCTGACTTTTATAATCATTCTATATGTGGTCAGTGTACTCGCATTAACTCCTGTTCTGTATCGTATGATTTCGATGACAATATGGGAAGCGTATGTCACGGTATGTTATTGGGGAATTGGACACTCCGGTCCTTTCCCCGCAAGGTCACTCTACTTTATCAATTTCTATTTCAGACGATCAAGATTAGGGTGATGTATCTGTGATGTCTTCCAACAGTGTGCCTCCGTCGTCACAATTAATGAAGGGCTAGCGGAAAAGTGCTCATGTAAATACGCCAATTGCCTAAGAGGACCCTAGTAGGTTCGACGGCCTTTGACGTCCGCTAGCTCGCCCGGTGTAGCGTCCATTCACCGAATGGTTCGGCAGCCGGGTTCGTCCGTTGTGGTCTAGAAGGAATTTTGGGGTGATGCGAGCACTATAAATCAACCAAATGCACACCCAGTGACGGCGGATCGGAGGGAGAACGGAGGAAGCCTTTTAGTCCGGTTCATAGCTCGTTCTGGTCCATCCAGACGGCGAGCGAGAGAGGCCCCTCTCTCGTACAACAACATCTGGCCCCAGATGTTGTGGTACAAAATGTTTCGCATTCGGAGCATACGTCCGTCGCTCAGGACGCTCCGACATATAGTCAGTCCGGAGTAGACTCAATAAGGCTTCCTCATTCTCATGGTAGCACACGACCGCTCTTGGCTACGTGACCACGGATATCCAGTCAGCTTCGCCAGTCAGAGAATCATCGGCGACCAGGTCACACCATCCGGTAGCCAGGGACACGAGGCCTGCAAACTCCGGACGTTCGCATAGGAAGTGTGCGGGAGTCAACGTACACGGAGCTTCCGGCGGCAATGCATCGTAAGACCGCTACTGCACAGGCCTCGGGAACGGACGTGCTTTCCTAAATAGCACAGTTTATCGCAGCATCCCAGCATCAACTGAATCTGTCGCATATTTTTTATCCGACGATGCTGGGTCGGGACGCTCCGCGGAAGCGGATACGGACGTCCGAAAATTTCATCCGGTCCGACGGGATACCGAAAGGGATTTGGAGGATTTCGAGCTTTCCCTTTCGGAACAACATATGCTGTTGTGTATGTCATCTGACTTGGTCTTCTACAGCTTCTTTCGTCGGACCAGATTGCTGCGATGCCGGATAAGAAACTGATAGCGTCGGTGGACTTAGAAATTTTTGGTTCGGTTCAGGGACATCGTCCCTCAGTTCCGACATAGTCCAATAATGTCACACAAACTTTCGAATTATTGAACGACGCTATATATATTATTATTATATGCTTGCTATAACCAAGCATTTCTGGTTTCTTGTTCGCAAAGTTACGGAGATGTCTTTCAAAGTGTGCCTCTGTCGTCATAGTTAATGAAGAGCTAGCGGCAATAAGTGCTCATGGAATATGTCTATCGCCTACGGAGTGACATTCGCTAGCTCACCCGGTGTAGCGTGCATTCATCGAATGGTTTGGCTGCCGGGTTCGTCCGTTGCGGTCTAGGAAGGAGATTTGGGTGATGCGAGCACTTTATTTACTTTAGTACTCACCCAGTGACGGCAGATTGAGGACAGATCGGAGGAAGCCTGTTAGTCCGGTTCCTGGCTTGTCCAGGTCCGTCCGGGCTGTGAGCGAGAGAGGTCCCTCTCTCGTCCAACAACATAGGGGACCGCATGTTGTGGTTCTGATATTTTACATTCGGAGCATATGTCTGTCGGTCGGGACGCTCCGTTATATTGACAGTCCGAGAGACTGTCCATAATGCTTCCTCATCCTCACAGCAGGGCACACGACCGCACATTGGCTACGTGACCTCGAATATCCGATCAGTTTCGTCATTCAGTGATTCCACGGCGAATAGGTCGCGCCATCCGGTAGCCAAGGGACACGAGGCCTATACACTCCGTTCGCTCGCATATTGGTAGTATGCACGGAGTAACGATCTCGGAGCTTCCAGCGGCAATGCATTGTAGGACCGCTTCTCCTCAGGCCTCAGTGACGGACGTGCTATCCGAGTTAGCACAGTTGTTTCGCAGCATCCCAGCAATTGACAGTTTCTTGGTCGAATCAGGAATTTTCCGACGGCGCTGGGTCGGTGCAGTCCACGGTTGCATCAGGTACGGACGACTGAACGCTTTATAGGGTCCGACAGGATGGTGAAAGGGATTCGAAAGATTTCGAGTTTTCCCTTTCGTAGTATCGGAAGCTGCCATTCATATCTTCTGGCATTATCTTCCAGTGATTGTTATTTCGGACTACATTGCTGCGATGTTGGATAAGAGACTTATAGCGTCATTGGACTCGGAATTTTCGATCGGTTCGGGGACATTGTCCCTGACTTACCGACGCAGTCCAATAATTTCATTACAACATGTGTTTTATTTTTCGACGCTATATATGCATACAAGCCTGCTACCAAGCATGATAGTTTAGTTTCTTGTCCGTGTTGCTCATTTCTGCCGTTTTATCATTTATACGAATAGTTTATTTTGGCAGTGCAGGGCATACCGAGAGTTCATATGCGTCTAGACGGTGTGGTTAAAGACTGGAAATATTCTTTTTCGCCGTCTATGTCTTTTCCAACTTCAATGTTGGAAACGACAATGATGTCTAGTAGACTTAACTTAGACGCTTTATCATACGTGAGGCGTTATCATTACATCTTCAAGAAAAGATTTACGGGATATTATTCTCAATGTAATTTCTTTTGAGGGCAGTAGTTTGTCCACGTATAACTCCGCCCTTCAGTGGCTGATTGAAGTTGGTTAGACGTGACGCAGCCCTAGCTACATCCACGCGCGTGGATAGTAAGGTTAAGAACTCTTTCAGAGTCGCTTCGTTCTCGGAGAAGCTTCTCTTCGACGGCAACTTTTCAGCAAGCCATGAATTGCTCGATTTACACGTTCTCTTGTCTATCTAGTGTTACAAGAGATTCAGACTGGGGCAAACATTCGGTGGTTGACTCAGAGAGTGCCACTGCAGTTGCCGGACCCGAGTGTTGCTGTTATGACGGTTGCTAGTCAAACAGATTGGGATATAATACTGATCCCAACGGATTCGAAGTGCCAGGGTCTTTGGGTTCTGCAGTCTCTTAGCAACCAATTATCTGCTTTATGTCATTGCATGCACATTATTCAGAAACGCATGCCCAAATCCTGTCCATTAATTCGACAGTAGTGGCGTATCTCCGGAACCAGGGAGGCACTCTTTCGTTTCCGTTATTCAATTTAATGGAAAGAATCCGTCTGTTGGTTATAGTACACCAAGTTCTGTTTTGGTCCGTCATATTCCGGGTCGTCTGATTGTTTTACCGGACTCCCGTTCACTTAGGGGTCGCTTGTTGCTGTCAGAATGGACTCTCAACAAACAAGTATTCAATCAGATTTGCTATCTATGGGAGCGCCCAATGATGATTTATTTACGACACAGCTTGCTAATCAATTGCAGACGTATGTGTTGGCTTGTCCGGATCTCTGAGCTAATGTTGTTAACGCTCTATTGATCTATAGGACGTAATGATAGGATACGCGTATCCTCCGGCGCTGTTGTTTCTGCAGGTATTGCTAAGATAAACAACCACAATACATTTCTGTTGATAGCATCTCTATCTTCACAGAGACCATGGGTAATTTACTCTGTTGTCTACTGTGGGACTTAACGTGAAATCTTCCTCAATGTGAGGATCTTTTTTCACTGGGTAAATCGTGTCATCTTTATCACAACCCGCAAGGTCGCAACCTTCATGTATTCCGTTGTGTGGTCCGTATTGCATTGTAAGCATTGTACTGGACGAGCTTTGGATGCGATTTCTTACTATAGGAGATCCTCTTCTTCGCTATTCTATGCGGCTAAAGTGGAGGCTCTTCCGTCGTTGGTGTAGGGATCATTATGTTCATATTGTTGATCCCTCCATTCTACTCATTGCAATTTTTTAGTATACTTGTTTCACAAGATCTACTGCAGCCTCTTATTATTAAGGTTATAGGTTTATGTTACCTCATACCTATGCACTCTAGGATAGTTTACAATTGAGTCTTATGTCTCTTTATCTAAGTCAGTTAGTAACTTTTTGATAAATAGACTTAGAATCTTTAGATTAAATTCCTATATGGAATTTAACTTTGGTTCTTATTTAGCTAAGTAATCATTTGAGCCTCTGGAAACAGTAGTTTTCAAATTCTGACCTTTTAGACAGTAATTCTGTTGGTTTCTCTTTTACTGAAGAGTCAGTGAGTTTCATGCACTATCGATGGATGATTTTCACTCTCGTAGTTTCGGAATCACTACTTCCTTTACTATTTAGGTTGGATTTTTGCATAAGAGTTAGGCTCCTAATATCTGGAACCTATTGTTATTAAGGTCCTTCCGTCTTCGTACGGGCATAGGCCTTTACTCTTTCCGGTTAGAGTTTATGTATTTATAAACAGATATCTGTTTATTACTACGGGCGTAAGCTTCTTCTGTCTTTGATGCCTAGTAGAAGGACGTTACGCTCCATTCTATTGTTAATGGATTCTATTAACTATCGGTACTGCTTATGGTATATCATTGACTCAGCAGTTGTGCTTAAGATTTTGGCTCATGAAGTAAGAGTTCTTCTACATCTTGGGCTTACATTAATAGTGTCGCTATTATAGATTTTTGAAGGCTGCTCATCGCGCTCAGCCATCCACATTCATGAATTTTTATCTCAGAAATATTGAGTCCATTTCTGGAGGCCTCCATTGTTAGGTCTATTATCTACTGCTCAGAATGTCATTCACTTAACAGTTGCTACTATAGCTAGTTAGGCTTTCTGTTCCGGCAGTGACTCCGTCCTGCTGCCCTCTTCGCTCTGGGCTATTTGACCCAGGGCAAGGAGAAGGGGGGGGGGGGGGGGGAGGGTGTTCCCTTGGGTCACCTGTTTTATTATGAAAACAAGGGGATACCTCCTCCGTAGTTAGTAATTCTGAGCTGTTACTGGGATGGTTTTTACGTGATAAGTTTATGTTTTAAAAATTCATTCAGGTCATAGTTTTTAAAGTATAGCTTTTGAATATATCACGTGTCAAACGGGTGTTATTATACAATCCTTAGACACTTTGAAGGAGTATAAAGAGTCTCTATTCTCTTGACTAACTTTATTTATTGGCTTACTTTAAAAATTATTAGTATAAGGATTATACTGGATATTAATAGAGTACATGGATGTTATGATGCTCAATTATGGAAGGTATTGTGTCTTTCTAATTTATCATAAATAAGAAAGATACATGTAAGGCCTAATACTCCTTTTCCCCTCGAGGGGATGACTCTATTTTATATAATTGAGCTTATTGGAATTTCCTCTATGTCCTAGACCCTCCAGCCTTTTTACTATTCAGCTCTGTCTGGGTCATTGGTACAGTATAAAAATGTTAAAAAATTTATAGTAATTTATATATTTTTTATACTTACCAATGACCCAGACGGGGATGGCCCTCCCAGGAGTTGGGAACTCATACCTCCCCGCTGAGTACATAGCACTTACCAGGCACTGGTTATAAGAATGATTAATGGCGCCAATTTTGGGACGTCCTTGACACTGCGCATGCGCTGTAGAGGTGAAGTATGGAGGGCCATTCAGGACATGTTTTCTTTGGTTTTAGATGCAAATTTTGGGGATTGGGGGGGCAAAATTTGTGTTTGGCCCTATATTTTTAAGAGTTAGCACCAGCTATGTCTGGGTCATTGGTAAGTATAAAAAATATATAAATTACTATAAATTTTTTAACTTTCCAATGATAAAAGTGGTTCCACTTGAGCCACCTGGGGCCAACTCAAAATTCCGAAACTTTCATGCACATCTAAAGATGTTACCTGAACACCTTAGCATAGTTTTAACGTTTCGAATTAAATACCCTAGGATCCTTTCGATGAAAACTGATATTTTTATACTGTACCAATGACCCAGACTTAGCTGGTGCTAACTCCACAAAAACCAGGGCCAAACACAAATTTTGCCCCCCAATCCCCAAAATTTGCATCCAAAACAAAAAGAAATAATGTCCTAAAGGACCTCCATAGTACGACTCTACTGCGCATGCGCAGTGACGCAGTCGTCCCGAAATTGGCGCCAAATATCATTCTCTGTTTGGCCCTTCATCAGTCAACATCTCACTGATCTTTGTGCTTGTAAATCTCAGTTTTAAGGATGCCAGACACGTAATTCTTGGAGAAAATGTGATTCTAAGGAGGATAGAAGGAGGAGAGGAAAAAAGAAGTGGCAAAAAATAATCAGGGCTGTACTTAAAATTTTTTGTTAAAATTATGTTAAGTTGCCTATTTTCGAGGCAAACGCCTCTTGTTGTCATTCTTGCTAATTGTTGCACTGCTTATTCAGTGTTTCCTCTCCCCTAACCTTCTAAAGTCCCCCCTTGCAATTCTCCCATGCTTTTGGCATATTTTTGAGAAGTTTCATTTCTAAAATTTCCCTGGGAGAGTTGCTTGGTTACAGAATGTTTTCTGTTATTTTCCCCATAGTTACGTTTTCACCCATGGGTGTATAACGTTTGTGTTCTGCATCTTCCATCTGATGTTCTGCAGATTCTCCCCTGGGAGTCTCTGTTTTGCATCAGATAGAGTGTAATTGAGGACTGATTCCGGGCCAGTTTTGTCAGTGCCTGGAGTCATGTTTTCTTCTGTGTTTACACTGTTTGTTTTCATTGGCAACAGCCTTTTTTGAGGGGGGCTGTTTGCCTTTGAGGTAGTTTATCTCATTATAAGATACATTTATATTATCCGAAAGTGTCTCATTAATTATTTTATATAATTTTAAAATTTTTGACCACACTTTGCCATCGGATCCATCGGGGCTCAACGTTACTTTTCAGCATCTTGGGCTTCTCTGAAAAAATATTTTTTCAAAATTATTTTGTTTTGCAATTGTTTTTTCATTTATTAATGGATCATGTTATTATGTATCTTTGTGTCAGGGGTTTTTGCGAGTAACTAGGACTTATTGTTGTTCCTTCACAATGAAAGGAACTTGTTCAAATTGTAATAGGAAGAAATCTTCCTCTGACTTTCATGATTATTGCATAAATTGTAGTCAGTGTTCTCGCATTAATCCCTGTCCTGTATGTGAACATTGGGATGAGAAACATTGGAAACGTGTGTCACGATATGTTGTTTCGGGAGAAAGAGCGATGCCGGCTCTTTCTCCACAAGGTCACTCTACTCTCTCAGTTTCTATTTCAGAGGAACCAGAACAGGGTGATGTTTCCATGTTATCTTCTTCAAGTGTGCGTCCGTCGTCACAATTAAATACAGAGCTAGCGGCAAAAGTGCTCATGGAAATTAGACAAATGTCGTCCGCTAGCTCGCCCGGTGTAGCGTCCATTCACCGAATGGTTCGGCAGCCGGGTTCGTCCGATGCGGTCCAAGAGGAAATTTTGGGTGATGCGAGCACTATAAAAATAATAGATGCACACCCAGTGACGGCGGATAGTGAACGAGAACGGAGGAAGCCTTTTAGTCCGGTTCCTAGCTCGTCCAGGTCCAGCCGGGCCGCGAGCGAGAGAGGCCCCTCTCTCGTACAACAACATCTGGGACCAGATGTTGTGGTACAAAATGTGTCTTTAGCGGAGCATACGTCCGTCGCTCGGGACGCTCCGTTGTATAAGCAGTCCGCAGAGACTGTTAAGGCTTCCTCTTCTCGCCGGCGCACACGACCGCACCTTGGCTGCGTGACCTCCGATATCTTGCCAGCTTCGCCGAGGAAGGATTATTCGGCGACCAGGTCACACCATCCGGCAGCCAGGGACTCGAGACCGATGGACTCCGGACGTTCGCATAGGAAAAGTATGCGGGAGCCATCCGATGCGGAGCTGCCCTCGGCAAAGCAGCGAAAGACCGCTCCTCCGCAGGTCTCGACGTCGGACATTCTAGTGCAGATAGCACAGCTTATCGCAGCATCCCAGCAGCCGACAGAGACGGTGTCGGATCGAGAATTATCCGACGGCGCTGGGTCGGTACGCTCCGCCGAAGCATCGGGGGCGGACGACCGGGAACATCGGGAGGTCCGACCGGATGGTGAAAGGGATACGGATGAATTGGAGCTATCCCTTTCGGAACAACACAAAGCTGCCGTAGACTTCATCCGGCACTTTCTTCCTCAAGTTGTTCCGTCGGGCCAGACTGCTGCGCTTCCGGACAGGAGAATTATAGCGTCATTGGACTCTGATTTTTTCGAGCGGTTCAGGGACATCGCTCCCGAGTTTCCGTCGCAGTCCAATAATGTTGCAAGAACATTTGAATTATTGAACGACGCTATTTTTAAACTTGCTTCCAGGACAGGGAAAGCAGGCTTCTTGTCCGCAAATACTCTCAACCTGCCTTTCATTAATGCAAGGAATAAATTCGACACGGCAGGTCAGGGTATACCGAGAGTTCCTCTGCGTATGGACGACGAGGCGGAAGACTTAGAGCTATCATTACCGTCGTCAGCTTCTATTCCAACCGCAGTGTTGGAAACAGCTATTGCGTCTAACAGAGCCAATTTAGATGCCTTATCTTACGCAGATCACCTTACGAAGGCGTTATCACTGCGTCTTCAAGGGGAAGAGTTTCAGGATATACAATCCTCCTTAAGACTTCTTTCAAGGGCAGTAGCTTATTCCACGTGTAACTCCGCCCTTTCAGTGGCTAATCTGGAGTTGGTTAGACGTGACGCAGCCCTGTCTACATCCACACTAGTGGATTCTAAGGTGAAGAACTCTCTTAGAGTCGCTTCGGTCTCAGGAGATCTTCTCTTTGACGGCAAGCTTTCCGCTATTTATGATAATATTAAAAAGAAAGCTAGTGATTCTCTGTTGTTTAGATCCGCTCCTAAAAGGTCGGATTCAGCAGACACGAATAAGGCAGGCACTTCTGGGTCTTATCCGCCCAAGAGAGGTTCCTATAGAGGTTCCGGTGCGTCCTCTAGCTCTTATTCGAGAGACCGTCAGGATAGCGACTCTCGTTCGGGACGTCCTTCAGGCCGGGACAATCGGTCGGACGCCCCGAGGTCGACGAGGCGAGGTGCGGGTCGTGGAAGACGTGGTTTCTCCTACCGCAGGCCTCGCAGATCCAGGAGGTGATGGCTCAAACCTCTATCGCGTTCCGGTTGGCGGAAGGTTGTCGAGTTTTTCTCAAGAGTGGGCGTCGATTACGGACGACCCTTGGGTGAGAGGAGTGACTTCGGAAGGTCTAAAGATATCCTTCAAACGAAAGCCTCCATTAACTCGAAGTCCAAAGTGGACTCATCTTCCGTCAAACCCTCAGAAAAGAGACGCTCTGCTATCAGAGGTGCAGTCTCTTTTAATGAAGAACGCGGTAGAGGTCGTAGAAAACCAGGAATCGCTGGGATTCTACAGCCATCTGTTTCTGGTTCCGAAACCAGACGGCTCGTTCCGTCCAGTCATAGATTTGAGCTGGATAAACAAGCTGATCATCGCTCCGAAGTTTTATATGGAGACGATTCGATCGGTCAGAGCGAGTATTCGGGTGAACGATTATGCAACGAGCATAGATCTCAAAGATGCGTACTTTCACGTCATGGTACATCCGACATTCCGAAAGTATCTACGCTTCGCAGTCCTAGGAGTGGTGTATCAGTTCCGGGCCATGTGCTTCGGATTGAATCTAGCACCCTGGGCTTTCACTCGAGTAATGAACTCGGTAATGATTTACTTCCGAGCTCATTCGTCTGCGGTAACGTCGGCCTACCTGGACGACATTCTTCAGAGGTACGGCAACGAGTTAACGCTTCAGAACGATGTTCAGAATCTTCTTCTATTGCTCCGACGTCTCGGTTTCATAGTAAACGAGGAGAAGTCGGATCTGGTGCCGTCCAAGTCATTCACTCATCTGGGAATGAGCTTCGAGACGCACAACAATCTCGTTCGTCTGCCGTTAACCAGAGCGAAATTAGTCAGTTGTTACGCTCGCTATTGTCTAAATACAGACAAAGTCACAGCGAGAGAATTTATGAGACTGATAGGTCTGTGCGGAGCCGCTGCGGATCTCATTCCGATGGGACGGCTACGCACACGGCCTCTTCAAATTTTCTTGACTCAGAATTGGAGTGTGAAAATTCATTCGCTCGATGTAGACGTTCTCTTGTCAGATCAAGTGAAACAAGAGATTCAGACTTGGGCAAACATTCAGTGGTTAACTCAAGGAGTTCCGCTGCAGTTGCCGGATCCGAGTTTTACCATTATGACGGATGCCAGTCAAACAGGTTGGGGTGCATCATTAATCCCAACGGATTCGAGATGCCAGGGTCTTTGGGATCCGCAATTCCTGTGCAAGCACATAAACATCAAGGAAATGATGTCAATTTGGCTTGCGTTACGTCACTGGATGGACATTATTCACGATGCTCATGTCCAAATCCTATCCGACAATACGACAGTAGTGGCGTATATACGGAATCAGGGAGGCACTCATTCAGTTCCGTTGTTCAATCTAACGGAAAGAATCCTTCTGTTTGCGTTGGAACATCACGTTCTTCTTTCGGTCCGTCACATACCGGGTCGTCTGAATGTGCTAGCAGACTCCCTTTCTCGAAAGGGTCGCTTGTTGCCGTCGGAGTGGACTCTCAACAAACAAGTATTCAATCAGATTTGCTACCAATGGGAACGGCCAATGATAGACTTATTTGCGACACATCTCAACAATCAGTTGCAGACGTATGTGTCCCCGTGTCCGGATCCAAGAGCATTTGCTGTAGACGCTCTATCGATCCCTTGGGACGGAATGATAGGATATGCGTATCCTCCAGCGCCGTTAATTCAACAAGTATTGCTAAAGATAAAACAATCTCAATGCAAGATTCTGTTGGTAGCATCTCTGTCGCCACAGAGACCGTGGATAAATCTACTCAGGTGTCTGTTGTGGGACCTACCGCGGAAGCTCCCTCCACGAGAGGATCTTCTTTGGCAGGGGAAATCGCGCCAACTGCATCACAACCCGCAAGGTCTCAACCTTCACGTTTTTCCGTTGTGCGGTCCTTCTTGCATGGCAAGCACTTTACAGGACGAGCAGTGGACGCGATTTCTAACTGTAGGAGGACCTCCTCTTCGCTAAACTATGCGGCTAAGTGGAAGGTTTTCCGTCGTTGGTGTAGGGATCATTCTGTTGATATATTTGATCCCTCTATACCAGACATTGCTAACTTTCTAGTATACTTGTTTGACGAAATCAAACTGCAACCGGTTACTATAAAGGGTTATAGATCTATGTTATCTGATACCTATGCACATCATGATAGTTTACAAATTGGATCTAATGTCTCTTTATCGAAATTGGTTAGAAACTTTTCGATAAATAGACCCAGAACTCTTAGATTAATTCCTAAGTGGAATTTAGCTTGGGTTCTCCTTAAATTGAAGGAAAAGCCATTTGAACCTCTTGGGACAGTAGATTTCAAATTCTTATCTTATAAGACAGCTTTTCTCTTAGCTTTCTCTTCTTCCAGAAGAGTCAGTGAGCTTCATGCACTATCGGTGGATGATTCTCATTATCGTAGTGTTGGGAACACTATCACCTTCACTACTAACGTCGGTTTTTTAGCTAAGAATCAGGCTCCTAATAAATATCCGGAACCTATTGTTATTAAGGCTCTTCCGTCTTCAGACGGGCGTAGGCCTTTACTCTGTCCTGTTAGAGCACTACGTATCTATAAACAGAGATCTCAGTTCATCAGAAAGGGACGGAAACGTTTCTTTCTGTCTTTGATGCCTAATAGAAAGGACATTTCAGTCCATTCTATTGCTAGATGGATTCAGTTAACTATCCGTACTGCGTATGAAGATTTATCTTCTTCTCAGCAGTCTGTGCTTAAGATTTCTGCTCATGAAGTAAGAGCTCTTTCTACTTCCTGGGCTTATGCTAATAGTGTTGCTATTACAGATTTAATGAAGGCTGCTTATTGGTCTCAGCCATCCACATTTACTAATTTTTATCTCAGAAATATTGAGTCCATTTCTGGAGACCTGCATTGTTTAGGTCCGTTATCTGTTGCTCAGAATGTCGTCCACTAAACGGTTGCAACTATAGTTATGCAGGCTTTCTGTTCCGGCAGTGACTCCGTCCGGCTGCCCTCTTCGCTCTGGGCTATTTGACCCAGGGCAAGGGGAAGGGGGGGGGCGGGTGTTCCCTTAGGTCACCTGCTTTATAGTGAAAAGCAAGGGAATGCCTCCTCCAAGACAGTATTTCTGAGTCGCTTCCGGGATGGTTTTAAAGTGTAATATTAATGTTTAATTTCATTCATGTCTTACTTTTAAAGTGTAGCTCGGTGTGAAGCATTTGTATATGTCAAGTGTCAAACGGGCTTTAATATACAATACTCGGACACTTTTAAATGATTATAAAGAGTCTCAATTCTCTGGACTACTTTATTTATTGGCTTGTTTTAATAATAATTAGTATAAAGGTTATACTGGATATTAATAGAGAACATGAATGTTATTGTGCTCAATTATTAAGGGTAGTGTATCTTTCTAATTTAAATATTAAATAAGAAAGATACATGTAAAGCCTAATACTCCTTTTCTCCTTAAGGGGTTATCTCTTTATTTTATAATTGAGCTTATTGGATTTTCCTCTATGTCCTAGGCCCTCCAGCCTGTTTACTATTCAGCTAAGTCTGGGTCATTGGTACAGTATAAAAATGTTAAAAAATTTATAGTAATTTATATATTTTTTATACTTACCAATGACCCAGACGGGGATGGCCCTCCCGGAGTTGGGAACTCTTGCCTCCCCGCTGAGTACATAGCGCTGACCAGGCACTGCCAGTAAGAATGATATTTGGCGCCAATTTCGGGACGACTGCGTCACTGCGCATGCGCAGTAGAGTCGTACTATGGAGGTCCTTTAGGACATTATTTCTTTTTGTTTTGGATGCAAATTTTGGGGATTGGGGGGCAAAATTTGTGTTTGGCCCTGGTTTTTGTGGAGTTAGCACCAGCTAAGTCTGGGTCATTGGTAAGTATAAAAAATATATAAATTACTATAAATTTTTTAACTTTCTAATGATAAAAGTGGTTCCACTGGAACCACCGGGGGCAAAATCAAAATTCCGAAACCTTCATTCACATCTAGAGATGTTAACTGAACACATTAGCATAGTTTAAACGTTTCGAATTGAATACCCTAGGGGCCTTTCGATGAAAACTGACTTTCTAACAATAAAAGTGGTTCCACTGGAACCACCGGGGGCAAAATCAAAATACCGAAATTTTCATGCACATCTAGAGATGTTACCTGAACACATCAGCATAGTTTAAACGTTTCGAATTGAATACCCTAGGAGCCTTTCAATGAAAACTGATTTTCTAACAATAAAAGTGGTTCCACTGGAACCACCTGGGGCAAAATCAAAATTCCAAAACCTCCATGCACATCTAGAGTTGCTACCTGAACACATTAGCATAGTTTAAATGTTTCGAATTGAAAACCCTAGGAGCCTTTCGATGAAAACTGATATTTTTATACTGTACCAATGACCCAGACATAGCTGGTGCTAACTCTTAAAATATAGGGCCAAACACAAATTTTGCCCCCCAATCCCCAAAATTTGCATCTAAAACTAAAGAAAACATGTCCAGAGAGGCCCTCCACACCTCGCCCCCACTGCGCATGCGCAGTGTCAAGGACGTTCCGAAATTGGCGCCATTTATCATTCTAAGTTTGGCCCTTCATCAGTTAACATCTGACTGATCTTTGTGCTTTTAAATCTCAGTTTAAATGATGCCAGACAAATAAATATTAGTGAAATGGTGATTCTAAGGAGGATAGAAAAGGAGGAGAGGAAAAGAATGTGTGACAGAATATTATCAGGGCTGTAACTTAAAATTTTTTAATGAAATTATGTTAAGTTACCTATTTTCAAGGCAGCAGCCATTTTGTTGTCATTCTGATTATTTAGTTACACTGTTTTTACAAGTGTTTTTCCTCTCTCCCTGTCCTTTAAGTTCCCCCTTGCTATTCTCCCATGCTTTTGGCATAATTTCTGTAATTATTATTACTAAAATTTCTTGGGAGTTTAGCTGAATAACAGAATGAATTCTGTTCTTTCCCCATGTTTACGTCTTCACCTACGGGTGGTTAGGCGTTGTGTTCTGCATCTACCATCTGATGTTCTGCAGTTTCTTCCCTGGAAGTCTCTGTTTTGCATCAGATGGTGTATTTTTGGTAACTGATTTCGGGCCTGGGTGCCTGGAGTCTTATTTTAGTGTTTTTACACTCATTGTTTACATTTACAACAGCCCTCTGTGTGAGGGGGGGATTTCTAAATAATAATATCTTTATGTTATTTCAATCATAACTAGATACATTATTATTGTTCGTAAGTGTTGAATAAATTGTTTAAAATATTTTTAAAATTTTTGTCCACACTTAGGCTTGGGATCCATTGGGGCTCAACGTTACTTTTCAGAAACTTGGGCTGTTCTGAAAAAATATTTTTTCAAAATATTTTGATTTCAATTATTTTTTCTATATTAATGGATCATATTATTATTATGTATTTTGATTGCCAGGGGTTAGTGCGAGTACCTGGACTTGTTTTCTTTTCACATTGAAAGGATATTGATCTATTGTTTTAAGAGGAAGTCTTCCTCTGACCTTATTATCATTCTATATGTGGTCAGTGTACTCGCATTAACTCCGGTTCTGTATCGTATGATTTCGATGACAATATGGGAAGCGTATGTCACGGTATGTTGTTGGGGATTTGGACACTCCGGTCCTTTCCCCGCAGGGTCACTCTACTTTATCAATTTCTATTTCAGACGATCAAGATTAGGGTGATGTATCTGTGATGTCTTCCAACAGTGTGCCTCCGTCGTCACAATTAATGAAGGGCTAGCGGAAAAGTGCTCATGTAATACGCCAATTGCCTAAGAGGACCCTAGTAGGTTCGACGGCCTTTGACGTCCGCTAGCTCGCCCGGTGTAGCGTCCATTCACCGAATGGTTCGGCAGCCGGGTTCGTCCGTTGCGGTCTAGAAGGAATTTTGGGGTGATGCGAGCACTATAAAATTAACTTAATGCACACCCAGTGACGGCGGATCGGAGGGAGAACGGAGGAAGCCTTTTAGTCCGGTTCATAGCTCGTTCCGGTCCATCCGGACGGCAAGCGAGAGAGGCCCCTCTCTCGTTCAACAACATCTGGCCCCAGATGTTGTGGTACAAATGTGTCGTTAGCGGAGCATACGTCCGTCGCTCGGGACGCTCCGTTGTATAGGCAGTCCGCTGAGACTGCTAAGGCTTCCTCTTCTCGTCAGCGCACACGACCGCACCTTGGCTGCGTGACCGCCGATATATTACCAGCTTCGCCGATCAAGGATTCTTCGGCGACCAGGTCACACCATCCGGCAGCCAGGGATTCGAGACCGATGGACTCCGGACGTTCGCATAGGAAAAGTATGCGGGAGCCATCTGATGCGGAGCTGCCCTCGGCGAAGCAGCGATAGACTGCGCCTCCGCAGGTCTCGACGCCGGACATTCTTGTGCACATAGCACAGCTTATCGCAGCATCCCAGCAGCCGACAGAAACGGTGTCGGATCGAGAATTATCCGACAGCGCTGGGTCGGTAGCCGGGGACTCGAGGTCTGCAGACTCCGGACGTTCGCATAGGAAGTATGCGGGAGTCAACGTACACGGAGCTTCCAGCGGCAATGCATCGTAAGTCCGCTACTGCACAGGCCTCGGGAACGAACGTGCTTTCCTTAATAGCACAGTTTATCGCAGCATCCCAGCATCAACTGAATCTGTCGCATATATTTTATCCGACGATGCTGGGTCGGGACGCTCCGCGGAAGCGGGTACGGACGTCCGAAAGTTTCATCCGGTCCGACGGGATACCGAAAGGGATTCGGTGGATTTCAAGCTTTCCCTTTCGGAACAACATATGCTGCGATGCCGGATAAGAAACTGATAGCGTCGGTGGACTTAGAAATTTTTGGTTCGGTTCAGGGACATCGTCCCTCAGTTCCGACATAGTCCAATAATGTCACACAACTTTCGAATTATTGAACGACGCTATATATATTATTATTTTATGCTTGCTATCCAAGCATTTCTGGTTTCTTGTTCGAAGAGTTATGGAGATGTCTTTCAAAAGTGTGCCTCTGTCGTCATAGTTAATGAAGAGTTAGCGGCAATAAGTGCTCATGGAATATGTCTATCGCTTACGGAGTGACATTCGCTAGCTCACCCGGTGTAGCGTACATTCATCGAATGGTTCGGCTGCCGGGTTCGTCCGTTGCGGTCTAGGAAGGAGATTTGGGTGATGCGAGCACTTTAATTACTTTAGTACTCACCCAGTGACGGCAGATTGAGGACAGATCGGAGGAAGCCAACAACATAGGGGACCGCATGTTGTGGTTCAGATATTTTACATTCGGAGCATATGTCCGTTGCTCGGGACGCTCCGTTATATTGACAGTCCGAGAGACTGTCTTTAATGCTTCCTCATCCTCACAGCAGGGCACACGACCGCACATTGGCTACGTGACCTCGAGTATCCGATCAGTTTCGGCATTCAGTGATTCCACAGCGAATAGGTCGCGCCATCCGGTAGCCAAGGGACACGAGGCCTATACACTCCGTTCGCTCGCATATTGGAAGTATGCACGGGGTAACGATCTCGGAGCTTCCTGCGGCAATGCATCGTAAGACCGCTGCTCCTCAGGCCTCAGTGACGGACGTGCTATCCGAGTTAGCACAGTTGTTTCGCAGCATCCCAGCAATTGACGGTTTCTCGGTCGAATCAGGAATTATCCGACGGCGCTGGGTCGGTGCGGTCCGCGGTTGCATCAAGCTACGGACGACCGAACGCTTTATAGGGTCCGACAGGATGGCGAAAGGGATTCGAAAGATTTCGAGTTTTCCCTTTAGTAGTATCGGAAGATGCCTTTCATATCTTCTGGCATTTCTTCCAGTGATTATTTTTCGGACTTCATTGCTGCGATCTTGGATAAGAGACTTATAGCGTCATTGGACTCGGATTTTTCGATCGGTACAGGGACTTTGTCCCTGACTTACCGACGCAGTCCAATATTGTCATTACAACATGTGTTTTATTTTTCGACGCTATATATTTATATATATACAAGACGGCTACTAAGCATGATAGTTTAGTTTCTTGTCCGCGTGGCTCATTTCTGCCATTTTATCTTTTTTACATATAGTTTATTTTGGCAGAGCAGGGCATACCGAGAGTTCATATGCGTCTAGACGGTGTGATTAAAGACTGCATATATTCTTTTTCACCGTTTATGTCTTTTCCAATTTCAATGTTGGGAACGACATTATGTATATTAGACTTAACTTAGACGCTTTATTATACGTAATCCGCCTTACTGAGGCGTTATCATTACGTCTTCAAGAAAAGATTTACGGGATATTATTCTCAATGTAATTTCTTTTGAGGGCAGTAGTTTGTTCACGTATAACTCCGCCCTTCAGTGGCTGATTGGAGTTGGTTAGACGTGAGGCAGCCCTAGCTACATCCACGCGTGGATAGTAGGTTAAGAACTCTCTCAGAGTCGCTTCGTTCTCGGAGGAGCTTCTCTTCGACGGCAACTTTCCGGCAATCCATGAATTGCTTGATTTATACATTCTCTTGTCTATCTAGTGTTACAAGAGATTCAGACTGGGGCAAACATTCGGTGGTTGACTCAGAGAGTGCCGCCGCAGTTGCCGGACCCGAGTGTGGCTGTTATGACGGTTGCCAGTCAAACAGATTGGGATATATACTGATCCCTACGGATTCGAAGTGCCAGGGTCTTTGGGTTCCGCAGTCTTTTAGCTATCAGTTAACTTCCGCGGAATAATGTTTTTTTAGGCTTGCTTTATGTCATTGCATGAACATTATTCAGAAACGCATGCCCAAATTCCTGTCCTTTAATTCGACAGTAGTGGCGTATCTCCGGAACCAGGGAGGCACTCTTTCGTTTCCGTTATTCAATTTAATGGAAAGAATCCGTCTGTTGGTTATAGTACACCAAGTTCAGTTTTGGTCCGTCATATTCTGGGTCGTCTGATTGTTTTATCGCACTCCCGTTCTCTTACGGGTCGCTTGTTGCTGTCAGAATGGACTCTCAACAAACAAGTATTCAATCAGATTTGCTATCTATGGGAGCGCCCAATGATGTTTTATTTATGACACAGTTGGCTAATCAATTGCAGACGTATGTGTTGGCTTGTCCAGATCTCTGAGCTAATACTGTTAACGCTCTATTGATCTATAGGACAGAATGATAGGATACGCGTATCCTCCGGCGCTGTTGTTTTTAGCAGGTATTGCTAAGATAAACAACCACAATATATTTCTGTTGATAGCATCTCTATCTTCACAGAGATCATGAGTAATTTACTCTCTTGTCTACTGTGGATCTTAACGTGAAATCTTCCTCTATGTGAGGATCTTTTTTCACTGGGTAAATCGTGTCATTTTTATCACAACCAGCAAGGTCGCAACCTTCATGTTTTCCGTTGTGTGGTCCATATTGCATTGTAAGCACTGTACTGGACGAGCTTTGGACGCGATTTCTTACTATAGGAGACCCTCTTCTTCGCTATTCTATGCGACTAAAGTGGAGGCTCTTCCGTCGTGGTGTAGGGATCATTATGTTCATATGGTTGATCCCTCCATACTACTCATTGCTATTTTTTAGTATACTTGTTTCACAAGATCTACTGCAGCCTGTTGTTATTTAGGTTATAGGTTTATGTTACCTCATACCTATGCACTCTACGATAGTTTACAATTGAGTCTTTTGTCTCTTTATCTAAGTCAGTTAGTAACTTTTTGATAAATAGACTTAGAATCTTTAGATTAAATTCCTATACGGATTTTAACTTCAGGTTCTTATTTAGCTAAGTAATCATTTGAGCCTCTGGAAACAGTAGTTTTCAAATTCTGACCTTTTAGACAGTAATTCTGTTGGTTTCTCTTTTACTGTAGAGTCAGTGAGTTTCATGCACTATCGATGGATGATTTTCACTTTCATAGTTTCGGAATCAATACTTCCGTTACTATTTAGGTTGGATTGTTGCATAAGAGTTAGGCTCCTATTATCCGGAACCTATTATTTTAAGGTCCTTCCGTCTTCGTATGGGCATAGGCCTTTACTCTTTCCGGGTACAGTTTATGTATTTATAAACAGATATCTGTTTATTACAAGGGCGTAAGCTTCTTCTGTCTTTGATGTCTAGTAGAAGGACGTTACGCTCCATTTTATTGTTAATGGATTCTATTAACTAGCGTACTGCTTATGGTATATCATTGGCTTAGCAGTTGTGCTTAAGATTTCGGCTCATGAAGTAAGAGTTCTTCTACTTCTTGGGCTTACATTAATAGTGTTCTATTATAGATTTTTGAAGGCTGCTCATTGCGCTCAGCCATCCATTCATGAATTTTATCTCAGAAATATCGAGTCCATTTCTGGAGGCCTCTATTGTTAGGTCTATTATCTACTGCTCAGAATGTCATTCACTTAACAGTTGCTACTATAGCTAGGTAGGCTGTCTGTTTCGGCAGTGTCTCCGTTCGGCTGCCCTCTTCGCTCTGGGCTATTTGACCCAGGGCAAGAAAAAGGGGGGGGGGAGGGTGTTCCCTTGGGTCACCTGTTTTTACTATGAAAACAAGGGGATACCTCCTCCGGAGTTAGTAATTCTGAGCTGTTTTTAGGATGGTTGTTTAGTGAGAAGTTTAAGTTTATAAAATTCATTCAAGTCTTAGTTTTTAAAGTATAGCTTTTGAATATTGCATATGTCAACGGACATGATTATGCAATTCTCACACACTTTTAGGAGTATAAGAGTCTCTATTCTCTAGACTTACTTTATTATTGGCTTACTTTAAAAATTATTAGTATAAGGAT
Organism: Pictodentalium vernedei; assembly: GCA_031216915.1. Lineage (NCBI taxonomy): Eukaryota > Metazoa > Mollusca > Scaphopoda > Dentaliida > Dentaliidae > Pictodentalium > Pictodentalium vernedei. The sequence goes on from CM062291.1 coordinate 229,534,739, forward strand.
TATTGGATTTTAATAGAGTACATGGATGTATGAAGCTCAATTTTTGGAAGGTGTTGTATCTTTCTAATTTATCATAAATAAGAAAGATACATGTAAGGCCTATTACTTCTTTTCCCTACAGGGGATGACTCTATTTTATTTTATTGAGCGTATTCCATTTTGCTCTATGTCCTTGGCCCTCCAGCCTTTTTACTATTCAGCTATGTCTGGGTCATTGGTACAGTATAAAAATGTTAAAAAATTTATAGTAATTTATATATTTTTTATACTTACCAATGACCCAGACGGGGATGGCCCTCCCAGGAGTTGGGAACTCTTGCCTCCCCGCTGAGTACATAGCGCTTACCAGGCACTGGTTATTAGAATGATAAATGGCGCCAATTTCGGAACGTCCTTGACACTGCGCATGCGCAGTGGGGGCGAGGTGTGGAGGGCCTCTCTGGACATGTTTTCTTTAGTTTTAGATGCAAATTTTGGGGATTGGGGGGCAAAATTTGTGTTTGGCCCTATATTTTAAGAGTTAGCACCAGCTATGTCTGGGTCATTGGTAAGTATAAAAAATATATAAATTACTATAAATTTTTTAACTTTCTAACAATAAAAGTGGTTCCACTGGAACCACCGGGGGGCAAAATCAAAATTCCGAAACCTTCATGCACATCTAGAGATGTTACCTGAACACATTAGCATAGTTTAAACGTTTCGAATTAAATACCCTAGGAGCCTTTCGATGAAAACTGATTTTCTAATGATAAAAGTGGTTCCACTGGAACCACCGGAGGCAAAATCAAAATTCCAAAACCTTCATGCACATCCAGAGATGTTACCTGAACACGTTAGCATAGTTTAAACGTTTCGAATTCAATACCCTAGGAGCCTTTCGATGAAAACTGATTTTCTAACGATAAAAGTGGTTCCACTGGAACCACCGGGGGCTAAATCAAAATTCCGAAACCTTCATGCACATCTAGAGTTGCTACCTGAACACATTAGCATAGTTTGAGCATTTCAAATTAAATCCCTAGGAGCCTTTCGATGAAAACTGATTTTCTAACGATAAAAATGGTTCCACTGGAACCACCGGGGGCAAAATCAAAATTCCAAAACCTTCATGCACATCTAGAGATGTTACCTGAACACATTAGCATAGTTTAAGCGTTTCGAATTAAATAGCCTAGGAGCCTTTCGATGAAAACTGATTTTCTAATGATAAAAGTGGTTCCTCTGGAACCACCGGGGCCAAAATCAAAATTCCGAAACCTTCATGCACATCTACAGATGTTACCTGAACACATTAGCATAGTTTAAACGTTTCGAATTCAATACCCTAGGAGCCTTTCGATGAAAACTGATATTTTTATACTGTACCAATGACCCAGACTTAGCTGGTGCTAACTCTAACAAAACCAGGGCCAAACACAAATTTTGCCCCCCAATCCCCAAAATTTGCATCCAAAACAAAAAGAAATCATGTCCTAAAGGACCTCCATACTACGCCTCTACTGCGCAGTGACGCAGACGTCCCGAAATTGGCGCCAATTATCATTCTCTGTTTGGCCCTTCATCAGTCAACATCTCACTGATCTTTGTGCTTGTAAATCTCAGTTTAAAGGATGCCAGACACGTAATTTTTGGAGAAATGGTGATTCTAAGGAGGATAGAAGGAGGAGAGGAAAAAGAAGTGACAAAAAAATATCAGGGCTGTACTTAAAATTTTTTGATGAAATTATGTTAAGTTGCCTATTTTCGAGGCATGGGCCTCTTGTTGTCATTCTTGCTAAATGTTGCACTGCTTATTCAGTGTTTCCTCTCCCCTAGCCTTCTAAAGTCCCCCCTTGCAATTCTCCCATGCTTTTGGCATATTTTTGAGAAAGTTCATTTCTAAAATTTTCCTGGGAGAGTTGCTTGGTTACAGAATGTTTTCTGTTATTTTCCCCATAGTTACGTTTTCACCCATGGGTGTATAAACGTTGTGTTCTGCATCTTCCATCTGATGTTCTGCAGATTCTCCCCTGGGAGTCTCTGTTTTGCATCAGATAGACTGTAATTTTGATGACTGATTCCGGGCCAGTTTTTTCAGTGCCTGGAGTCATGTTTTCTGGTGTTTTACACTATTTGTTTACATTGACAACAGCCTTTTTTGAGGGGGGCTGTTTGCCTTTGCTGTAGTTTATCTCACTATAAGATACATTTATATTATCCGTAAGTGTCTCATTAATTATTTAATATAAATTTAAAATTTTTGACCACACTTTGCCATCGGATCCATCGGGGCTCAACATTACTTTTCAGCAACTTGGGCTTCTCTGAAAAAATATTTTTTCAAAATTATTTTGATTTGCAATTGTTTTTTCATTTATTAATGGATCATGTTATTATGTATCTTTGTGTCAGGGGTTTGTGCGAGTAACTAGGACTTGTTGTTGACTTTTCACAATGAAAGGAGTTTGTTCAAATTGTAATGGGAAGAAATCTTCCTCTGACTTTCATGATCATTGTATTAATTGTAGTCAGTGTTCTCGCACTAATCCCTGTCCTATATGTCAATTTTGGGATGATAAACATTGGAAACGTGTGTCACGGTATGTTGTTTCTGGAGAAAGGGCTATGCCGGCTCTTTCTCCGCAAGGTCACTCTACTCTCTCAGTTTCTATTTCAGAGGAACAAGAACAGGGTGATGTTTCCATGTTATCTTCTACAAGTGTGCGTCCGTCGTCACAAATGAATTCAGAGCTAGCGGCAAAAGTGCTCATGGAGATTAGACAAATGTCGTCCGCTAGCTCGCCCGGTGTAGCGTCCATTCACCGAATGGTTCGGCAGCCGGGTTCGTCCGATGCGGTCCAGGAGGAAATTTTGGGTGATGCGAGCACTATAAACATACTAGGTGCACACCCAGTGACAGCGGATAGTAAGCGAGAACGGAGGAAGCCTTTGAGTCCGGTTCCTAGCTCATTCAGGTCCAGCCGGGCCGCGAGCGAGAGAGGCCCCTCTCTCGTACAACAACATCTGGGACCAGATGTTGTGGTACAAAATGTGTCGCAAGCGGAGCATACGTCCGTCGCTCGGGACGCTCCATTGTATAGGCAGTCCGCGGAGACTGCTGAGGCTTCTTCTTCTCGTCAGTGCACACGACCGCACCTTGCCTGGGTGACCGCCGATATATTACCAGCTTTGCCGATCAAGGATGTTACGGCGACCAGGTCACACCATCCGGCAGCCAGGGATTCGAGACCGATGGACTCCGGACGTTCGCATAGAAAAAGTATGCGGGAGCCATCTGATGCGGAGCTGCCCTCGGCGAAGCAGCGGAAGACTGCGCCTCCGCAGGTCTCGACGCCGGACATTCTTGTGCAGATAGCACAGCTTATTGCAGCATCCCAGCAGCCGACAGAAACGGTGTCGGATCGAGAATTATCCGACGGCGCTGGGTCGGTACGCTCCGCCGAAGCATCGGGGGCGGACGACCGGGAACATCATGAGGTCCGACCGGATGGTGAAAGGGATACGGATGATTTGGAGCTATCCCTTTCGGAACAACATAAAGCTGCCGTGGACTTCATCCGGCACTTTCTCCCTCAAGTTGTTCCGTCGGGCCAGACTGCTGCGGTTCTGGACAAGAGGATTATAGCGTCATTGGACTCTGAATTTTTTGAGCGATTCAGGGACATCGCTCCCGAGTTTCCGTCGCAGTCCAAAAATGTTGCAAGAACATTTGAATTATTGAACGACGCTATATTTAAACTTGCTTCCAAGACGGGGAAAGCAGGTTTCTTGTCCGCTAATACTCTCAACCTGCCTTTCATTAATGCAAGGAATAAATTTGATACGGCAGGACAGGGTATCCCGAGAGTTCCTCTGCGTATGGACGACGAGGCGGAAGACTTAGAGCTATCATTACCGTCGTCAGCTTCTATTCCAACCGCGGTGTTGGAAACAGCTATTGCGTCTAATAGAGCCAATTTAGATGCCTTATCTTACGCAGATCACCTTACTAAGGCGTTATCACTGCGCCTTCAAGGGAAAGAGTTTCAGGATATACAATCCTCTTTAAGACTTCTTTCAAGGGCAGTAGCTTATTCCACGTGTAACTCCGCCCTTTCAGTGGCAAATCTGGAGTTGGTTAGACGTGACGCAGCCCTAGCTACATCCACACTTGTGGATTCTAAGGTGAAGAACTCTCTTAGAGTCGCTTCGGTCTCCGGAGAACTTCTCTTTGACGGCAAGCTTTCTGCTATTTATGATAAAATTACAAAGAAAGCTTCGGATTCTCTGTTGTTCAAATCTGCCTCTAAGAAGCCGGATACAGCAGACAAGAATAAGACAGGCACTTCTGGGTCTAATGCGCCCAAGAGAGGTTCCTATAGAGGTTCCGGTGGGTCCTCTTGGTCTTATTCGAGAGACTGTCAGGGTAGCGACTCTCGTTCGGGACGTCCTTCGGGCCAGGACAATCGGTCGGATGCCCCGAGGTCGACGGGGCGAGGTGCGGGTCGTGGAGGACGTGGTTTCTCCTACCGCAGGCCTCGCAGGTCCAGGAGGTGATGGCTTAAACCTCTATCGCGTACCAGTTGGCGGAAGGTTGTCGAGCTTTTCACAAGAATGGGCGTCGATTATGGACGACCCTTGGGTGAGAGGAGTGACTTCGGAAGGTCTAAAGATATCCTTCAAACGAAAGCCTCCATTAACTCGCAGTCCAAAGTGGACTCAACTTCCGTCAAATCCGCAGAAAAGAGACGCTCTGTTATCAGAGGTGCAGTCTCTTTTAATGAAGAATGCGGTAGAGGTCGTAGAAAACCAGGAAACTCCGGGATTCTACAGCCATCTGTTTCTGGTTCCGAAACCAGACGGCTCGTTCCGTCCAGTCATAGATTTGAGCTGGATAAACAAGCTGATCGTCGCTCCGAAATTTTATATGGAGACGATTTGGTCGGTCAGAGCGAGTATTCGGGTGAACGATTATGCAACAAGCATAGATCTCAAAGATGCGTACTTTCACGTCATGGTACATCCAACATTCCGAAAGTATCTACGCTTCGCAGTCCTAGGAGTGGTGTATCAATTCCGGGCGATGTGCTTCGGATTGAATCTAGCACCCTGGGCTTTCACTCGGGTAATGAACTCGGTAATGATCTATTTCCAAGCTCATTCGTCTGCGGTAACGTCGGCCTACCTGGACGACATTCTTCAGAGGTACGGCAACGAGTTAACGCTTCAGAACGATGTTCAGAATCTACTTCTATTGCTCCGACGTCTCGGTTTTATAGTAAACGAGGAGAAGTCGGATCTGGTGCCGTCCAAGTCATTCACTCATCTGGGAATGAGCTTCGAGACGCACAACAATCTCGTTCGTCTGCCGTTAACCAGAGCGAAATTAGTCAGTTGTTACGCTCGCTATTGTCCGCACGCAGACAAAGTCACAGCGAGAGAATTTATGAGACTGATAGGTCTGTGCGGAGCCGCTGCGGATCTCATTCCGATGGGGCGGTTACGCACACGTCCTCTTCAAATTTTCTTGACTCAGAATTGGAGTGTGAAAATTCATTCGCTCGACGTAGACGTTCTCTTGTCAGATCAAGTGAAACAAGAGATTCAGACTTGGGCAAACAGTCAGTGGTTAACTCAGGGAGTTCCGCTGCAGTTGCCGGATCCGAGTTTTACCATTATGACGGATGCCAGTCAAACAGGTTGGGGTGCATCATTAATCCCAACGGATTCGAGATGCCAGGGTCTTTGGGATCCGCAATTCCTGTGCAAGCACATAAACATCAAGGAAATGATGTCAATTTGGCTTGCGTTACGTCACTGGATGGACATTATTCACAATGCTCATGTCCAAATCCTATCCGACAATACGACAGTAGTGGCGTATATACGGAATCAGGGAGGCACTCATTCAGTTCCGTTGTTCAATCTAACGGAAAGAATCCTTCTGTTTGCGCTAGAACATCACGTTCTTCTTTCGGTCCGTCACATACTGGGTCCAGGGACCAGCCTAGGGGGGAATTTTAGGGAGACTTCAAGTCTCCCTCCAGAAAAAATAGGGAGACTGCAGAGTCATGTAGGGAGACTTCATAGGCAAGTGGGGAAAATTAAGAATATTCATGTACCATCCCCGCCGCCCCTTCATATTTTCAATTTATGGTCCTCCATTAACGTACAAATAATCCAGGTCCAGTTGTCTATGATGCATCTGTGCCAGGTTAAAAAATCACAATGTAATTATTGACTGAAAATCCCCCACTGCTACCTTCTCCTTCATGACCCCTCACCTCTTCTTCGTGCCAATCCCCCATCACCCTCCTGTGGTTGCCTTTCAACAAAGTCTATTAAGCTAATAATTTCCTAAGTCTGAAAGTGTGAACAGGACCAGATGTAAGAAGGTTGCTTGGGAGGTACTTTGTTAGTTAATAAACAAAATACATTCTGGGGTCGAGTATTTTGTAAAAGAAATGTCATTCCGCATCATTTTATGGCATTCCGGTGTCATTCCGCGTCATTTCATGTCATTCCGATGTTTAGGAGGACCCTTTTTCAAGATCGTCCACATGCACACTTGTGTCCTGTACAAAGCTTTTCTTGACACCACTAAAGCTTTTTTTCATGTGTTTCAATTCCATTCGTGTTTTTCTGGGAATAGACAGCCCAACAGTTAACAGTCGTCAGCAAATCGAAATGAAAATAATGTGTTATAAAATACGTCCGTTGTGTATATATTTTCGGCATCCTAAGCGACGTAACCTACTTTCAAACTGGGTTGTTTTGTTGAGTCGCGTGAGTCACTTATTTTCGTTTCGACACTTGAAGCTCTGACTGGAACGCAACAAAATAGAAATAAAAAAAATCCGCCGAAAGCGACAATGGACAATTGCTTGTCGTGTGATTTCAAATAAATGGACGTTTATTTGACGAATTAAAATGCCCATTTATCACACTCGAGCACATTCGATTTTTGAAAATACTCGTTTTCATGCAAACCTCGCATCACTCAGTTCAGCCTTTTCTCATTTTGGCCAATTTTTAGAGGGCGACTTGTAATCGCCCCGACTATTTTTCTAAGCGACTTTGGGCTTAGAAGGGCGACTTAATCGCCCTAGTCGCCCTCATGGCTGGTCCCTGACTGGGTCGTCTGAATGTGCTAGCAGACTCCCTTTCACGAAAGGGTCGCTTGTTGCCGTCGGAATGGACTCTCAACAAACAAGTATTCAATCAGATTTGCTACCAATGGGAACGGCCAATGATAGACTTATTTGCGACACATCTCAACAATCAGTTGCAGACGTATGTGTCTCCGTGTCCGGATCCAAGAGCATTTGCAGTAGACGCTCTGTCGATCCCTTGGGACGGAATGATAGGATATGCGTATCCTCCAGCGCCGTTAATTCAACAAGTATTGCTAAAGATAAAACAATCTCAATGCAAGATTCTGTTGGTAGCATCTCTGTCGCCACAGAGACCATGGATAAATCTACTCAGGTGTCTGTTGTGGGACCTACCGCGAAAGCTTCCTCCACGGGAGGATCTTCTTTCGCAGGGGAAATCGCGCCAACTCCATCACAACCCGCAAGGTCTCAACCTTCACGTTTTTCCGTTGTGCGGTCCTTCTTGCATGGCAAGCACTTTACAGGACGATCAGTGGATGCGATTTCTAACTGTAGGAGGACCTCCTCTTCGCTAAACTATGCGGCTAAGTGGAAGGTTTTTCGTCGCTGGTGTAGGGATCATTCTGTAGATATATTCGATCCCTCTATACCAGACATTGCAAACTTTCTAGTATACTTGTTTGACGAAATCAAACTGCAGCCTGTTACTATAAAGGGTTATAGGTCTATGTTATCTGATACCTATGCACATCATGATAGTTTACAAATTGGATCTAATGTCTCTTTATCTAAGTTGGTTAGAAACTTTTCGATAAATAGACCCAGAACTCTTAGATTAATTCCTAAATGGAATTTAGCTTGGGTTCTTCTTAAATTGAAGGAAAAGCCATTTGAACCTCTTGGGACAGTAGATTTCAAATATTTTTATACTGTACCAATGACCCAGACTTAGCTGGTGCTAACTCCACAAAAACCAGGGCCAAACACAAATTTTGCCCCCCAATCCCCAAAATTTGCATCCAAAACAAAAAGAAATCATGTCCTAAAGGACCTCCATAGTACGACTCTACTGCGCATGCGCAGTGACGCAGTCGTCCCGAAATTGGCGCCAAATATCATTCTCTGTTTGGCCCTTCATCAGTCAACATCTCACTGATCTTTGTGCTTGTAAATCTCAGTTTAAAGGATGCCAGACACGTAATTCTTGGAGAAAATGTGATTCTAAGGAGGATAGAAGGAGGAGAGGAAAAAAGAAGTGGCAAAAAATAATCAGGGCTGTACTTAAAATTTTTTGTTGAAATTATGTTAAGTTGCCTATTTTCGAGGCAAACGCCTCTTGTTGTCATTCTTGCTAATTGTTGCACTGCTTATTCAGTGTTTCCTCTCCCCTAACCTTCTAAAGTCCCCCCTTGCAATTCTCCCATGCTTTTGGCATATTTTTGAGAAGTTTCATTTCTAAAAATTCCCTGGGAGAGTTGCTTGGTTACAGAATGTTTTCTGTTATTTTCCCCATAGTTACGTTTTCACCCATGGGTGTATAACGTTTGTGTTCTGCATCTTCTATCTGATGTTCTGCAGATTCTCCCCTGGGAGTCTCTGTTTTGCATCAGATAGAGTGTAATTGATGACTGATTCCGGGCCAGTTTTTTCAGTGCCTGGAGTCATGTTTTCTTCTGTGTTTACACTGTTTGTTTTCATTGGCAACAGCCTTTTTTGAGGGGGGCTGTTTGCCTTTGAGGTAGTTTATCTCATTATAAGATACATTTATATTATCCGAAAGTGTCTCATTAATTATTTTATATAATTTTAAAATTTTTGACCACACTTTGCCATCGGATCCATCGGGGCTCAACGTTACTTTTCAGCAACTTGGGCTTCTCTGAAAAAATATTTTTTCAAAATTATTTTGTTTTGCAATTGTTTTTTCATTTATTAATGGATCATGTTATTATGTATCTTTGTGTCAGGGGTTTTTGCGAGTAACTAGGACTTATTGTTGTTCTTTCACAATGAAGGGAACTTGTTCAAATTGTAATAGGAAGAAATCTTCCTCTGACTTTCATGATTATTGCATTAATTGTAGTCAGTGTTCTCGCATTAATCCCTGTCCTGTATGTGAACATTGGGATGAGAAACATTGGAAACGTGTGTCACGATATGTTGTTTCTGGAGAAAGAGCGATGCCGGCTCTTTCTCCACAAGGTCACTCTACTCTCTCAGTTTCTATTTCAGAGGAACCAGAACAGGGTGATGTTTCCATGTTATCTTCTTCAAGTGTGCGTCCGTCGTCACAATTAAATACAGAGCTAGCGGCAAAAGTGCTCATGGAGATTAGACAAATGTCGTCCGCTAGCTCGCCCGGTGTAGCGTCCATTCACCGAATGGTTCGGCAGCCGGGTTCGTCCGATGCGGTCCAAGAGGAAATTTTGGGTGATGCGAGCACTATAAAAATAATAGATGCACACCCAGTGACGGCGGATAGTGAACGAGAACGGAGGAAGCCTTTTAGTCCGGTTCCTAGCTCGTCCAGGTCCAGCCGGGCCGCGAGCGAGAGAGGCCCCTCTCTCGTACAACAACATCTGGGACCAGATGTTGTGGTACAAAATGTGTCTTTAGCGGAGCATACGTCCGTCGCTCGGGACGCTCCGTTGTATAAGCAGTCCGCAGAGACTGTTAAGGCTTCCTCTTCTCGCCGGCGCACACGACCGCACCTTGGCTGCGTGACCTCCGATATTTTGCCAGCTTCGCCGATGAAGGATTATTCGGCGACCAGGTCACACCATCCGGCAGCCAGAGATTCGAGACCGATGGACTCCGGACGTTCGCATAGGAAAAGTATGCGGGAGCCATCTGATGCGGAGCTGCCCTCGGCAAAGCAGCGAAAGACCGCTCCTCCGCAGGTCTCGACGTCGGACATTCTAGTGCAGATAGCACAGCTTATCGCAGCAGCCGACAGAGACGGTGTCGGATCGAGAATTATCCGACGGCGCTGGGTCGGTACGCTCCGCCGAAGCATCGGCGGCGGACGACCGGGAACATCGGGAGGTCCGACCGGATGGTGAAAGGGATACGGATGAATTGGAGCTATCCCTTTCGGAACAACACAAAGCTGCCGTAGACTTCATCCGGCACTTTCTTCCTCAAGTTGTTCCGTCGGGCCAGACTGCTGCGCTTCCGGACAGGAGAATTATAGCGTCATTGGACTCTGATTTTTTCGAGCGGTTCAGGGACATCGCTCCCGAGTTTCCGTCGCAGTCCAATAATGTTGCAAGAACATTTGAATTATTGAACGACGCTATTTTTAAACTTGCTTCCAGGACAGGGAAAGCAGGCTTCTTGTCCGCAAATACTCTCAACCTGCCTTTCATTAATGCAAGGAATAAATTCGACACGGCAGGTCAGGGTATACCGAGAGTTCCTCTGCGTATGGACGACGAGGCGGAAGACTTAGAGCTATCATTACCGTCGTCAGCTTCTATTCCAACCGCAGTGTTGGAAACAGCTATTGCGTCTAACAGAGCCAATTTAGATGCCTTATCTTACGCAGATCACCTTACGAAGGCGTTATCACTGCGTCTTCAAGGGGAAGAGTTTCAGGATATACAATCCTCCTTAAGACTTCTTTCAAGGGCAGTAGCTTATTCCACGTGTAACTCCGCCCTTTCAGTGGCAAATTTGGAGTTGGTTAGACGTGACGCAGCCCTGTCTACATCCACACTAGTGGATTCTAAGGTGAAGAACTCTCTTAGAGTCGCTTCGGTCTCAGGAGATCTTCTCTTTGACGGCAAGCTTTCCGCTATTTATGATAATATTAAAAAGAAAGCTAGTGATTCTCTGTTGTTCAGATCCGCTCCTAAAAGGTCGGATACAGCAGACACGAATAAGGCGGGCACTTCTGGGTCTTATCCGCCCAAGAGAGGTGCCTATAGAGGTTCCGGTGCGTCCTCTAGCTCTTATTCGAGAGACCGTCAGGATAGCGACTCTCGTTCGGGACGTCCTTCAGGCCGGGACAATCGGTCGGACGCCCCGAGGTCGACGAGGCGAGGTGCGGGTCGTGGAAGACGTGGTTTCTCCTACCGCAGGCCTCGCAGATCCAGGAGGTGATGGCTCAAACCTCTATCGCGTTCCGGTTGGCGGAAGGTTGTCGAGTTTTTCTCAAGAGTGGGCGTCGATTACGGACGACCCGTGGGTGAGAGGAGTGACTTCGGAAGGTCTAAAGATATCCTTCAAACGAAAGCCTCCTTTAACTCGAAGTCCAAAGTGGACTCATCTTCCGTCAAACCCTCAGAAAAGAGACGCTCTGCTATCAGAGGTGCAGTCTCTTTTAATGAAGAACGCGGTAGAGGTCGTAGAAAACCAGGAATCGCTGGGATTCTACAGCCATCTGTTTCTGGTTCCGAAACCAGACGGCTCGTTCCGTCCAGTCATAGATTTGAGCTGGATAAACAAGCTGATCGTCGCTCCGAAGTTTTATATGGAGACGATTCGATCGGTCAGAGCGAGTATTCGGGTGAACGATTATGCAACGAGCATAGATCTCAAAGATGCGTACTTTCACGTCATGGTACATCCGACATTCCGAAAGTATCTACGCTTCGCAGTCCTAGGAGTGGTGTATCAGTTCCGGGCCATGTGCTTCGGATTGAATCTAGCACCCTGGGCTTTCACTCGGGTAATGAACTCGGTAATGATCTACTTCCGAGCTCATTCGTCTGCGGTAACGTCGGCCTACCTGGACGACATTCTTCAGAGGTACGGCAACGAGTTAACGCTTCAGAACGATGTTCAGAATCTTCTTCTATTGCTCCGACGTCTCGGTTTCATAGTAAACGAGGAGAAGTCGGATCTGGTGCCGTCCAAGTCATTCACTCATCTGGGAATGAGCTTCGAGACGCACAACAATCTCGTTCGTCTGCCGTTAACCAGAGCGAAATTAGTCAGTTGTTACGCTCGCTATTGTCTAAATACAGACAAAGTCACAGCGAGAGAATTTATGAGACTGATAGGTCTGTGCGGAGCCGCCGCGGATCTCATTCCGATGGGACGGCTACGCACACGGCCTCTTCAAATTTTCCTGACTCAGAATTGGAGTGTGAAAATTCATTCGCTCGATGTAGACGTTCTCTTGTCAGATCAAGTGAAACAAGAGATTCAGACTTGGGCAAACATTCAGTGGTTAACTCAAGGAGTTCCGCTGCAGTTGCCGGATCCGAGTTTTACCATTATGACGGATGCCAGTCAAACAGGTTGGGGTGCATCATTATCCCAACGGATTCGAGATGCCAGGGTCTTTGGGATCCGCAATTCCTGTGCAAGCACATAAACATCAAGGAAATGATGTCAATTTGGCTTGCGTTACGTCACTGGATGGACATTATTCACGATGCTCATGTCCAAATCCTATCCGACAATACGACTGTAGTGGCGTATATACGGAATCAGGGAGGCACTCATTCAGTTCCGTTGTTCAATCTAACGGAAAGAATCCTTCTGTTTGCGTTGGAACATCACGTTCTTCTTTCGGTCCGTCACATACCGGGTCGTCTGAATGTGCTAGCAGACTCCCTTTCACGAAAGGGTCGCTTGTTGCCGTCGGAGTGGACTCTCAACAAACAAGTATTCAATCAGATTTGCTACCAATGGGAACGGCCAATGATAGACTTATTTGCGACACATCTCAACAATCAGTTGCAGACGTATGTGTCCCTGTGTCCGGATCCAAGAGCATTTGCAGTAGACGCTCTATCGATCCCTTGGGACGGAATGATAGGATATGCGTATCCTCCAGCGCCGTTAATTCAACAAGTATTGCTAAAGATAAAACAATCTCAATGCAAGATTCTGTTGGTAGCATCTCTGTCGCCACAGAGACCGTGGATAAATCTACTCAGGTGTCTGTTGTGGGACCTACCGCGGAAGCTCCCTCCACGAGAGGATCTTCTTTGGCAGGGGAAATCGCGCCAACTGCATCACAACCCGCAAGGTCTCAACCTTCACGTTTTTCCGTTGTGCGGTCCTTCTTGCATGGCAAGCACTTTACAGGACGAGCAGTGGACGCGATTTCTAACTGTAGGAGGACCTCCTCTTCGCTAAACTATGCGGCTAAGTGGAAGGTTTTCCGTCGTTGGTGTAGGGATCATTCTGTTGATATATTTGATCCCTCTATACCAGACATTGCTAACTTTCTAGTATACTTGTTTGACGAAATCAAACTGCAACCTGTTACTATAAAGGGTTATAGATCTATGTTATCTGATACCTATGCACATCATGATAGTTTACAAATTGGATCTAATGTCTCTTTATCGAAATTGGTTAGAAACTTTTCGATAAATAGACCCAGAACTCTTAGATTAATTCCTAAGTGGAATTTAGCTTGGGTTCTCCTTAAATTGAAGGAAAAGCCATTTGAACCTCTTGGGACAGTAGATTTCAAATTCTTATCTTATAAGACAGCTTTTCTCTTAGCTTTCTCTTCTGCCAGAAGAGTCAGTGAGCTTCATGCACTATCGGTGGATGATTCTCATTATCGTAGTGTTGGGAACACTATCACCTTCACTACTAATGTCGGTTTTTTAGCTAAGAATCAGGCTCCTAATAAATATCCGGAACCTATTGTTATTAAGGCTCTTCCGTCTTCAGACGGGCGTAGGCCTTTACTCTGTCCTGTTAGAGCACTACGTATCTATAAACAGAGATCTCAGTTCATCAGAAAGGGACGGAAACGTTTCTTTCTGTCTTTGATGCCTAATAGAAAGGACATTTCAGTCCATTCTATTGCTAGATGGATTCAGTTAACTATCCGTACTGCGTATGAAGATTTATCTTCTTCTCAGCAGTCTGTGCTTAAGATTTCTGCTCATGAAGTAAGAGCTCTTTCTACTTCCTGGGCTTATGCTAATAGTGTTGCTATTACAGATTTAATGAAGGCTGCTTATTGGTCTCAGCCATCCACATTTACTAATTTTTATCTCAGAAATATTGAGTCCATTTCTGGAGACCTGCATTGTTTAGGTCCGTTATCTGTTGCTCAGAATGTCGTCCACTAAACAGTTGCAACTATAGTTATGCAGGCTTTCTGTTCCGGCAGTGACTCCGTCCGGCTGCCCTCTTCGCTCTGGGCTATTTGACCCAGGGCAAGGGGAAGGGGGGGGGCGGGTGTTCCCTTAGGTCACCTGCTTTATAGTGAAAAGCAAGGGAATGCCTCCTCCAAGACAGTATTTCTGAGTCGCTTCCGGGATGGTTTTAAAGTGTAATATTAATGTTTAATTTCATTCATGTCTTATTTTTAAAGTGTAGCTCGGTGTGAAGCATTTGTATATGTCAAGTGTCAAACGGGCTTTAATATACAATACTCGGACACTTTTAAATGATTATAAAGAGTCTCAATTCTCTGGACTACTTTATTTATTGGCTTGTTTTAAAGATAATTAGTATAAAGGTTATACTGGATGTTAATAGAGAACATGAATGTTATTGTGCTCAATTATTAAGGGTAGTGTATCTTTCTAATTTAAATATTAAATAAGAAAGATACATGTAAAGCCTAATACTCCTTTTCTCCTTAAGGGGTTACCTCTTTATCTTATAATTGAGCTTATTGGATTTTCCTCTATGTCCTAGGCCCTCCAGCCTGTTTACTATTCAGCTAAGTCTGGGTCATTGGTACAGTATAAAAATGTTAAAAAATTTATAGTAATTTATATATTTTTTATACTTACCAATGACCCAGACGGGGATGGCCCTCCCTGAGTTGGGAACTCTTGCCTCCCCGCTGAGTACATAGCGCTGACCAGGCACTGCCAGTAAGAATGATATTTGGCGCCAATTTCGGGACGACTGCGTCACTGCGCATGCGCAGTAGAGTCGTACTATGGAGGTCCTTTAGGACATGATTTCTTTTTGTTTTGGATGCAAATTTTGGGGATTGGGGGGCAAAATTTGTGTTTGGCCCTGGTTTTTGTGGAGTTAGCACCAGCTAAGTCTGGGTCATTGGTAAGTATAAAAAATATATAAATTACTATAAATTTTTTAACTTTTATCTTATAAGACAGCTTTTCTCTTAGCTTTCTCTTCTGCTAGAAGAGTCAGTGAGCTTCATGCACTGTCGGTGGATGATTCTCACTATCGTAGTGTCGGGAACACTATCACCTTCACTACTAATGTGGGTTTTTTAGCTAAGAATCAGGCTCCTAATAAATATCCGGAACCTATTGTTATTAAGGCTCTTCCGTCTTCAGACGGGCGTAGGCCTTTACTCTGTCCTGTTAGAGCGTTACGTATCTATAAACAGAGATCTCAGTTTATCAGAAAGGGACGGAAACGTTTCTTTCTGTCTTTGATGCCTAATAGAAAGGACATTTCGGTCCATTCTATTGCTAGATGGATTCAATTAACTATCCGTACTGCTTATGAGAGTTTATCTTCTTCTCAGCAGTCTGTGCTTAAGATTTCCGCTCATGAAGTAAGAGCTCTTGCTACTTCTTGGGCTTATGCTAATAGTGTTGCTATTACAGATTTAATGAAGGCTGCTTATTGGTCTCAGCCATCCACATTCACGAATTTTTATCTCAGAAATAATGAGTCCATTTCTGGAGACCTGCATTGTTTAGGTCCGTTATCTGTTGCTCAGAATGTCGTCCACTAAACAGTTGCAACTATAGTTATGCAGGCTTTCTGTTCCAGCAGTGACTCCGTCCGGCTGCCCTCTTCGCTCTGGGCTATTTGACCCAGGACAAGGGGAAGGGGGGGGGGGGGGGGGGGGGGGGGGGGGGGGCAGGTGTTCCCTTAGGTCACCTGCTTTATAGTGAAAAGCAAGGGAATGCCTCCTCCAAGTCAGTATTTCTGAGTCGCTTCCGGGATGGTTTTAAAGTGTAATATTAATATTGAAATTCATTCATGTCTTATTTTTAAAGTGTAGCTCGGTGTGAAGCATTTGTATATGTCAAGTGTCAAACGGGCTTTAATATACAATACTCGGACACTTTTAAATGACTATAAAGAGTCTCAATTCTCTGGACTACTTTATTTATTGGCTTACTTTAAAAATAATTAGTATAAGGGATATACTGGATGTTAATAGAGAACATGAATATTATGGTGCTCAATTATTAAGGGTATTGTATCTTTCTAATTTAATATTAAATAAGAAAGATACATGTAAAGCCTAATACTCCTTTTCTCCTTAAGGGGTTATCTCTTTATTATATAGTTGAGCTTATTGGATTTTCCTCTATGTCCTAGGCCCTCCAGCCTGCTTACTATTCAGCTAAGTCTGGGTCATTGGTACAGTATAAAAATGTTAAAAAATTTATAGTAATTTATATATTTTTTATACTTACCAATGACCCAGACGGGGATGGCCCTCCCAGGAGTTGGGAACTCTTGCCTCCCCGCTGAGTACATAGCGCTGACCAGGCACTGCCAGTAAGAATGATAATTGGCGCCAATTTCGGGACGTCTGCGTCACTGCGCATGCGCAGTAGAGGCGTAGTATGGAGGTCCTTTAGGACATGATTTCTTTTTGTTTTGGATGCAAATTTTGGGGATTGGGGGACAAAATTTGTGTTTGGCCCTGGTTTTGTTAGAGTTAGCACCAGCTAAGTCTGGGTCATTGGTAAGTATAAAAAATATATAAATTACTATAAATTTTTTTAACTTTCTAACAATAAAAGTGGTTCCACTGGAACCACCTGGGGCCAAATCAAAATTCCGAAACCTTCATGCGCATCTAGAGATGTTACCTGAACACATTAGCATAGTTTAAACGTTTCGAATTGAATACCCTAGGAGCCTTTCAGGGTGTGACAGACGGACAGACAGATGGACGGACGGAGATCACGACAATATCCCCGCATTTTTGAAAATGCAGGGATAATTACTTAAAATTTATCATATTTTTATACTGTACCAATGACCCAGACTTAGCTGGTGCTAACTCCACAAAAACCAGGGCCAAACACAAATTTTGCCCCCCAATCCCCAAAATTTGCATCCAAAACAAAAAGAAATCATGTCCTAAAGGACCTCCATAGTACGACTCTACTGCGCATGCGCAGTGACGCAGTCGTCCCGAAATTGGCGCCAAATATCATTTCTCTGTTTGGCCCTTCATCAGTCAACATCTCACTGATCTTTGTGCTTGTAAATCTCAGTTTAAAGGATGCCAGACACGTAATTCTTGGAGAAAATGTGATTCTAAGGAGGATAGAAGGAGGAGAGGAAAAAAGAAGTGGCAAAAAATAATCAGGGCTGTACTTAAAATTTTTTGTTGAAATTATGTTAAGTTGCCTATTTTCGAGGCAAACGCCTCTTGTTGTCATTCTTGCTAATTGTTGCACTGCTTATTCAGTGTTTCCTCTCCCCTAACCTTCTAAAGTCCCCCCTTGCAATTCTCCCATGCTTTTGGCATATTTTTGAGAAGTTTCATTTCTAAAAATTCCCTGGGAGAGTTGCTTGGTTACAGAATGTTTTCTGTTATTTTCCCCATACTTACGTTTTCACCCATGGGTGTATAACGTTTGTGTTCTGCATCTTCCATCTGATGTTCTGCAGATTCTCCCCTGGGAGTCTCTGTTTTGCATCAGATAGAGTGTAATTGATGACTGATTCCGGGCCAGTTTTTTCAGTGCCTGGAGTCATGTTTTCTTCTGTGTTTACACTGTTTGTTTTCATTGGCAACAGCCTTTTTTGGGGGGGGCTGTTTGCCTTTGAGGTAGTTTATCTCATTATAAGATACATTTATATTATCCGAAAGTGTCTCATTAATTATTTTATATAATTTTAAAATTTTTGACCACACTTTGCCATCGGATCCATCGGGGCTCAACGTTACTTTTCAGCAACTTGGGCTTCTCTGAAAAAATATTTTTTCAAAATTATTTTGTTTTGCAATTGTTTTTTCATTTATTAATGGATCATGTTATTATGTATCTTTGTGTCAGGGGTTTTTGCGAGTAACTAGGACTTATTGTTGTTCTTTCACAATGAAGGGAACTTGTTCAAATTGTAATAGGAAGAAATCTTCCTCTGACTTTCATGATTATTGCATTAATTGTAGTCAGTGTTCTCGCATTAATCCCTGTCCTGTATGTGAACATTGGGATGAGAAACATTGGAAACGTGTGTCACGATATGTTGTTTCTGGAGAAAGAGCGATGCGGCTCTTTCTCCACAAGGTCACTCTACTCTCTCAGTTTCTATTTCAGAGGAACCAGAACAGGGTGATGTTTCCATGTTATCTTCTTCAAGTGTGCGTCCGTCGTCACAATTAAATACAGAGCTAGCGGCAAAAGTGCTCATGGAGATTAGACAAATGTCGTCCGCTAGCTCGCCCGGTGTAGCGTCCATTCACCGAATGGTTCGGCAGCCGGGTTCGTCCGATGCGGTCCAAGAGGAAATTTTGGGTGATGCGAGCACTATAAAAATAATAGATGCACACCCAGTGACGGCGGATAGTGAACGAGAACGGAGGAAGCCTTTTAGTCCGGTTCCTAGCTCGTCCAGGTCCAGCCGGGCCGCGAGCGAGAGAGGCCCCTCTCTCGTACAACAACATCTGGGACCAGATGTTGTGGTACAAAATGTGTCTTTAGCGGAGCATACGTCCGTCGCTCGGGACGCTCCGTTGTATAAGCAGTCCGCAGAGACTGTTAAGGCTTCTTCTTCTCGCCGGCGCACACGACCGCACCTTGGCTGCGTGACCTCCGATATCTTGCCAGCTTCGCCGATGAAGGATTATTCGGCGACCAGGTCACACCATCCGGCAGCCAGGGATTCGAGACCGATGGACTCCGGACGTTCGCATAGGAAAAGTATGCGGGAGCCATCTGATGCGGAGCTGCCCTCGGCAAAGCAGCGAAAGACCGCTCCTCCGCAGGTCTCGACGTCGGACATTCTAGCGCAGATAGCACAGCTTATCGCAGCATCCCAGCAGCCGACAGAGACGGTGTCGGATCGAGAATTATCCGACGGCGCTGGGTCGGTACGCTCCGCCGAAGCATCGGGGGCGGACGACCGGGAACATCGGGAGGTCCGACCGGATGGTGAAAGGGATACGGATGAATTGGAGCTATCCCTTTCGGAACAACACAAAGCTGCCGTAGACTTCATCCGGCACTTTCTTCCTCAAGTTGTTCCGTCGGGCCAGACTGCTGCGCTTCCGGACAGGAGAATTATAGCGTCATTGGACTCTGATTTTTTCGAGCGGTTCAGGGACATCGCTCCCGAGTTTCCGTCGCAGTCCAATAATGTTGCAAGAACATTTGAATTATTGAACGACGCTATTTTTAAACTTGCTTCCAGGACAGGGAAAGCAGGCTTCTTGTCCGCAAATACTCTCAACCTGCCTTTCATTAATGCAAGGAATAAATTCGACACGGCAGGTCAGGGTATACCGAGAGTTCCTCTGCGTATGGACGACGAGGCGGAAGACTTAGAGCTATCATTACCGTCGTCAGCTTCTATTCCAACCGCAGTGTTGGAAACAGCTATCGCGTCTAACAGAGCCAATTTAGATGCCTTATCTTACGCAGATCACCTTACGAAGGCGTTATCACTGCGTCTTCAAGGGGAAGAGTTTCAGGATATACAATCCTCCTTAAGACTTCTTTCAAGGGCAGTAGCTTATTCCACGTGTAACTCCGCCCTTTCAGTGGCAAATCTGGAGTTGGTTAGACGTGACGCAGCCCTGTCTACATCCACACTAGTGGATTCTAAGGTGAAGAACTCTCTTAGAGTCGCTTCGGTCTCAGGAGATCTTCTCTTTGACGGCAAGCTTTCCGCTATTTATGATAATATTAAAAAGAAAGCTAGTGATTCTCTGTTGTTTAGATCCGCTCCTAAAAGGTCGGATTCAGCAGACACGAATAAGGCGGGCACTTCTGGGTCTTATCCGCCCAAGAGAGGTTCCTATAGAGGTTCCGGTGCGTCCTCTAGCTCTTATTCGAGAGACCGTCAGGATAGCGACTCTCGTTCGGGACGTCCTTCAGGCCGGGATAATCGGTCGGACGCCCCGAGGTCGACGAGGCGAGGTGCGGGTCGTGGAAGACGTGGTTTCTCCTACCGCAGGCCTCGCAGATCCAGGAGGTGATGGCTCAAACCTCTATCGCGTTCCGGTTGGCGGAAGGTTGTCGAGTTTTTCTCAAGAGTGGGCGTCGATTACGGACGACCCTTGGGTGAGAGGAGTGACTTCGGAAGGTCTAAAGATATCCTTCAAACGAAAGCCTCCATTAACTCGAAGTCCAAAGTGGACTCATCTTCCGTCAAACCCTCAGAAAAGAGACGCTCTGCTATCAGAGGTGCAGTCTCTTTTAATGAAGAACGCGGTAGAGGTCGTAGAAAACCAGGAATCGCTGGGATTCTACAGCCATCTGTTTCTGGTTCCGAAACCAGACGGCTCGTTCCGTCCAGTCATAGATTTGAGCTGGATAAACAAGCTGATCGTCGCTCCGAAGTTTTATATGGAGACGATTCGATCGGTCAGAGCGAGTATTCGGGTGAACGATTATGCAACGAGCATAGATCTCAAAGATGCGTACTTTCACGTCATGGTACATCCGACATTCCGAAAGTATCTACGCTTCGCAGTCCTAGGAGTGGTGTATCAGTTCCGGGCCATGTGCTTCGGATTGAATCTAGCACCCTGGGCTTTCACTCGGGTAATGAACTCGGTAATGATCTACTTCCGAGCTCATTCGTCTGCGGTAACGTCGGCCTACCTGGACGACATTCTTCAGAGGTACGGCAACGAGTTAACGCTTCAGAACGATGTTCAGAATCTTCTTCTATTGCTCCGACGTCTCGGTTTCATAGTAAACGAGGAGAAGTCGGATCTGGTGCCGTCCAAGTCATTCACTCATCTGGGAATGAGCTTCGAGACGCACAACAATCTCGTTCGTCTGCCGTTAACCAGAGCGAAATTAGTCAGTTGTTACGCTCGCTATTGTCTAAATACAGACAAAGTCACAGCGAGAGAATTTATGAGACTGATAGGTCTGTGCGGAGCCGCCGCGGATCTCATTCCGATGGGACGGCTACGCACACGGCCTCTTCAAATTTTCCTGACTCAGAATTGGAGTGTGAAAATTCATTCGCTCGATGTAGACGTTCTCTTGTCAGATCAAGTGAAACAAGAGATTCAGACTTGGGCAAACATTCAGTGGTTAACTCAAGGAGTTCCACTGCAGTTGCCGGATCCGAGTTTTACCATTATGACGGATGCCAGTCAAACAGGTTGGGGTGCATCATTAATCCCAACGGATTCGAGATGCCAGGGTCTTTGGGATCCGCAATTCCTGTGCAAGCACATAAACATCAAGGAAATGATGTCAATTTGGCTTGCGTTACGTCACTGGATGGACATTATTCACGATGCTCATGTCCAAATCCTATCCGACAATACGACAGTAGTGGCGTATATACGGAATCAGGGAGGCACTCATTCAGTTCCGTTGTTCAATCTAACGGAAAGAATCCTTCTGTTTGCGTTGGAACATCACGTTCTTCTTTCGGTCCGTCACATACCGGGTCGTCTGAATGTGCTAGCAGACTCCCTTTCGCGAAAGGGTCGCTTGTTGCCGTCGGAGTGGACTCTCAACAAACAAGTATTCAATCAGATTTGCTACCAATGGGAACGGCCAATGATAGACTTATTTGCGACACATCTCAACAATCAGTTGCAGACGTATGTGTCCCCGTGTCCGGATCCAAGAGCATTTGCAGTAGACGCTCTATCGATCCCTTGGGACGGAATGATAGGATATGCGTATCCTCCAGCGCCGTTAATTCAACAAGTATTGCTAAAGATAAAACAATCTCAATGCAAGATTCTGTTGGTAGCATCTCTGTCGCCACAGAGACCGTGGATAAATCTACTCAGGTGTCTGTTGTGGGACCTACCGCGGAAGCTCCCTCCACGAGAGGATCTTCTTTGGCAGGGGAAATCGCGCCAACTGCATCACAACCCGCAAGGTCTCAACCTTCACGTTTTTCCGTTGTGCGGTCCTTCTTGCATGGCAAGCACTTTACAGGACGAGCAGTGGACGCGATTTCTAACTGTAGGAGGACCTCCTCTTCGCTAAACTATGCGGCTAAGTGGAAGGTTTTCCGTCGTTGGTGTAGGGATCATTCTGTTGATATATTTGATCCCTCTATACCAGACATTGCTAACTTTCTAGTATACTTGTTTGACGAAATCAAACTGCAACCGGTTACTATAAAGGGTTATAGATCTATGTTATCTGATACCTATGCACATCATGATAGTTTACAAATTGGATCTAATGTCTCTTTATCGAAATTGGTTAGAAACTTTTCGATAAATAGACCCAGAACTCTTAGATTAATTCCTAAGTGGAATTTAGCTTGGGTTCTCCTTAAATTGAAGGAAAAGCCATTTGAACCTCTTGGGACAGTAGATTTCAAATTCTTATCTTATAAGACAGCTTTTCTCTTAGCTTTCTCTTCTGCCAGAAGAGTCAGTGAGCTTCATGCACTATCGGTGGATGATTCTCATTATCGTAGTGTTGGGAACACTATCACCTTCACTACTAATGTCGGTTTTTTAGCTAAGAATCAGGCTCCTAATAAATATCCGGAACCTATTGTTATTAAGGCTCTTCCGTCTTCAGACGGGCGTAGGCCTTTACTCTGTCCTGTTAGAGCACTACGTATCTATAAACAGAGATCTCAGTTCATCAGAAAGGGACGGAAACGTTTCTTTCTGTCTTTGATGCCTAATAGAAAGGACATTTCAGTCCATTCTATTGCTAGATGGATTCAGTTAACTATCCGTACTGCGTATGAAGATTTATCTTCTTCTCAGCAGTCTGTGCTTAAGATTTCTGCTCATGAAGTAAGAGCTCTTTCTACTTCCTGGGCTTATGCTAATAGTGTTGCTATTACAGATTTAATGAAGGCTGCTTATTGGTCTCAGCCATCCACATTTACTAATTTTTATCTCAGAAATATTGAGTCCATTTCTGGAGACCTGCATTGTTTAGGTCCGTTATCTGTTGCTCAGAATGTCGTCCACTAAACAGTTGCAACTATAGTTATGCAGGCTTTCTGTTCCGGCAGTGACTCCGTCCGGCTGCCCTCTTCGCTCTGGGCTATTTGACCCAGGGCAAGGGGAAGGGGGGGGGGGGGGGGCGGGTGTTCCCTTAGGTCACCTGCTTTATAGTGAAAAGCAAGGGAATGCCTCCTCCAAGACAGTATTTCTGAGTCGCTTCCGGGATGGTTTTAAAGTGTAATATTAATGTTTAATTTCATTCATGTCTTATTTTTAAAGTGTAGCTCGGTGTGAAGCATTTGTATATGTCAAGTGTCAAACGGGCTTTAATATACAATACTCGGACACTTTTAAATGATTATAAAGAGTCTCAATTCTCTGGACTACTTTATTTATTGGCTTGTTTTAAAAATAATTAGTATAAAGGTTATACTGGATGTTAATAGAGAACATGAATGTTATTGTGCTCAATTATTAAGGGTAGTGTATCTTTCTAATTTAAATATTAAATAAGAAAGATACATGTAAAGCCTAATACTCCTTTTCTCCTTAAGGGGTTACCTCTTTATTTTATAATTGAGCTTATTGGATTTTCCTCTATGTCCTAGGCCCTCCAGCCTGTTTACTATTCAGCTAAGTCTGGGTCATTGGTACAGTATAAAAATGTTAAAAAATTTATAGTAATTTATATATTTTTTATACTTACCAATGACCCAGACGGGGATGGCCCTCCCTGAGTTGGGAACTCTTGCCTCCCCGCTGAGTACATAGCGCTGACCAGGCACTGCCAGTAAGAATGATATTTGGCGCCAATTTCGGGACGACTGCGTCACTGCGCATGCGCAGTAGAGTCGTACTATGGAGGTCCTTTAGGACATGATTTCTTTTTGTTTTGGATGCAAATTTTGGGGATTGGGGGGCAAAATTTGTGTTTGGCCCTGGTTTTTGTGGAGTTAGCACCAGCTAAGTCTGGGTCATTGGTAAGTATAAAAAATATATAAATTACTATAAATTTTTTAACTTTTGTTGGAAGTTGTAATTAATTTTCTGCCAAGAACTTGTAAATGACATTCCCAATTTAAATAATTTTTGGTATGGAGGTGTAGCAGCATAAGATAAATAGCATATCATACTTTTTTTTTCTCTCATGCACAAATTATGCATATTAGATGAACTTACGGCTTTTTTTCCAGTCATATTTGTATATATTAAGTTGGTGTGTCCTGTTACCACCTTTATCACAGACGCTTTTACACATTTGTTTCAAATTATCAACAGTGGTGAAACATTACATAAAATTGATGAATATCCAGTGCCTGAAATAAGGCTTTTTAATTTGGTCGGACAACTTTACAGACGTGCAGGGTCTGCCTTGGCACGCACTGCCAAGACTGGGAGGTTATCAGGAGGGGTGTCCCCTCCTGATGTTGAGAAAAATTTTTAAACTTACGTTGTAAATGGTGTTCTCTGGTGCATTCTCACACACTTGAAACAGTTGATACTCGTTTGAAATTTCCGTGGTTATTAGATAAATGTATGATGGAGTATGGACGTCAGACCCAGACTGACACACAACTCAACCTTCCGAGTTCCGACCAGTATTGGCCTGGCTGGTGCCAGTGGTGGGTATTGGGTAAACCAGTGAATATAACGAATTCGAACGCCTCAACATCGTGTGATATTTTTTCTGGAAGTTTGTGTTGTACTATACAATGCGAGTGCGCAAACTTCGAACTCGTCGACTGCACCGGTGAGTAAACCAGAAAATAAAACAAAATTGAACGCCTCAAAGTCAGATGTTTTTTTTTAATGGAAGCCAGTGTTGTACTTTATAATGCGAGTGCGCAAACTCCCAACTCGTGGACTGCACCCGATTTATGTCTAAATTTAGCATGGGCAATCCCCATGTAACATGGAGATCCAGACATGTCAGATTTAGAATATACTCGCCCAAAAAAGAAAGTGTGCATTGCAAAAATTGATCAAACTCCCAAAAAATAATTTCGTAGGTGTAAAGAGTGTTAACCTGTTCATGAATAAGTTATATTGAACACAAAAACAGCTTTCCCCGTTAAAATTGCATTAACGTTAAATGACGTGCTGCACGTTTGTGAAAAGGCATGTTTTGCACGTGGAGAGTCTGAAAATTCATGCAGCAGTGTGAATCCTTGGGTATTTAAACACTATAGTAAGGCCTTCCTATCATTCACATTCAAACTTGCGCTGCTGTTAAAACGACTCCACATTAGCATGCCAAGATTGACAATGAATCAACATCTCCTTGCCCTGGGTATGATTAGAGCTGGCAGAACACACAGAGAGGTTGCCCAGCATTTGAACTGCCACCGTAACACTGTAGACAGGCTAGTCCATCGACATGCACAACATGATGACGTTCGAGACCGACCCCACTCCGGGAGACCGTGTCGTCCATCTCCGGAACCGGCAACAAACGGCAATGACGACAGCCAGGAACATCCCTAACCTGAGACGGATACATCCTCAAACAGTAATCAACCGGATGAGAGAATACGGCTTACGTCCTCGAAGACCTGCAATTCGTCCGATTTTGACGTTAGGTCATCGTCATGCTTGACTGCAGTGGTGTAGACAACATCTCAGGCATCCCTTACACTGGTGGCAACATGTCTTATTCACAGATGAATGTTGTTTCCATCTTTCATCATCAGATGGCTGCCAGAGAGTGTACAGATGTCGAAACGAACGCTACGCAGATCCATGTGTCGTGGAGCGAAACCATTATGGGGGAAGGTCTCTCATGGTGTGGGGTGGCATCACTGCCCGTAACAGAACTGAGCTGGTCATTATTGATGGCAATCTCAATGCAGCCAGGTATCGCGATGAAGTGCTTACACCTGTTGTTGTCACATTTCTGCAACGTCACGGCCCCGGCGTCATTCTACAGCAGGACAATGCCCGACCCCACGCAGCTCGTGATGTTCAACAGTATCTGCAGCAACAACAAGTGGATGTTCTTCCCTGGCCCGCAAATTCGCCCGATATCTCACCCATTGAGCACGTATGGGACGAAATGAAACGTCAGCTACGCCGGCTTCCCCATGCACCGTCAACGCTTGTGGAACTCCAAAGACAGCTTATCAGAATATGGAACAACATCCCACAACACTTCCATGCTAACTTGTTCACTTCCATGAGGTGTAGATGCACAATAGTAGTCGATGCAGATGGAGGTCATACCAGATATTGAGTGTGTGACTTTTGTATTTGACCCTTAGTGTCTTTGACTCTCCATGGCACTAAGAGTACTCGTCGTAGCGTAATGAAATTTCTCGTGTTGATCACAAATTGATTCATCTGTGATTGAATGAAATTTCCATGAATGAAAATGATACATATCCTTTTTTAGTGTTATTTTTTAGCATGCACACTTTCTTTTTTGGGAGAGTATACATTTCCTAGGATTGCAATTTGCAATCGTAGAAAATATAATCTAAATCTGATATGCCCGAATCCCCTTGTTTGCAAACTTTCTGGGCACAATTAGCTGGAAAAGTCTGGAATAGTATTGATATGTGGGCAGTAGGTCTATGAAAACAGTATACACTTGGTGTTAACAACTTAACACGTGGTGTACCGTGTACAAATTTTGGATCTCAACTCAAAACATTTAACCCCTTGAGGATCGGCCCGAACATTTCCTACATTCAAATTTGGGATAACTATGGGTGGTTTAGCTCACCCATAGTTATCCCAAATTTGAATGCAGGAAATATTCGATTGGTTTTTGGACATCACTAACAATCAAATTTGCCATAGTTTCAGAGTCGCAAATCATGACATTTTGTCAACTTGACAAAATGCTGTGTTTGGGGACAATGAATCTATGCCCCAAATGAAATGGCTCAGTTAGTGTTAACTGTCTCCGACTGGCTAAGTATGAAATCTATGAACTGCATGGAGTTTCAATTAAAATCGAAACTCCATGCAGTTCATAGATTCATACGTCATTAAAACTAAAATTAGTAATAATGTGTTTGCATTTTACAATTACAAGCATTCATTCATTATCACTAATATCGGAACTTGAAATGTCTGAAAAATTAGAAGCTGACACGAAGAGGTCTGTAACTGATAGGCCTAATTCCATATCCCCCGAACTCGTCCCTGCGGCAGAACGCGTGCTTTTGCTTTCCCGCTTTGCATATTTTTTGCGTCTGCGTTGGTTTAACCTCCTCCCCTTTGAATTGAACCACCTATCCACTGCCCTTAAGGCTATACTTGATGAGAACGTATGTAAACAAGGACCAAGTAAAACCCTGCACAGATCTTGCAGGTTTTCAGGTTTCAAACTATTGCGGATGCCTGTTTTCACATTACCCATTCGTGAGAAAAATCTCTCAAGTTCTGTATTACTGAACGGGCAACACATACACAGTTCAGTAAATTCAAATAAACAAGGGTATGTGTCTCCTTTGTTTTTTTTTAAGAATTTGCCACATTTGCATAGGATTGTACAACTGGCACTCTGTGTGCGCAGTGGCATAACGGACCACTGAAATATACTGTTCTTTAATTAAATCAGAAGCCAGAGCTGATAGCACACATTTATAGTGTTCATATAAAACATCAATTGCAGCCAGATGTTTTGTCAAAACATTCGAAAGCATTTCCATGTCACTGTCACACGGCAATGCTTTCGAGTGTTCAGTCAAGACTTCTTCACTAGTGCCAGCTTCGACCCCTGAATACCCCGTTTCCAAGATCTCTGGGAGAACCCAAGTGCCTGTATGCAGAACAGTGCAGATATGCCATGCTTTTGCATCCCCGGATCTCATAGCAGCAGTAACTGACTCAATGATAATTTTCTTCTCACTCTCAAGGAGCCAAGGATTAGTAACAAGAATCCCATATCGCTCGTGCAAACGCCCCACAATTGATCGCACATAATCACACACATGGTTCTGTACAAATAGTTTTCCATTAACTTAATCTATCAGTTTGACATCTTGGTAGCTGTTGTCAACGTCATTAATCTTACCGAGCACAGAGCTGAGAGTTGGGAGACTGAAGGCCTGAACAGGCTGCTTTTTTAGTTTTTTAAGTAACATTTTGTAATGCAAAATGGTATCATCCACACACTCAACTATACTAAGAAAGGTTTCTGATTGATTTTGAGACAGCAAACTCAACCGCTTGACACGATCTAACAAATCAACAAATAAAGTGCTCAGTAGCAAAACTTTTGCGGATTTCATTCGCTTCAGTTTGCCACTGAGAGATGATTTGTCTGTTGCTTTAGACTCGGCTACAACGTTTTCAATATGTTGAACATACAGGCTGAACTTGTCTACAAATCCACACATAGCTCGCACTTTATGGTCAATACACCGCGTCCCAGAAAATTTTGATGGGCGTACCTGCCCATGTTCAAAATTGTACACATTTTTCAAAATGTCATGCAATTTTTTCAACTCTCTAACGTCTTTGATGATCAATGATATATGGAATATAGATCTCACAAAGGGTCTTTCACAATTTGAATGGGTTCTCTCAGGCTGTCTTTCAGTGTCAACTCTAGATGGTGTGAAACACACCAAATGAAATCCACCCACGGGTATTTCATTTGAAGCTTAGCTATGAGTCCATTGTACATACCACTGTTAGCTGACGCCCCGTCAGATGTCAAAAAAACCAAGTGATCTAATTTGTCAGATAAATCAGCTTTCCGGAATGCTGATTCGATACCATTAAGGATACCTTCGAAGGATTGATCCTCCAAGCTTTCCAATGCAAAGTATATAGTAATAGGTTTGAAGGAATTGGGATCAACAAATAAGACATAGATTACTTCAGTTTCAATGGTGCTGACATCTGTAGACCCATCACACAGAACAGATATAAAATTGGCACGCTTGATTTTTGACTTGACGCTCAAGTCAAACAGAGTATAGGCTATGTCACGCAAAAAATCTTTACATGCATTTTCATTAGAGTAGGCTGAAGACAAATCAACTCCATGCAGTTTCTCCAATTCTATAAGCCCCGCGAAGTCAGAGTATGGTCGCCCGTTATTCCCAATATAATAGGCTATCTCAAATAAACATTTCATTCTCTGTCTTTCATCATCAGACATCTTCCTAAAGGCAACTTTTATCGCACAGTCTTCAAGTATGGACTTGACGATATGTTTTTTTGGTATAGTTCCAAACTGTTCACGACTCTCATGATCACATGCTTTTTGATGCATCTGACTGCCTGCGTGATCTTTCAACACGCTGAGGCTATAATTTGTACTGCCGTCGACCATCATATGACTATAATTTTGACAGCCCATCAACTTTTTCGTTACATTTTGTACATAAAGAACACTTAAGTTTTTTTCCGAAAAATCAAGCCATTTGTACTCGTCTTTCCATTTCTGTAGCGTGGCAATTTTAGGTACCTTCTGTTCCGTCATGATGCAGAATCTGATGGTTTGTGCCAACCAAGTATGTCAGTTATGGTACTACTCTGCTAGACAGTGTGGGCATTTGTCTGGAATCACGGTCACGACGTCATAGTCTCCGTAAGTCTCGTCGGAAAAGTTTCAATGCGCTACATGTAACATTTCCAACGCACCAAATGTTACTGGCACAATTTGAGACAAACGACCGCGCCGAGTGATGTAGATCAAAGAAACTAAGCCTAAGCTGTGCCTAGAATGTAAACATGCCACTATGCGGCCTTTGATGTCTATTGATTGAAACGCGGTGGTGTGGACACAACTTATTGAAAATTAGAAAAAAAAAAAAAAACTTGAGATTTAATTTTTTTTTTCCAACCGTAAATTTGACCGGACATGTCCGATGTCCAACCATTATTTCAGGCTCTGTGAATGTCATTTTTTTTTTTTAATTCAAGATAGCCGACTGGCAGCCATTTTTGTTGGAAATTGCATGTACATGTAATTAGTTTTCTGCCTAGTTCCATGAAACATACAAATTTGATTAAACGCCTATTTCTGCATATATATATTCAATGGCGTTTTACAATATAAAAATAAAAATATGTGTGCATATTATAAAGACATAAATTCCCCCCCCCCCCCCCCTCCCCCCTCTAAATACTACACGAAATACTCCACTTTGTTACATAAATGTATTCAAAACAGAGCAAAATAATGGTCAAAATAATATGTTTTCAATCGATGTTTGAAAATGTCATTTGATGGACTGTTTCTAATGTCGACAGGTATATCATTCCACAGTTTTGTCCCTATTGTATTAAACCCTCTGTCAGAAAAAGTTTTCTTTTTATTAAACGGGATTGTGTAACAACCTACAGATGATTCTGACGATCGCAGAGATCTTATTGACGATTGAGGACATAAAAGGTTTATCAGATACGACGGTGCTTTTCCTACAGAGCAATTGTACATGTATGTGAGGATCTTAAAACCAATTCGTGCTCTGATTGGAAGCCAATGTAGTTCAAAAAGTGCTTGCTTAGAGCTATCATAAATAGAGCGACCCAATACAAGTTTAGCACACATATTTTGGATACGTTGGAGCTTTGACAACTCGCTTTCAGAAATGCCGTACAAAATTACATTACAATAATCTAGATGGGAAATTACCAATGACAATACAAGAGTTTCAGTTGCATCTCTAGATAGGTATTTTCTTATGTTTTTGATTCTAAAATAGTTCAGCATTGCAGTTTGACATTTTCGTTTCACATGCTCTTTAAAATTAAGAGTCTCGTCCAGAAATGCTCCCAAATACCTAATACATGTTGCTGATTGGATGAAGTCACCACATATATTGATTTCTTTGGTGTTACATTTAGTCAGTTGTAATCGACTTCCAAATAAGATGAACTCCATTTTTGCATTGTTCATTTTAAGTTTATTGTGGTTCATCCAAGTATTTATTTGAACAGCACAGTCCTCTAGATCAGTAATAACACTCGCTTCTGCTTCTGGATTTGGTTTGAATCGAGTGTTAGCGGTGTGGTCGTCTGCGAAACCATATACGGTGATAGAAGGTGGTATGATGTCGAATATTGTTCCCGCATATGCAAGGTAGAGCCAAGGACCTAAGCAGCTCCCCTGGGGGATGCTACAGTCAAGGATGCGTTCCGATGACAAAACGGAATTGACGCTCACTCGGCAGCTTCGCGGCCTTAGATACGAATCCACCCATGCCAGTGCCGATCCCACGACGCCATACTGGCGTTCAAGAACTTTCAGCAAAATGTCATGGTCGACAGTGTCAAAAGCGGCGCTTAAATCGATAGCGATCAGTGCCGTGACTTCTTGATGCTCCATTCCTCTCAGTATATCATCAACAAGCCTTAGAAGAGCTGATTCACACGAGTGAAATTGTCGATAAGCTGATTGGTTAATCGGAAGGAGATCATTTGCCTGCACGTGTTGATTAAGTCGATAAAGGGCGGCCTTTTCAATCAATTTGGACAAACACAACAGATTACTGACGGGTCGATAATTGGAATAAGTCAGTTCAAGACCACATTTCTTTAACAGAGGCCTAACTATAGCCTGCTTCCATCTTGCTGGAAAGACGCCTTGTTTCAGCGATAGGTTGACAAGTTTTGTTATTGTAGGCAAGAGTTCGTCTAGAAATGATTTTAATATTTTTGTTGGCAAAATGTCAAGTTCGCATGACTTGCTTTGGAGCTGATTTATTAGTTTTCTGATCTCATCTTCCGAAAGATCTTCGAATGATCGAAAAGATGGCACTTCTTTTTCTAATGGAATATAATTGTCAAATTCCTTTAACGAATCGCGAATCTTTTTAATTTTATTCATGAAATGATCAGCAAATAGGTCAGGTAGGACATTTTCATCATCCACGGTAGGCATGGGATTTTCGGACTTGCTTCCGGTCAGATCTTTCACCAGCTTATAGAGTTTTTTGGAGTCGCCTTTGCATTCACGAATTTGCTGACTAAGTACCGATTGTTTCTCAGTTTTTAGTTCATGATGATAGTTATTAAGTGATGTTTTGTAAGTTTCATAGTCAGTGGGTTGCCGGTGTTTTCGCCATATCCTCTCTAATCGACGCGTCGCTTGTTTCAAGGAACATATTTTCTCATTGACCCAGGGTTTTGATGTTCGACAGATTTGTGTTTTTTCTTTCAAAGGTGCATGGGTATTTAGCAAATTTTCAGTCATATTTTCAGATTGGTTTACAAAAGTGTCAACAGAATCTGATATTATTGTCATGTCGTCTATATCTTTGGCAAATGATTTTCTATCTATAGCTTTAAAATTACGAAAAGAAATAGGTTTGCTTGTGATGTTCTCTTTAACAACCTTTGTAACTACTTTAACTGCACAGTGATCTGATAAAAATTGACCTGGTTCACATGAATTCACATCAACTCTGTTTACGAGTTCGGTAATCATGATATCGAGACTATGGCCATGCACGTGCGTTGGAAAGTCAACATGCTGTTGCAACCCGAGGGCAAAAAGAGAGTTATTGAAATCTGACACAGCGTAACTTTCTTGGTCGATATGTAAATTAAAATCCCCCATAATCATAAGATTAGTATACTTAGGAACTATATCTTCAAGAAATTGAAAGAACTCTGTAATGAATTGATTTGGAGTTGTTATCGCCGGTGGTCTATAAATACCAACGCAATAAATTGTTATGTTTTTGAATATCAATTGCCAAACACCAAATTCGAAGCTCGGTTTCATGCCAGAGAGCAATTTACGCATTTTTACGTCGATGCGACACGTTAGGGCTACACCACCTCCAGTTTTGTTTCGCCTATTGGAAACACTAATTTTGTATCCATTCTGGTTTAAATCTGAGGTTTCAAATTGGTATTGTTTTTCGTCGGAATACCAAGTTTCTGTTAATATTGCAAAATCAACATTTTCCTCTCGAAGCATTTGACCAACGAGAACGTCTTTCCGTACCAGAGAACGGCAATTTATAGTCAAGCAGATGACATTCTGTGTGAAATTGTTGAGCGTGTTGCAACGCTTTGGAAAGACTAAATTGGAGGAATTTACACCAGTTTGTTTTCTATGTTTTCTTGTTTGGGTCCCCGATCGTTTTCTTCTATAATTTAATATACCCAAACCTTTTAATCTGGTCAGAACGTCATGATTGGGTTTAATCCACTGTCTAGGTAGTGAGCGAAAACTCATCAGTTCACTTGGACAATACGATCGTTCGACAGGTGAGTCCATTCTGGTGTGTGAACTAATGTTCACCAGGTTGTGACACAATCCTATGTCAAAGTTCAGTTCTTTAAAGCACACAAATACAAATATTATTCCCAGAACAAATTTCATAATCATGATTTATGCATATTCATAGAATTCAGGAACAAATATAAAGTTTCTACGAACAGGTTTTATCACTTAAAGCTGTCGGCTGTTTTTTTAACTCAATATAGACACAGTTCCATCTGTGTCTATATTGAGTTAAAAAACCAGCCGATCGGATTGCACTTGTTGTTTAGTGAATCAGAGTTCTTCAGGATGAAGACTGACCATCCATTCAGCCTACACCACTTGGTTGGATAGAAAGTGTCCATTGAGAATGTTATCTCACTTCATTATGGCTTCTATCCATACAGCAACTCAGACCATTGATAACCTTTAGCTGTTTAGACGGGACAGCGCCATACTGTTGGCATTTACCTAGACAAATCTTTTAAAACTTTTCTTAGAGCAGCTCCACTGATGGGGTCTTCACTCTTTAGTGATCAAGTCACTTTTGTACATGAAGAAGTTACCAAACAAACCACAAGTAGTCTTCTTCTTCATCAGATTGCTCCATATTTTTCTAGTTCCAAGAAACCAAGGTATTCTGGTTCCAAGAAATCTTGGCTCGTCACCCTCCAAATCTTCAGCTCCTTGTAACCAGTCTCTGGTTCGCTCTAGTCAGTTGAACAGGGGACTTTCACTGTCCTACAGAGACAAGCCAGCTAGGGGGAAATAAAGTTCCTTCTGTCATAAGCCTCGAAGAGGCTCATGATGAGGTTTTCAACCTCTGTCGTCTTTGAGTCGGCGGAAGACTTTCCCACTTTCTGTAAAATTGTAAGAAAATTACAAAAGATCCTTGGTTTCTACAAGTTATTCAAGAGGGATTAAGTCTTTCTTTCACAAGAAAACCTTCTTTGTCAAGAATTCCCATATATAATAATCTTCCTGCCAACCTTACCAAAAGAAACTGTCTTCTTGTGGCAGTAAACTTGATAATATCCAGGAAGGCGATAGAGGTTGTAGAGAACATTTTGACTCTGGGATTTATTCAAGAATCTTCCTGGTGCCGAAGCCAGGTGGTTCATTCTGACCGGTCATAGATCTAAGCTGGATCAGCAAGCTCATTCTCGCTCCAAAGTTTTATATGGAAATCATTCTGTCAGTAAGAAACAGCATCCAAGTGAATGACTTTGTGGCAAGCAACGACCTCAAGGATGCTTACCTTGATGTAAGGATTCATTCTCCATTCAGAAAGTACTTGAGATTTGCCATAAATGGAAAGGTTTACCAATCCAGACAATGTGCTTTGGATTAAACCTTGCTCCATGGGCATTCACTCGGATTATGAATGCCATCATGTCTCACTTCCGAGCTCATTCCCCAGTTCTGGCTTTGCCCTATCTGGACAATATCATCCAAAGACATTTCCTCAAGGAAACTCTTCATCAGGATGATCAGAAACTTATAATTCTCCTGCAGTCACTGGGGTTTCTCGTCAACATACAGAAGTCGGATCTAACCCCTTTATCTACCTTTCAGCTTCTGAGAATGGAATTTCAGACTCACCCGAATCTTGTCCACCTCCTTCTTGCCAGAGCTCATCTCATAAGAACAATCTCCCTCTATTTTTTTTCAAGCAGGGACAGTAACTGCAAGGGAGGGAGTTCATGAGACTTCTGGGTCAACAACAGACTTGATTCTGCTGGGACGTCCCTTCACCCGACCTCTCCAGTTTTACTTTCTGGAAAACTGGAAAGCAGCTGTGGTAAACATTTTGGATCACATAATTTGCCTTTCTCCAACTATCATGGATAAAATTCAAATATGGACCACCATGGAGTGGATGATACAGGGGATACCATTGAATTCACTCTAATGACAGATGCAAACAATCAAGAATGAGGTGCTACTTTGATTCCGGAGAATCTAAATTGCCATGGTCAATGGAATCCTCAGCAGTTCCTTCTGGACATCAGTCAGAAGGAGATGTTGGCTATTCTACTAAGTCTTTTTCACTGGGAAAATTACCTTGCAAATGCTCAGGTTCATGTTCTTTCAGACATCTCAACAGTTGTAGCTTATCTGTTGAACTAAGGTGAGGCCCATTGCTTTCCAATCTTCAGTCCAACCGAAAAGATTCTTTTGTTCACTCAGGATCAAAACATCTCTCTTTCAATCCATCACATTCCAGGCCATATCAGTGTAATTGCAGACTCTCTGTCCAGGCACGGATGTATTATTTCAACAGAATGGACTCTCATGCTCTGTCTATTGAGGATTCACATCATTTATCATAGTATAGGTAATGCTATTGCCCTAACTACTCAAGTATGCTAAGAATCAGGCACCAGATAAACTACCTGCTCCTATAATTTATGCATACTTTATCACCTGTTAATAATTCTAGACCCTCACCATGTCTAGTGAGGGTTCTAAGAATATATGTGAAGTGGTCTAGTTTCATAAGGAAAGGAAGGAAAAAACTCTTTCTTTCTCTCATTCCAGGCAGAAAGGATATTTCGGTTCATTCCATTTCTAGATGGATTCAGTCTACTTTCTGTACCGCTTATAGTAATTTATCCGATAGGGATAGTTGAGTGAATAGAATCTCTGCTCTGAGGTTAAAGCTTTATCATCATCCTGGACATATGCTAATTCTTTTGCTCTATCAGATATTATGAAGACTGCGTACTGGTCGCAACCTTCTACATTCTCTTCTTTCTACCTGGGGAATCTTGAATTTGTGTCAGGAGATCTAAAATGTCTAGGTCCCCTTGTCTGTTGATCAGAATGTTATATAATTTAAATTTCAAGCTTTTGCATTGTGACTCTTGACATTTATTCTGGCCTACCTCTTTGTTTTGCAAATCATGTCTTGCAAAACAAGAGGAGTGGCAGGGTATTGTCACTAACAGTTTGGCTTTATAGTGAAGAGCCTGCAAGCCTCTATCATGGCTATGGTGGACCACAATTAATTCCAATGTTTAGTATATTGTATATTTGTCTATAGTTTTAGAAGTCATGAGTGCATTCCATACAATATGATTCGTAATCTTGATATAAATCATCTCATGTTACCTCTGGACGCATTCATATTTTTGTCTCCTTAACCTAAATTATAGCATTAGTGATATGCTATGGTCTTAGAAGATGTAACCAGTCTTACTCCAGTATGGATTCTTGTACCCTTATAGGTATTGCATTCAACAGTGATATTTGTCTCACTCTTGGATGTAAATAAATTTTATTTTATCCTTAACACTCTGTTTTCAGGATTCCTACTGTTTGGAGTAAGCAATAGCCTGCTTGTTGTGTTTTTTTCCTTTCCATCCTGTTTTAGCCTTCCATCCTATTATCTATTCAGCATGTCTAGACCAGTGGTAATGGTGGATAAATAATGGAAATTTCAAGTAATTTCTGTATTTATCATACCTACCATTGGCCCAGACAGGAAGTGTCCTGTGAGTTATTCACTCACACCACCCTACATAGAACTAGTACACTCAGCAGGCATCACAAAAGAATGGTTATTGGTGGGAATTGAGGACTCTTCCTTGGCTTTGCATATGCACAAAAGCCATCTATGGAGGACTCTACAGGACTCTAGCTTTTTTTATTGATTTGACTTAATTTAGGGGGTTGGTGGGGGTACAAACTTAAGCATTTGGCCCGAAGTTTTGACAAATAGAGTGCCATCACATCTTTGCCAGTGGTAGGTATGATAAATACAGAAATTACCTGAAATTTTCACTTTTTATGAATATCAACTTTGCTGGCTGGAGATATTTAGTTAATAGGAATATTCAGTTAATAACCAGAATTTGGTTAAAACCTTCTTAATATCTAATGAATCGGCTGATCCGTCCCCAAAATTTACAAATTAAGCAGTTTAGAAAAAAAAATTTCAAAAACTTTCAACAAAACCATGTGATGTGAACTCTCATTGGCACAAGCTTGTTCCAGTGAGGAGGGGGTCACATGATATGGTTTTATTGACATTTTGTGAAAAATATAAAAAACAAATTTTGGTGTTGCTTGCATTGGGCAAAGGATTAAGTAATCAGGCAGTGAATTAAGTATTCACTCCATTATATCATGTTTAATTGAGTCATAGATAAATGGATTCTTTACAACATTTTGAGGCCATAAATTTCCATAATTGACAGAAATTTTGTGGTTGCCTATATAGATATTTTTATACTGTACCAATGACCCAGACATAGCTGGTGCTAACTCTTAAAATATAGGGCCAAACACAAATTTTGCCCCCCAATCCCCAAAATTTGCATCTAAAACCAAAGAAAACATGTCCTGAAAGGCCCTCCACACTTCGCCCTTACTGCGCATGCGCAGTGTCAAGGACGTTCCGAAATTGGCGCCATTAATCATTCTAAGTTTGGCCCTTCATCAGTTAACATCTGACTGATCTTTGTGCTTATAAATCTCAGTTTAAATGATGCCAGACACATAAATATTAGTGAAATGGTGATTCTAAGGAGGATAGAGAAGGAGGAGAGGAAAAAAAATGTGTGACAGAATATTATCAGGGCTGTAACTTAAAATTTTTTAATGAAATTATGTTAAGTTACCTATTTTCGAGGCAGCAGCCATTTTGTTGTCATTCTGATTATTTAGTTACACTGTTTTTTAAGTGTTTTCCTCTCTCCCTGTCCTTTAAGTCCCCCCTTGCTATTCTCCCATGCTTTTGGCATAGTTTTTGTAATTATTATTACTAAATTTTCTTGGGAGTTTTAGCTGAATAACAGAATGAATTCTGTTCTTTTCCCCATGTTTACGTCTTCACCTACGGGTGGTTAGGCATTGTGTTCTGCATCTACCATCTGATGTTCTGCAGTTTCTTCCCTGGAAGTCTCTGTTTTGCATCAGATAGTGTATTTTTGGTAACTGATTTCGGGCCTGGGTGCCTGGAGTCTTATTTTAGTGTTTTTACACTCATTGTTTACATTTACAACAGCCCTCTGTGTGAGGGGGGGATTTCTGGAAAATAATATCTTGATGTTATTTTAATCATAACTAGATACATTATTATTGTTCGTAAGTGTTGAATAAATTGTTTAAAATATTTTTAAAATTTTTGTCCACACTTAGGCTTGGGATCCATTGGGGCGCAACGTTACTTTTCAGAAACTTGGGCTGTTCTGAAAAAATATTTTTTCAAAATATTTTGATTTCAATTATTTTTTCTATATTAATGGATCATATTATTTTTATGTATTTTGATTGCCAGGGGTTAGTGCGAGTACCAGGACTTGTTTTCTTTTCACATTGAAAGGATATTGATCAATTGTATTAAGAGGAAGTCTTCCTCTGACTTTATAATCATTCTATATGTGGTCAGTGTACTCGCATTAACTCCTGTTCTGTATCGTATGATTTCGATGACAATATGGGAAGCGTATGTCACGGTATGTTATTGGGGATTTGGACACTCCGGTCCTTTCCCCGCAGGGTCACTCTACTTTATCAATTTCTATTTCAGACGATCAAGATTAGGGTGATGTATCTGTGATGTCTTCCAACAGTGTGCCTCCGTCGTCACAATTAATGAAGGGCTAGCGGAAAAGTGCTCATGTAAATACGCCAATTGCCTAAGAGGACCCTAGTAGGTTCGACGGCCTTTGACGTCCGCTAGCTCGCCCGGTGTAGCGTCCATTCACCGAATGGTTCGGCAGCCGGGTTCGTCCGTTGTGGTCTAGAAGGAATTTTGGGGTGATGCGAGCACTATAAATTAACCTAATGCACACCCAGTGATGGCGGATCGGAGGGAGAACGGAGGAAGCCTTTTAGTCCGGTTCATAGCTCGTTCCGGTCCATCCGGACGGCAAGTGAGAGAGGCCCCTCTCTCGTTCAACAACATCTGGCCCCAGATGTTGTGGTACAAAATGTGTCGCAAGCGGAGCATATGTCCGTCGCTCGGGACGCTCCGTTGTATAGGCAGTCCGCGGAGACTGCTAAGGCTTCCTCTTCTCGTCAGCTCACACGACCGCACCTTGGCTGCGTGACCGCCGATATATTACCAGCTTCGCTGATCAAGGATTCTTCGGCGACCAGGTCACACCATCCGGTAGCCAGGGACACGAGGCCTGCAGACTCCGGACGTTCGCATAGGAAGTGTGCGGGAGTCAACGTACACGGAGCTTCCGGCGGCAATGCATCGTAAGACCGCTACTGCACAGGCCTCGGGAACGGACGTGCTTTCCTTAATAGCACAGTTTATCCCAGCATCAACTGAATCTGTCGCATATATTTTATCCGACGATGCTGGGTCGGGACGCTCCGCGGAAGCGGGTACGGACGTCCGAAAGTTTCATCCGGTCCGACAGGATACCGAAAGGGATTTGGAGGATTTCGAGCTTTCCCTTTCGGAATAACATATGCTGTTGTGTATGTCATCTGACTTGGTCTTCTACAGCTTCTTTCGTCGGACCAGAATGCTGCGATGCCGGATAAGAAACTGATAGCGTCGGTGGACTTAGAAATTTTTGGTTCGGTTCAGGGACATCGTCCCTCAGTTCCGACATAGTCCAATAATGTCACACAAACTTTCGAATTATTGAACGACGCTATATATATTATTATTTTATGCTTGCTATAACCAAGCATTTCTGGTTTCTTGTTCGCAGAGTTACGGAGATGTCTTTCAAAAGTGTGCCTCTGTCGTCATAGTTAATGAAGAGCTAGCGGCAATAAGTGCTCATGGAATATGTCTATCGCCTACGGAGTGACATTCGCTAGCTCACCCGGTGTAGCGTACATTCATCGAATGGTTCGGCTTCCGGGTTCGTCCGTTGCGGTCTAGGAAGGAGATTTGGGTGATGCGAGCACTTTAATTACTTTAGTACTCACCCAGTGACGGCAGATTGAGGACAGATCGGAGGAAGCCTGTTAGTCCGGTTCCTGGCTTGTCCAGGTCCGTCCGGGCTGTGAGCGAGAGAGGTCCCTCTCTCATCCAACAACATAGGGACTGCATGTTGTGGTTCAGATATTTTACATTCGGAGCATATGTCCGTCGGTCGGGGCGCTCCGTTATATTGACAGTCCGAGAGACTGTCCTTAATGCTTCCTCATCCTCACAGCAGGGCACACGACCGCACATTGGCTACGTGATCTCGAGTATCCGATCAGTTTCGTCATTCAGTGATTCCACGGCGAATAGGTCGCGCCATCCGGTAGCCAAGGGACACGAGGCCTATACACTCCGTTCGCTCGCATATTGGTATTATGCACGGGGTAACGATCACGGAGCTTCCAGCGGCAATGCATCGTAAGACCGCTTCTCCTCAGGCCTCAGTGACGGACGTGCTGTCCGAGTTAGCACAGTTGTTTCGCAGCATCCCAGCAATTGACAGTTTCTCGGTCGAATCAGGAATTATCCGACGGCGCTGGGTCGGTGCGGTCCGCGGTTGCATCAGGTACGGACGACCGAACGCTTTATAAGGTCCGACAGGATGGCGAAAGGGATTCGAAAGATTTCGAGTTTTCCCTTTAGTAGTATCGGAAGCTGCCTTTCATATCTTCTGGCATTATCTTCCAGTGATTGTTATTTCGGACTTCATTGCTGCGATCTTGGATAAGAGACTTATAGCGTCATTGGACTCGGATTTTTCGATCGGTTCAGGGACATTGTCCCTGACTTACCGACGCAGTCCAATATTGTCATTACAACATGTGTTTTATTTTTCGACGCTATATATATATATATACAAGCCTGCTACCAAGCATGATAGTTTAGTTTCTTGTCCGCGTTGCTCATTTCTGCCATTTTATCATTTATACGAATAGTTTATTTTGGCAGAGCAGGGCATACCGAGAGTTCATTTGCGTCTAGACGGTGTGGTTAAAGACTGCATATATTCTTTTTCGCCGTTTATGTCTTTTCCAATTTCATTGTTGGAAACGACATGATGTATAGTAGACTTAACTTAGACGCTTTATCATACGTAATCCGCCTTACTGAGGCGTTATCATTACGTCTTCAAGAAAAGATTTACGGGATATTATTCTCAATGTAATTTCTTTTGAGGGCAGTAGTTTGTTCACGTATAACTCCGCCCTTCAGTGGCTGATTGGAGTTGGTTAGACGTGACGCAGCCCTAGCTACATCCACACGCGTGGATAGTAAGGTTAAGAACTCTCTCAGAGTCGCTTCGTTCTCGGAGGAGCTTCTCTTCGACGGCAACTTTTCGGCAATCCATGAATTGCTCGATTTACACGTTCTCTTGTCTGTCTAGTGTTACAAGAGATTCAGACTGGGGCAAACATTTGGTGGTTGACTCAGAGAGTGCCACCGCAGTTGCCGGACCCGAGTGTGGCTGTTATGACGGTTGCCAGTCAAACAGATTGGGATATAATACTGATCCCTACGGATTGGAAGTGCCAGGGTCTTTGGGTTCTGCAGTCTCTTAGCAATCAGTTTTCTTCCGCGGAATAATGTTTTTTAGGCTTGCTTTATGTCATTGCATGAACATTATTCAGAAACGCATGCCCAAATCCTGTCCTTTAATTCGACAGTAGTGGCGTATCTCCGGAACCAGGGAGGCACTCTTTCGTTTCCGTTATTCAATTTAATGGAAAGAATCCGTCTGTTGGTTATAGTACACCAAGTTCTGTTTTGGTCCGTCATATTCTGGGTCGTCTGATTGTTTTACCGGACTCCCGTTCTCTTACGGGTCGCTTGTTGCTGTCAGAATGGACTCTCAACAAACAAGTATTCAATCAGATTTGCTATCTATGGGAGCGCCCAATGATGATTTATTTACGACACAGCTTGCTAATCAATTGCAGACGTATGTGTTGGCTTGTCCAGATCTCTGAGCTAATGTTGTTAACGCTCTATTGATCTATAGGACGGAATGATAGGATACGCGTATCCTCCGGCACTGTTGTTTCAGCAGGTATTGCTAAGATAAACAACCACAATACATTTCTGTTGATAGCATCTCTATCTTCACAGAGATCATGGGTAATTTACTCTCTTGTCTACTGTGGGTCTTAACGTGAAATCTTCCTCTATGTGAGGATCTTTTTTCACTGGGTAAATCGTGTCATCTTTATCACAACCCGCAAGGTCGCAACCTTCATGTATTCCGTTGTGTGGTCCGTATTGCATTGTATGCACTGTACTGGACGAGCTTTGGACATGATTTCTTACTATAGGAGATCCTCTTCTTCGCTATTCTATGCGGCTAAAGTGGAGGCTCTTCCGTCGTTGGTGTAGGGATCATTATGTTCATATTGTTGATCCCGCCATACTACTCATTGCAATTTTTTAGTATACTTGTTTCACAAGATCTACTGCAGCCTGTTATTATTTAGGTTATAGGTTTATGTTACCTCATACCTATGCACTCTACGATAGTTTACAATTGAGTCTTTTGTCTCTTTATCTAGTCAGTTAGTAACTTTTTGATAAATAGATTTAGAATCTTTAGATTAAATTCCTATATGGATTTTAACTTCGGTTCTTATTTAGCTAAGTAATCATTTGAGCCTCTGGAAACAGTAGTTTTCAAATTCTGACCTTTTAGACAGTAATTCTGTTGGTTTCTCTTTTACTGTAGAGTCAGTGAGTTTCATGCACTAACGATGGATGATTTTCACTTTCGTAGTTTCGGAATCACT
Source organism: Pictodentalium vernedei (assembly GCA_031216915.1). Taxonomy (NCBI): domain Eukaryota; kingdom Metazoa; phylum Mollusca; class Scaphopoda; order Dentaliida; family Dentaliidae; genus Pictodentalium; species Pictodentalium vernedei. The sequence goes on from CM062291.1 coordinate 229,577,697, forward strand.
ACTTCCGTTACTATTTAGGTTGGATTTTTGCATAAGAGTTAGGCTCCTATTATCCGGAACCTATTATTTTAAGGTCCTTCCGTCTTCGTATGGGCATAGGCCTTTACTCTTTCCGGGTACAGTTTATGTATTTATAAACAGATATCTGTTTATTACTATGGGCGTAAGCTTCTTCTGTTTTTGATGCCTAGTAGAAGGACGTTACGCTCCATTTTATTGTTAATGGATTCTATTAACTATCGGTACTGCTTATGGTATATCATTGACTTAGCAGTTGTGCTTAAGATTTCGGCTCATGAAGTAAGAGTTCTTCTACTTCTTGGGCTTACATTAATAGTGTCGCTATTATAGATTTTTGAAGGCCGCTCATTGCGCTCAGCCATCCACATTCATGAATTTTATCTCAGAAATATCGAGTCCATTTCTGGAGGCCTCTATTGTTAGGTCTATTATCTACTGCTCAGAATGTCATTCACTTAACAGTTGCTACTATAGCTAGGTAGGCTGTCTGTTTCGGCAGTGTCTCCGTTCTGCTGCCCTCTTCGCTCTGGGCTATTTGACCCAGGGCAAGAAAAAGGGGGGGGAGGGTGTTTCCTTGGGTCACCTGTTTTACTATGAAAACAAGGGGATACCTCCTCCGGAGTTAGTAATTCTGAGCTGTTATTGGGATGGTTGTTTAGTGAGAAGTTTAGGTTTTTAAAATTCATTCAAGTCTTAGTTTTTAAAGTATAGCTTTTGAATATTGCATATGTCAACGGACATGATTATGCAATCCTCAGACACTTTTAGGAGTATAAGAGTCTCTATTCTCTAGACTTACTTTATTTATTGGCTTACTTTAAAAATTATTAGTATAAGGATTATGTTGAATATTAATAGAGTACATGGATGTATGAAGCTCAATTTTGGAAGGTGTTGTATCTTTCTAATTTATCATAAATAAGAAAGATACATGTAAGGCCTATTACTTCTTTTTCCCTACAGGGGATGACTCTATTTTATTTTATTGAGCGTATTCCATTTTGCTCTATGTCCTTGGCCCTCCAGCCTTTTTACTATTCAGCTATGTCTGGGTCATTGGTACAGTATAAAAATGTTAAAAAATTTATAGTAATTTCTATATTTTTTATACTTACCAATGACCCAGACGGGGATGGCCCTCCCAGGAGTTGGGAACTCTTGCCTCCCCGCTGAGTACATAGCGCTTACCAGGCACTGGTTATTAGAATGATTAATGGCGCCAATTTCAGAACGTCCTTGACACTGCACATGCGCAGTAGGGGCGAAGTGTGGAGGGCCTTTCAGGACATGTTTTCTTTGGTTTTGGATGCAAATTTTGGGGATTGGGGGGCAAAATTTGTGTTTGGCCCTATATTTTAAGAGTTAGCACCAGCTATGTCTGGGTCATTGGTAAGTATAAAAAATATAGAAATTACTATAAATTTTTTAACTTTCAGTCAATTTCAACATTTAACCCTCTGCACTCTGTTGTCAAAATATCACAATCTCTAGCAGCAAACCTCCCCCACTTTATAACTCAGATTTTAACCAACTCAATTTTGTTTGACAGAACTTATTGAAATTTTTGTGTGCACAACTTCTAGATTTATGAGCCAATTTAGATGGAACTTCTTATACATTATCATTAGCAAGTAAACAGGGCCAAAAATTCCTGGTGAGAATTGGAATTGATTCTTGCAAATCATTTCCTAAGCAAAACAATGAAAATCAACTTCTTCAACTCACAAAATGTTCATATTCAGGCAACCAAGACCTCACTAGAAACCACTTCCAAGCCTGAAGGTACTGTAACTTCCATCAGCAAGACCTCCAAAGCCTATATGTTGACAAATGTGTTCCACATGTATATGCAAGACAAGAAACTCACAAAAATTGGAACTAGTCCCTTAACACTTTACCCAACGTAACGGCTAAAACCGGCCAGCATTATTCACAAAAATCGTCAATTAATTTTCATTATTTTTTTTCATTTTTTGTCTCAAAAACATAGGTTATGACCCCTCTTTGGAACGAGCTCATCGAGCTCATTCCAAAGAAGGGCCATAACCTAGGTTTTTGAGACAAAAAATGAAAAAAATTACTTATTCAAGAATTTTGTTTACAAGTGTTGTCTGATTTTTATGTTAGGTAAAGGGTTAAAGGATAAACTGTAGTAAATAAATAAATAGGTTTTTTTATGAGGGATTATGGCCAGGTTGCACTCAAAGGACATGAATACAATAGTTCTCTCAAATTCTAAATTAAGAACTGAAAATTCAGTCTTGACTTAGGTGTTTATGAAAATCAAAAATGCCTTCTTCAAATTATTTTGGATAAAACAATTTTTATTTGGATTATGTCTTCTAGAACTTCGATTTATTGCCTTATAAAGTCATATTTTTATACTGTACCAATGACCCAGACATAGCTGGTGCTAACTCTTAAAATATAGGGCCAAACACAAATTTTGCCCCCCAATCCCCAAAATTTGCATCTAAAACTAAAGAAAACATGTCCTGAAAGGCCCTCCACACTTCGCCCCTACTGCGCATGCGCAGTGTCAAGGACGTTCCGAAATTGGCGCCATTAATCATTCTAAGTTTGGCCCTTCATCAGTTAACATCTGACTGATCTTTGTGCTTATAAATCTCAGTTTAAATGATGCCAGACACATAAATATTAGTGAAATGGTGATTCTAAGGAGGATAGAGAAGGAGGAGAGGAAAAGAATGTGTGACAGAATATTATCAGGGCTGTAACTTAAAATTTTTTAATGAAATTATGTTAAGTTACCTATTTTCAAGGCAGCAGCCATTTTGTTGTCATTCTGATTATTTAGTTACACTGTTTTTTTAAGTGTTTTCCTCTCTCCCTGTCCTTTAAGTTCCCCCTTGCTATTCTCCCATGCTTTTGGCATAGTTTTTGTAATTATTATTACTAAATTTTCTTGGGAGTTTTAGCTGAATAACAGAATGAATTCTGTTCTTTCCCCATGTTTACGTCTTCACCTACGGGTGGTTAGGCGTTGTGTTCTGCATCTACCATCTGATGTTCTGCAGTTTCTTCCCTGGAAGTCTCTGTTTTGCATCAGATAGTGTATTTTTGGTAACTGATTTCGGGCCTGGGTGCCTGGAGTCTTATTTTAGTGTTTTTACACTCATTGTTTACATTTACAACAGCCCTCTATGTGAGGGGGGGATTTCTAAAAAATAATATCTTGATGTTATTTTAATCATAACTAGATACATTATTATTGTTCGTAAGTGTTGAATAAATTGTTTAAAATATTTTTAAAATTTTTGTCCACACTTAGGCTTGGGATCCATTGGGGCTCAACGTTACTTTTCAGAAACTTGGGCTGTTCTGAAAAAATATTTTTTCAAAATATTTTGATTTCAATTATTTTTTCTATATTAATGGATCATATTATTATTATGTATTTTGATTGCCAGGGGTTAGTGCGAGTACCAGGACTTGTTTTCTTTTCACATTGAAAGGATATTGATCAATTGTTTTAAGAGGAAGTCTTCCTCTGACTTTATTATCATTCTATATGTGGTCAGTGTACTCGCATTAACTCCTGTTCTGTATCGTATGATTTCGATGACAATATGGGAAGCGTATGTCACGGTATGTTGTTGGGGATTTGGACACTCCGGTCCTTTCCCCGCAGGGTCACTCTACTTTATCAATTTCTATTTCAGACGATCAAGATTAGGGTGATGTATCTGTGATGTCTTCCAACAGTGTGCCTCCGTCGTCACAATTAATGAAGGGCTAGCGGAAAAGTGCTCATGTAAATACGCCAATTGCCTAAGAGGACCCTAGTAGGTTCGACGGCCTTTGACATCCGCTAGCTCGCCCGGTGTAGCGTCCATTCACCGAATGGTTCGGCAGCCGGGTTCGTCCGTTGAGGTCTAGAAGGAATTTTGGGGTGATGCGAGCACTATAAATTAACCTAATGCACACCCAGTGACGGCGGATCGGAGGGAGAACGCAGGAAGCCTTTTAGTCCGGTTCATAGCTCGTTCCGGTCCATCCGGACGGCAAGCGAGAGAGGCCCCTCTCTCGTTCAACAACATCTGGCCCCAGATGTTGTGGTACAAAATGTGTCGTAAGCGGAGCATACGTCCGTCGCTCGGGACGCTCCGTTGTATAGGCAGTCCGCTGAGACTGCTAAGGCTTCCTCTTCTCGTCAGCGCACACGACCGCACCTTGGCTGCGTGACCGCCGATATATTACCAGCTTCGCCGATCAAGGATTCTTCGGCGACCAGGTCACACCATCCGGTAGCCAGGGACACGAGGCCTGCAGACTCCGGACGTTCGCATAGGAAGTGTGCGGGAGTCAACGTACACGGAGCTTCCGGCGGCAATGCATCGTAAGACCGCTACTGCACAGGCCTCGGGAACGGACATGCTTTCCTTAATAGCACAGTTTATCGCAGCATCCCAGCATCAACTGAATCTGTCGCATATATTTTATCCGACGATGCTGGGTCGGGACGCTCCGCGGAAGCGGGTACGGACGTCCGAAAGTTTCATCCGGTCCGACGGGATACCGAAAGGGATTCGGAGGATTTCGAGCTTTCCCTTTCGGAACAACATATGCTGTTGTGTATGTCATCTGACTTGGTCTTCTACAGCTTCTTTCGTCGGACCAGAATGCTGCGATGCCGGATAAGAAACTGATAGCGTCGGTGGACTTAGAAATTTTTGGTTCGGTTCAGGGACATCGTCCCTCAGTTCCGACATAGTCCAATAATGTCACACAAACTTTCGAATTATTGAACGACGCTATATATATTATTATTTTATGCTTGCTAACCAAGCATTTCTGGTTTATTGTTCGAAGAGTTATGGAGATGTCTTTCAAAAGTGTGCCTCTGTCGTCATAGTTAATGAAGAGTTAGCGGCAATAAGTGCTCATGGAATATGTCTATCGCCTACGGAGTGACATTCGCTAGCTCACCCGGTGTAGCGTACATTCATCGAATGGTTCGGCTGCCGGGTTCGTCCGTTGCGGTCTAGGAAGGAGATTTGGGTGATGCGAGCACTTTAATTACTTTCGTACTCACCCAGTGACGGCAGATTGAGGACAGATCGGAGGAAGCCTGTTAGTCCGGTTCCTGGCTTGTCCAGGTCCGTCCGGGCTGTGAGCGAGAGAGGTCCCTCTCTCGCCCAACAACATAGGGGACCGCATGTTGTGGTTCAGATATTTTACATTCGGAGCATATGTCCGTTCGTCGGGACGCTCCGTTATATTGACAGTCCGAGAGACTGTCTTTAATGCTTCCTCATCCTCACAGCAGGGCACACGACCGCACATTGGCTACGTGACCTCGAGTATCCGATCAGTTTCGGCATTCAGTGATTCCACGGCGAATAGGTCGCGCCATCCGGTAGCCAAGGGACACGAGGCCTATACACTCCATTCGCTCGCATATTGGTAGTATGCACGGGGTAACGATCATGGAGCTTCCAGCGGCAATGCATCGTAAGACCGCTTCTCCTCAGGCCTCAGTGACGGACGTGCTATCCGAGTTAGCACAGTTGTTTCGCAGCATCCCAGCAATTGACAGTTTCTCGGTCGAATCAGGAATTATCCGACGGCGCTGGGTCGGTGCGGTCCGCGGTTGCATCAGGTACGGACGACCGAACGCTTTATAGGGTCCGACAGGATGGCGAAAGGGATTCGAAAGATTTCGAGTTTTCCCTTTAGTAGTATCGGAAGATGCCTTTCATATCTTCTGGCATTATCTTCCAGTGATTATTATTTCGGACTTCATTGCTGCGATCTTGGATAAGAGACTTATAGCGTCATTGGACTCGGATTTTTCGATCGGTTCAGGGACATTGTCCCTGACTTACCGACGCTGTCCAATATTGTCATTACAACATGTTTTTTCTTTTTCGACGCTATATATATATATATACAAGCCTGCTACTAAGCATGATAGTTTAGTTTCTTGTCCGCGTTGCTCATTTCTGCCATTTTATCATTTATACAAATAGTTTATTTTGGCAGAGCAGGGCATACCGAGAGTTCATATGCGTCTAGACGGTGTGATTAAAGACTGCATATATTCTTTTTCGCCGTTTATGTCTTTTCCAATTTCAATGTTGGGAACGACATTATGTATAGTAGACTTAACTTAGACGCTTTATTATACGTAATCCGCCTTACTGAGGCGTTATCATTACGTCTTCAAGAAAAGATTTACGGGATATTATTCTCAATGTAATTTCTTTTGAGGGCAGTAGTTTGTTCACGTATAACTCCGCCCTTCAGTGGCTGATTGGAGTTAGTTAGACGTGACGCAGCCCTAGCTACATCCACACGCGTGGATAGTAAGGTTAAGAACTCTCTCAGAGTCGCTTCGTTCTCGGAGGAGCTTCTCTTCGACGGCAACTTTTCGACAATCCATGAATTGCTCGATTTACACGTTCTCTTGTCTATCTAGTGTTACAAGAGATTCAGACTGGGGCAAACATTCGGTGGTTGACTCAGAGAGTGCCGCCGCAGTTGCCGGACCCGTGTGTGGCTGTTATGACGGTTGCCAGTCAAACAGATTGGGATATAATACTGATCCCTACGGATTCGAAGTGCCAGGGTCTTTGGGTTCCGCAGTCTTTTAGCAATCAGTTTTCTTCTGCGGAATAATGTTTTTTAGGCTTGCTTTATGTCATTGCATGAACATTATTCAGAAACGCATGCCCAAATTCCTGTCCTTTAATTCGACAGTAGTGGCGTATCTCCGGAACCAGGGAGGCACTCTTTCGTTTCCGTTATTCAATTTAATGGAAAGAATCCGTCTGTTGGTTATAGTACACCAAGTTCAGTTTTGGTCCGTCATATTCCGGGTCGTCTGATTGTTTTATCGGACTCCCGTTCTCTTACGGGTCGCTTGTTGCTGTCAGAATGGACTCTCAACAAACAAGTATTCAATCAGATTTGCTATCTATGGGAGCGCCCAATGATGATTTATTTATGACACAGCTTGCTAATCAATTGCAGACGTATGTGTTGGCTTGTCCAGATCTCTGAGCTAATATTGTTAACGCTCTATTGATCTATAGGACGGAATGATAGGATACGCGTATCCTCCGGCGCTGTTGTTTTAGCAGGTATTGCTAAGATAAACAACCACAATACATTTCTGTTGATAGCATCTCTATCTTCACAGAGATCATGAGTAATTTACTCTCTTGTCTACTGTGGGTCTTAACGTGAAATCTTCCTCTATGTGAGGATCTTTTTCACTGGGTAAATCGTGTCATCTTTATCACAACCAGCAAGGTCGCAACCTTCATGTATTCCATTGTGTGGTCCGTATTGCATTGTAAGCACTGTACTGGACGAGCTTTGGACGCGATTTCTTACTATAGGAGATCCTCTTCTTCGCTATTCTATGCGGCTAAAGTGGAGGCTCTTCCGTCGTGGTGTAGGGATCATTATGTTCATATTGTTGATCCCTCCATACTACTCATTGCTATTTTTTAGTATACTTGTTTCACAAGATCTACTGCAGCCTGTTATTATTTAGGTTATAGGTTTATGTTACCTCATACCTATGCACTCTACGATAGTTTACAATTGAGTCTTTTGTCTCTTTATCTAAGTCAGTTAGTAACTTTTTGATAAATAGACTTAGAATCTTTAGATTAAATTCCTATATGGATTTTAACTTCGGTTCTTATTTAGCTAAGTAATCATTTGAGCCTCTGGAAACAGTAGTTTTCAAATTCTGACCTTTTAGACAGTAATTCTGTTGATTTCTCTTTTACTGTAGAGTCAGTGAGTTTCATGCACTATCGATGGATGATTTTCACTTTCATAGTTTCGGAATCAATACTTCCGTTACTATTTAGGTTGGATTGTTGCATAAGAGTTAGGCTCCTATTATCCGGAACCTATTATTTTAAGGTCCTTCCGTCTTCGTATGGGCATAGGCCTTTACTCTTTCCGGGTACATTTTATGTATTTATAAACAGATATCTGTTTATTACTATGGGCGTAAGCTTCTTCTGTCTTTGATGTCTAGTAGAAGGACGTTACGCTCCATTTTATTGTTAATGGATTCTATTAACTATCGGTACTGCTTATGGTATATCATTGACTTAGCAGTTGTGCTTAAGATTTCGGCTCATGAAGTAAGAGTTCTTCTACTTGTTGGGCTTACATTAATAGTGTCGCTATTATAGATTTTTGAAGGCCGCTCATTGCGATCAGCCATCCACATTCATGAATTTTATCTCAGAAATATCGAGTCCATTTCTGGAGGCCTCTATTGTTAGGTCTATTATCTACTGCTCAGAATGTCATTCACTTAACAGTTGCTACTATAGCTAGGTAGGCTGTCTGTTTCGGCAGTGTCTCCGTTCGGCTGCCCTCTTCGCTCTGGGCTATTTGACCCAGGGCAAGAAAACGGGGGGGGGGGGGGGGGGGGGGGGGTTCCCTTGCGTCACCTGTTTTACTATGAAAACAAGGGGATACCTCCTCCGGAGTTAGTAATTCTGAGCTGTTATTGGGATGGTTGTTTAGTGAGAAGTTTAGGTTTTTAAAATTCATTCAAGTCTTAGTTTTTAAAGTATAGCTTTTGAATATTGCATATGTCAACGGACATGATTATGCAATCCTCAGACACTTTTAGGAGTATAAGAGTCTCTTTTCTCTATACTTATTTTATTATTGGCTTACTTTAAAAATTATTAGTATAAGGATTATATTGGATATAATAGAGTACATGGATGTATGAAGCTCAATTTTGGAAGGTGTTGTATCTTTCTAATTTATCATAAATAAGAAAGATACATGTAAGGCCTATTACTTCTTTTTCCCTACAGGGGATGACTCTATTTTATTTTATTGAGCGTATTCCATTTTGCTCTATGTCCTTGGCCCTCCAGCCTTTTTACTATTCAGCTATGTCTGGGTCATTGGTACAGTATAAAAATGTTGAAAAATTTATAGTAATTTATATATTTTTTATACTTACCAATGACCCAGACGGGGATGGCCCTCCCAGGAGTTGGAAACTCTTGCCTCCCCGCTGAGTACATAGCGCTTACCAGGCACTGGTTATTAGAATGATTAATGGCACCAATTTCGGAACGTCCTTGACACTGCGCATGCGCAGTAGGGGCGAAGTGTGGAGGGCCTTTCAGGACATGTTTTCTTTAGTTTTAGATGTAAATTTTGGGGATTGGGGGGCAAAATTTGTGTTTGGCCCTATATTTTAAGAGTTAGCACCAGCTATGTCTGGGTCATTGGTAAGTATAAAAAATATATAAATTACTATAAATTTTTTAACATTTCTACTTTGTGTATAATTTCAGGCCAAACTCTGGTGTCAGCTACAAATCGTCAAGAAGTAATGCAAGTGGAAAAAGTGTGAGTGAGAACATTCCAGATGTTACAAGTGGGAGTGCTGGCAGCATTCCAGGGCAGGTCCTGGTAGACAGTGATAATGATGCAGTTGATGAAAGTACATCAAAAAATGGTGAAGTGAATAAGGCCTATGATTCGGATGAGAAACATTCTCTTGGCAGCAAAGGTTAGAAAAACTAAAGTCATTTTCTATATTGGAGAGGATTATGTTAATTCTGTTCACAATCTCCATAATAGCATGGATGAAACACCATACAGACAAAAACCCATACCCCTCAATACTAAGATGGACCCCACCCCACCCCCTTGGGCTGACAAAACATGATACAGGCATATAAAAAGCAGACAACATCATATATTTTTTGATAACTGCGAACAAAAATTGCTGTTTAATCAAGGATTGGCTATTTCAATACTTGCATTAACCCTTAGAGGCCTAATTCTTACCGATTACTTTTTACTGCAACAAAACAGGTGCTCCACCATGCAGTCTCTAGGGGGCGCGGTGGCTCAGTTGGTAGAGGTGCAGGCTGCAAGCCGAGAGGTCCTCGGTTCGAATCCCACCTGCGGCAACCGCGTTGTGTCCTTGGGCAAGACACTTCACCCCGATTGCCTACATGGGGGCACGATGACGCTGTGTACTGAGGCGTACTGCACGTCGATGGTGCGCATGTCTTCAACCAATCTAACCCTGCCTGTGCTGCGGTGCAGAGTTCAGAGTTACGATGTTGGAGAGCTGACAGCTGCTCGTCGTTGCTCGGTGGTTCTCTCTGGGTACTCCGGCTTCCTCCACCCGTAAAACGGTCACGGTCACGATTAGCCATTGTGCATAAATATGTGACCTTAAACATCAATAAATAAATAATAAATATGCAGTCTCTAAGTAAACTTACAGGTTATGTTCTAAGTATCTTGGTTGTTGCTTCTTAGCAAGTCTTGGCTGCCTATATAGGCAGCCAATACTTGTTTAGAAACAACTTCATGTCCATAGCACGTTGACTCACAGTGTATAAAAATGTAGGAAAATCTTCAAGCCTTTAAGGGTTAACAGTTGGTTTATGTCTGAGCTGTAAATAGCATATGGCAAAATATGAATGATGTCATGATTTTAAGGATTTCTAACATTAGATGTGACGTTAGTGCTGCTTGCAATGCCATAAAGTAATAATTTACAGTCTTTCTTTATCCCTTTACTAACAACTAAGCCTCATACACCCACGTAATATACAAAATCAGCAGTTGAAAAAAACTTATTTTTCCAAACATTTCAACAAAAACATATCATGTGACTCCTTATTGAAATGAGCACATCAAGCTCGCTCCAATGAGGGGGTGACATGATATGGTTTTGTTGAAATGTTTTGAAAAATTTTAAAAGATAATATTTAATATAATAATTTTTGATATCGTCTGCATTGGGTAAAGAATTATTCTATAATTTGGATCGAATATGCAAACTGTTATGAAAAATCATTGGGTATGGGTATCACTTCATTGTATCACTTGCAAGGCTGACATTGTGTCCAGCGTGTAATGTCATCTGGTGGAGAGTCCTTTCTTTTTCTTTCTTTTCTTCTTGTTTGACCATCGTCCAACGGCACATCCATCAAGTCTTCCCCATCATCGGGTGGTGACGAATGTTGGAATGAATAATCCTACTAGGGGTAATTCACATGCATGAGGACTGCAAAGTGGATAGTTTCTCCAAATCAGCTACTGAGTGAATTTTGCCCTCACTCATGGGGGCAGAGGTGGGAAGGGGGTTCTTCAAAAAGCTCCTCTACACAGGGCTGGAGTAGGTAGGTGGTCCTGCCATGAAAAAAAGTCGCTTTTTTCTTCTCATCAGATTTATACATTTTCTTCTGTTTTAATCCATCAAGATAACTCTTAGGTGATTTAATGGTGTTTAGGGTACTTAGTACATATGTGGCATAGTAGCATGACTGATAACCAGCTGTTGTAACTCACATTTGGTGAAATGGTGATCATCAAACAGTTGGTTTTCAACAGGTTTAAACCAGTGTTGCATAAAGACATATCAAACATAAAATCAATTGATATTCATTAAGGTGTATTGTAAAATATGTTTCTCTACAGATATGAAAGCTATATGTACAAATGGACCTAGAATGTGGGCCATCCATATTAGGCCTAGCTTGGTTCATACATGTACCAAGTATAATTGTATCCTCACCTAACTGATTAATCCCATCTATTCTAGTCTACCCTGAACTCCTGGATTTTGAAGCGATATACCCAGTAGTCACACTCATGACAGCCCATTTTCTTCAAGAAGTGCTTGAGATTATCTCTCCAGCATGGCCGATGGCCACACTGCCCTGTATGATAGCAGCTTAAAACTTGCACTGATGTACATTGGATTTTACCCTGAACGGCTGACCAGGTTGTGTATGTAAAAAAGGATTCCAGTCTATTACACTCTATAAAGGTACTGGCATCGGTAATGGCATTGTAGTTAACAACAAATTTAACCCTTTACCCAATGTAATGGCCAAAACTGCTCAGCGCTATTTGCAAAAATCACCATTCAATTTTCCTTATTATTTCATTTTTTTATCTCAAAAACATAGCATATGACCCCTTATTGGAATGAGCTCATTGAGCTCATTCCAATGAGGGGGTCATAAGCTATATTTTTTATGCAAAAAATGAAAAAATATAGGTATTCAAGAATTTTGTTTGCAGGTGTCGTCTGCTTTGTGTATTAGGTAAAGGGTTAAGCAGTCCACCGGCTGTCTACAGAGTTGTACCATACCGGTAAACCATGATTCACGATGATTTTTATATTTGGTTAGTGTTCATATCAGGGTATATGATCAAGTTTGTCAATTGTACCACTACCACAAAATCATTGTGATGGCTGGTGCTGGTGGGTTAGAAATATAGTATCAGTACAGTGTACATGTATGCCCTATGGGCTTTTACCATTTTCTACCCCATCAACCCATCTCAACACACCTCCAATGTCCTTTTGAATCTGAGTTCGATTCCAATGGTCACTTCAAGTGTTTTAAGGATGACTTAATATTGCTAGCTTTTGTTGTATTTTGCTCGAGTGGCCAAAAAACACATTGACAACATTGTGTCAGGGGGCTACATCCTACACAACTACTCAAGTTAGTGAATAAAATTGACCTTGCCAGCTCAATAACCCAGGCTAAAACACTATAAGATATAATTTGGAACAATTAGGTACCATTAAATTATTGCAGACATGAAGTATTTATCTTATTTGTCTCTAGTTTTGACAAAGATCTGCTTTAGTTTTTTTAGCACTGGCTACACCCCGTAGTTCTTGTCCAATCGTCATGAAATTTTGTATGCTGGTTTGAGGCCATGACTAGATGAGAACGTCCCCTTTTGGTCATGCTCGGTCAACCGTGGTGGCTGCCCGAGCTCAAAATCCAAAAACCTTTAGCACAGTCTGCAGGTCGTATTTATGAAGGGATTTGATGGTAACTTGGTAGGATGACTCTGTATAATATCTAGATGAGAACGACACCTTTTGGTCATGATCTGTCAACCGTGAAGGCTGCTCAAGCCCGAAACCCAAAAACTTATAGCACAGTCTATAGGTCATATTTAATACGAAGTGATTTCATTATAACTTGCTAGGATGACTCCGTATGATGTCTAGATGAGAACTTCCCCATTTGGTCACGATCTGTCAACTGTGATGACTGCCCAAGCCCAAAACCTGAAAACCTGTAGCACAGTTTACAGGTTGTATTTATGGAGGGATTTCATTGTAACTTGGTAGGATGACTCAGTATTATATCTAGATGAGGACATCCTCTTTTGGTTGGATGGGTCAACCGTGATAGCTACACAGGCCCGAAACCCAAAAACCTTTAGCACAGTCTACAGGCCATATTTATGAAGGGATTTAATTGTAACTTGATAGGATGACTTGTTTTGGAATAATTTCATTGTAACTTGGTAATTTTGGTTGACATACATTAACTGTGAGAGCCACATTAACCCACCCCTCACTTCTTTAGTACAGTCTACACCTCAAATTATTTTTATTGAAAACATAGCATACAGGGAACAGAAATTAACAGATTCTCAATTAACACAACACAAGTTAAGCTACAGTGTCATTGATACTTTCATTGTGAATTATCAGGAATTATCTCCTTTTTTATGTTGTTAGAAAAAGTGGAATAGCAGAAACAGATCAGTAATATTACTAAAAACCAGAAGTTTTGCACTGAGGATTCATTTTAGGCGGGTTAAACTGGATTGAAGGGGTGGGTCCCCCATATGAAAAAGGAATGAAAAATTTCCTCTCCAAAGTGGGTGGTTGATGAACTCATGGCAATAATCTTACCAATATATGAATTTAGTTGTGCACAAAATAAAAATGCCGCGTTTGAAAAATTTACACGAAAATTTAATTGTTTTGAAGTTTTTTTCAACAAGGAAGTTCTGTTTTTTCATTTTTAGATTCCTCTCTTCATGGAAGTCAGTTGTCTTTGAAATCTGACAGAACCATTACACATGTCTCGGATCATCCAAATCGCACCACAGATAAGAGAAAGAAAGGAAAAGCAAAATCTGCACAGAAATCTAAACACAACTCTGTTCTTAGAAGAAAGTAAAATCAACCAAAATTATGGCTTCCTTTCGTCTGTTCTGTCCTCTATTTATCTCTTTACCTTCTGACTCTCAACTCTTATACGTCTGTCTACCTGTACTTACATGTCTGCTGATTTTGCATCTCACTTCATCTCTCTACAGATTGTGTATCTCACTTTATCTCTGTCTGCCTCTGTCTCTCTGGGTCAGACACCCATACACCCTCAAAGGAACTCACATACACAGACAAATACATTATTATTACACAATTACATAGGTTTGTTGATAATAAAAGTGCTTTTTGTCCATTTGTTTCTATTAACTCTTCATAAATCATCTTAACACAAATCTCTGTAGGGGGAGGGGGGAATAGATTTAAAAATCATCAAGTACCTTCTTACTGTAATAATATTTGACCTCCGGTATGATGATAAAAGGTATTTTATGACTGCAAACATTTAAAAAAAAGTAATAAAATGTAAACAATAATATATAAAGCTAGAGATATATGATCAGTATACATTTCCTTAACATGGCTCTACTTAGATCTATGGAGGGATGCAGCTTATACGAAAAGCAAGTAACATTCAGATGGAGAAAGTTTCCAAGCAAGACAAACAGATTGCTGATTATGACATGTCGACCCTATGTATTAGATGTTCTTTTCAAAAATTTATAGGCAATTAACAGGTTGAATTTGTACTGGGGGTATTGTTAATGGTTTGGTTTTTGACAATTATATGCAACTAACAGTGTTACTGTATTAATGAGTAATCAGTACACATTTAATTGGGACTCTGTAATAGCCTACTATTCCATTGAGTATGTTGTAAGACTGAGAAGAAGTAATTCAGCTTTCCTATTGATATAACCCATACCCTTAAGGGCCTGTTATCAACTTTGACAAGTGCAATAGCCTCATAACAGGTGCTCCAACATGCCATCATGAGGACATTTTCTAGACAAGAATAAACTTACCCTCACAGTAGTTCTAGATAAGTATAGGCTGCCAAGACCAGACTAGAAACCACTACCAGATTGAGTTTATTCTAGTCTGAAAGACTTCTGAAAGTTGGAGTACCTGTTTTTAGTCCGCAGGCAGTGTTTACACTGCTGTGTGTCAATAGTGCCAATTGCACTAAAAAAATCTGTTTGGCATCAAAAATACAGTATTTGGGACCAAAAATGAACTTTGGTGAGGTCTCAAAGGCTTTGTGGTTTATTATTTCCGTACATCATTTTCGATGAAATCCCTATCTGATGACACAGGTGAGACAGAATTCACTCCTGGCAAGAAATCTAAAGGCAGCATTCATAATCACGGCTCTTTGTTATGGATTAAACTGAATTAGCAGTATATCGATTTAATCTGATTTTTATCAAAACATTTCTTTGTTACTTGATCTTTTTTTTATCTTAATCTATTTTATCATCCTTGTGGAAGATAATAAATTATTTGCTTCTATATTTATTTAGAGTGAATAAAAAGTGAGTAAATAATAATCCTGACATTATTTTGTAAGTGTTAGGCCATACAAAGTTGATTGTCTGTTTCTCAGGCCATTGTTTCAAAAAAAGCATGCGGGCGGGCGGTCAGTCTTTTTTTTTATTTTTATTTTTTTCCGGAGACGTTGTTTGTGGTAATTCGACCCCCACCCAAACTCCTGGTGGACCAGCAAAATTTCGCAAATATATTGGTTATTCACCGTAGGGGTGTTGGGTCATAAATGAAGTGGGGTTTGAATGTTTGTTTTTTCAGTGAAACGTGAAAATTATGACACAGGACGAAACGCCTCATGAGTGAAACGTCTGGGGATGAAATGTCTCTGGGACAAATCAAATGTCGAAGTGCCGACTTTCACAAATTTATTTTACCCCAAAAAAAAAACCCTTTCACAACCTGCCTAATAAATAGTGAATCGCAATTTTTCCCCATTATATTAAAAATTATCACAACCCATTTGAACAAGCTGTTCATCCATAAATCATATTTTTCGAAAATCTGAAAATGAAATGCAAAACAAATGTTTGCATGGTTTTTTTAACCAATTCGACCACACATACCTGCCTATATGCGATTTATTTTCAACTATGACTGTTACTTTTATATCAAGCAGCGGTTACTATTAGTTATCCAATTATCCTGCATCTCAAATGCATTTATTTAAATTAACTGGGAAACTCGTAACGATTTCAAATAACAGTACACAAATTCCCAGTGACGGCCATTTACAATACAAATATTACTAAAAATAAATGCCAGGAGACTGTGTTCCATTCAACATAGCACCTGACTTTGCAATCTTCCTGAGGGTTGGTGTGAATCAAACATGGTGCGAATCGACCATTCCCTTTTGTGACTGTTTGTTGTCAGACTGAAACACACCTTCCTTCTTGCTGTCATTATGACTTACCTTTTACAGAATAAAACTCTTTCTGTCGTGAATATTGCTAAAACTCACCCACCTTATTAAAGTATGACGTAGAAAAAGCTTGAAGTGTGTTAATTTAAAATATTTTTATACTGTACCAATGACCCAGACTTAGCTTAGCTGGTGCTAACTCCACAAAAACCAGGGCCAAACACAAATTTTGCCCCCCAATCCCCAAAATTTGCATCCAAAACAAAAAGAAATCATGTCCTAAAGGACCTCCATAGTATGACTCTACTGCGCATGCGCAGTGACGCAGTCATCCCGAAATTGGCGCCAAATAGCATTCTCTGTTTGGCCCTTCATCAGTCAACATCTCACTGATCTTTGTGCTTGTAAATCTCAGTTTAAAGGATGCCAGACACGTAATTCTTGGAGAAAATGTGATTCTAAGGAGGATAGAAGGAGGAGAGGAAAAAAGAAGTGGCAAAAAATAATCAGGGCTGTACTTAAAATTTTTTGTTGAAATTATGTTAAGTTGCCTATTTTCGAGGCAAACGCCTCTTGTTGTCATTCTTGCTAATTGTTGCACTGCTTATTCAGTGTTTCCTCTCCCCTAACCTTCTAAAGTCCCCCCTTGCAATTCTCCCATGCTTTTGGCATATTTTTGAGAAGTTTCATTTCTAAAAATTCCCTGGGAGAGTTGCTTGGTTACAGAATGTTTTCTGTTATTTTCCCCATAGTTACGTTTTCACCCATGGGTGTATAACGTTTGTGTTCTGCATCTTCCATCTGATGTTCTGCAGATTCTCCCCTGGGAGTCTCTGTTTTGCATCAGATAGAGTGTAATTGATGACTGATTCCGGGCCAGTTTTTTCAGTGCCTGGAGTCATGTTTTCTTCTGTGTTTACACTGTTTGTTTTCATTGGCAACAGCCTTTTTTGAGGGGGGCTTTTTGCCTTTGAGGTAGTTTATCTCATTATAAGATACATTTATATTATCCGAAAGTGTCTCATTAATTATTTTATATAATTTTAAAATTTTTGACCACACTTTGCCATCGGATCCATCGAGGCTCAACGTTACTTTTCAGCAACTTGGGCTTCTCTGAAAAAATATTTTTTCAAAATTATTTTGTTTTGCAATTGTTTTTTCATTTATTAATGGATCATGTTATTATGTATCTTTGTGTCAGGGGTTTTTGTGAGTAACTAGGACTTATTGTTGTTCTTTCACAATGAAGGGAACTTGTTCAAATTGTAATAGGAAGAAATCTTCCTCTGACTTTCATGATTATTGCATTAATTGTAGTCAGTGTTCTCGCATTAATCAGTGTCCTGTATGTGAACATTGGGATGAGAAACATTGGAAACGTGTGTCACGATATGTTGTTTCTGGAGAAAGAGTGATGCCGGCTCTTTCTCCACAAGGTCACTCTACTCTCTCAGTTTCTATTTCAGAGGAACCAGAACAGGGTGATGTTTCCATGTTATCTTCTTCAAGTGTGCGTCCGTCGTCACAATTAAATACAGAGCTAGCGGCAAAAGTGCTCATGGAGATTAGACAAATGTCGTCCGCTAGCTCGCCCGGTGTAGCGTCCATTCACCGAATGGTTCGGCAGCCGGGTTCGTCCGATGCGGTCCAAGAGGAAATTTTGGGTGATGCGAGCACTATAAAAATAATAGATGCACACCCAGTGACGGCGGATAGTGAACGAGAACGGAGGAAGCCTTTTAGTCCGGTTCCTAGCTCGTCCAGGTCCAGCCGGGCCGCGAGCGAGAGAGGCCCCTCTCTCGTACAACAACATCTGGGACCAGATGTTGTGGTACAAAATGTGTCTTTAGCGGAGCATACGTCCGTCGCTCGGGACGCTCCGTTGTATAAGCAGTCCGCAGAGACTGTTAAGGCTTCCTCTTCTCGTCGGCGCACACGACCGCACCTTGGCTGCGTGACCTCCGATATTTTGCCAGCTTCGCCGATGAAGGATTCTTCGGCGACCAGGTCACACCATCCGGCAGCCAGGGATTCGAGACCGATGGACTCCGGACGTTCGCATAGGAAAAGTATGCGGGAGCCATCTGATGCGGAGCTGCCCTCGGCGAAGCAGCGAAAGACCGCTCCTCCGCAGGTCTCGACGTCGGACATTCTAGTGCAGATAGCACAGCTTATCGCAGCATCCCAGCAGCCGACAGAAACGGTGTCGGATCGAGAATTATCCGACGGCGCTGGGTCGGTACGCTCCGCCGAAGCATCGGGGGCGGACGACCGGGAACATTGGGAGGTCCGACCGGATGGTGAAAGGGATACGGATGAATTGGAGCTATCCCTTTCGGAACAACACAAAGCTGCCGTGGACTTCATCCGGCACTTTCTTCCTCAAGTTGTTCCGTCGGGCCAGACTGCTGCGCTTCCGGACAGGAGAATTATAGCGTCATTGGACTCTGATTTTTTCGAGCGGTTCAGGGACATCGCTCCCGAGTTTCCGTCGCAGTCCAATAATGTTGCAAGAACATTTGAATTATTGAACGACGCTATTTTTAAACTTGCTTCCAGGACGGGGAAAGCAGGCTTCTTGTCCGCAAATACTCTCAACCTGCCTTTCATTAATGCAAGGAATAAATTCGACACGGCAGGTCAGGGTATACCGAGAGTTCCTCTGCGTATGGACGACGAGGCGGAAGACTTAGAGCTATCATTACCGTCGTCAGCTTCTATTCCAACCGCAGTGTTGGAAACAGCTATTGCGTCTAACAGAGCCAATTTAGATGCCTTATCTTACGCAGATCACCTTACTAAGGCGTTATCACTGCGTCTTCAAGGGGAAGAGTTTCAGGATATACAATCCTCCTTAAGACTTCTTTCAAGGGCAGTAGCTTATTCCACGTGTAACTCCGCCCTTTCAGTGGCAAATCTGGAGTTGGTTAGACGTGACGCAGCCCTGTCTACATCCACACTAGTGGATTCTAAGGTGAAGAACTCTCTTAGAGTCGCTTCGGTCTCAGGAGATCTTCTCTTTGACGGCAAGCTTTCCGCTATTTATGATAATATTAAAAAGAAAGCTAGTGATTCTCTGTTGTTTAGATCCGCTCCTAAAAGGTCGGATACAGCAGACACGAATAAGGCGGGCACTTCTGGGTCTTATCCGCCCAAGAGAGGTTCCTATAGAGGTTCCGGTGCGTCCTCTAGCTCTTATTCGAGAGACCGTCAGGATAGTGACTCTCGTTCGGGACGTCCTTCAGGCCGGGACAATCGGTCGGACGCCCCGAGGTCGACGAGGCGAGGTGCGGGTCGTGGAAGGCGTGGCTTCTCCTACCGCAGGCCTCGCAGATCCAGGAGGTGATGGCTCGAACCTCTATCGCGTTCCGGTTGGCGGAAGGTTGTCGAGTTTTTCTCAAGAGTGGGCGTCGATTACGGACGACCCGTGGGTGAGAGGAGTGACTTCGGAAGGTCTAAAGATATCCTTCAAACGAAAGCCTCCATTAACTCGAAGTCCAAAGTGGACTCATCTTCCGTCAAACCCTCAGAAAAGAGACGCTCTGCTATCAGAGGTGCAGTCTCTTTTAATGAAGAACGCGGTAGAGGTCGTAGAAAACCAGGAATCGCTGGGATTCTACAGCCATCTGTTTCTGGTTCCGAAACCAGACGGCTCGTTTCGTCCAGTCATAGATTTGAGCTGGATAAACAAGCTGATCGTCGCTCCGAAGTTTTATATGGAGACGATTCGATCGGTCAGAGCGAGTATTCGGGTGAACGATTATGCAACGAGCATAGATCTCAAAGATGCGTACTTTCACGTCATGGTACATCCGACATTCCGAAAGTATCTACGCTTCGCAGTCCTAGGAGTGGTGTATCAGTTCCGGGCCATGTGCTTCGGATTGAATCTAGCACCCTGGGCTTTCACTCGGGTAATGAACTCGGTAATGATCTACTTCCGAGCTCATTCGTCTGCGGTAACGTCGGCCTACCTGGACGACATTCTTCAGAGGTACGGCAACGAGTTAACGCTTCAGAACGATGTTCAGAATCTTCTTCTATTGCTCCGACGTCTCGGTTTCATAGTAAACGAGGAGAAGTCGGATCTGGTGCCGTCCAAGTCATTCACTCATCTGGGAATGAGCTTCGAGACGCACAACAATCTCGTTCGTCTGCCGTTAACCAGAGCGAAATTAGTCAGTTGTTACGCTCGCTATTGTCTGAATACAGACAAAGTCACGGCGAGAGAATTTATGAGACTGATAGGTCTGTGCGGAGCCGCCGCGGATCTCATTCCGATGGGACGGCTACGCACACGGCCTCTTCAAATTTTCCTGACTCAGAATTGGAGTGTGAAAATTCATTCGCTCGATGTAGACGTTCTCTTGTCAGATCAAGTGAAACAAGAGATTCAGACTTGGGCAAACATTCAGTGGTTAACTCAAGGAGTTCCGCTGCAGTTGCCGGATCCGAGTTTTACCATTATGACGGATGCCAGTCAAACAGGTTGGGTTGCATCATTAATCCCAACGGATTCGAGATGCCAGGGTCTTTGGGATCCGCAATTCCTGTGCAAGCACATAAACATCAAGGAAATGATGTCAATCTGGCTTGCGTTACGTCACTGGATGGACATTATTCACGATGCTCATGTCCAAATCCTATCCGACAATACGACAGTAGTGGCGTATATACGGAATCAGGGAGGCACTCATTCAGTTCCGTTGTTCAATCTAACGGAAAGAATCCTTCTGTTTGCGTTGGAACATCACGTTCTTCTTTCAGTCCGTCACATACCGGGTCGTCTGAATGTGCTAGCAGACTCCCTTTCACGAAAGGGTCGCTTGTTGCCGTCGGAGTGGACTCTCAACAAACAAGTATTCAATCAGATTTGCTACCAATGGGAACGGCCAATGATAGACTTATTTGCGACACATCTCAACAATCAGTTGCAGACGTATGTGTCCCCGTGTCCGGATCCAAGAGCATTTGCAGTAGACGCTCTATCGATCCCTTGGGACGGAATGATAGGATATGCGTATCCTCCAGCGCCATTAATTCAACAAGTATTGCTAAAGATAAAACAATCTCAATGCAAGATTCTGTTGGTAGCATCTCTGTCGCCACAGAGACCGTGGATAAATCTACTCAGGTGTCTGTTGTGGGACCTACCGCGGAAGCTCCCTCCACGAGAGGATCTTCTTTGGCAGGGGAAATCGCGCCAACTACATCACAACCCGCAAGGTCTCAA
This sequence comes from Pictodentalium vernedei, assembly GCA_031216915.1. Lineage (NCBI taxonomy): Eukaryota > Metazoa > Mollusca > Scaphopoda > Dentaliida > Dentaliidae > Pictodentalium > Pictodentalium vernedei. Next base: position 229,599,288 of record CM062291.1, read on the forward strand.
CCTTCACGTTTTTCCGTTGTGCGGTCCTTCTTGCATGGCAAGCACTTTACAGGACGAGCAGTGGACGCGATTTCTAACTGTAGGAGGACCTCCTCTTCGCTAAACTATGCGGCTAAGTGGAAGGTTTTCCGTCGTTGGTGTAGGGATCATTCTGTTGATATATTTGATCCCTCTATACCAGACATTGCTAACTTTCTAGTATACTTGTTTGACGAAATCAAACTGCAACCTGTTACTATAAAGGGTTATAGATCTATGTTATCTGATACCTATGCACATCATGATAGTTTACAAATTGGATCTAATGTCTCTTTATCGAAATTGGTTAGAAACTTTTCGATAAATAGACCCAGAACTCTTAGATTAATTCCTAAGTGGAATTTAGCTTGGGTTCTCCTTAAATTGAAGGAAAAGCCATTTGAACCTCTTGGGACAGTAGATTTCAAATTCTTATCTTATAAGACAGCTTTTCTCTTAGCTTTCTCTTCTGCCAGAAGAGTCAGTGAGCTTCATGCACTATCGGTGGATGATTCTCATTATCGTAGTGTTGGGAACACTATCACCTTCACTACTAATGTCGGTTTTTTAGCTAAGAATCAGGCTCCTAATAAATATCCGGAACCTATTGTTATTAAGGCTCTTCCGTCTTCAGACGGGCGTAGGCCTTTACTCTGTCCTGTTAGAGCACTACGTATCTATAAACAGAGATCTCAGTTCATCAGAAAGGGACGGAAACGTTTCTTTCTGTCTTTGATGCCTAATAGAAAGGACATTTCAGTCCATTCTATTGCTAGATGGATTCAGTTAACTATCCGTACTGCGTATGAAGATTTATCTTCTTCTCAGCAGTCTGTGCTTAAGATTTCTGCTCATGAAGGAAGAGCTCTTTCTACTTCTTGGGCTTATGCTAATAGTGTTGCTATTGCAGATTTAATGAAGGCTGCTTATTGGTCTCAGCCATCCACATTTACTAATTTTTATCTCAGAAATATTGAGTCCATTTCTGGAGACCTGCATTGTTTAGGTCCGTTATCTGTTGCTCAGAATGTCGTCCACTAAACAGTTGCAACTATAGTTATGCAGGCTTTCTGTTCCGGCAGTGACTCCGTCCGGCTGCCCTCTTCGCTCTGGGCTATTTGACCCAGGGCAAGGGGAAGGGGGGGGCGGGTGTTCCCTTAGGTCACCTGCTTTATAGTGAAAAGCAAGGGAATGCCTCCTCCAAGACAGTATTTCTGAGTCGCTTCCGGGATGGTTTTAAAGTGTAATATTAATGTTTAATTTCATTCATGTCTTATTTTTAAAGTGTAGCTCGGTGTGAAGCATTTGTATATGTCAAGTGTCAAACGGGCTTTAATATACAATACTCGGACACTTTTAAATGATTATAAAGAGTCTCAATTCTCTGGACTACTTTATTTATTGGCTTGCTTTAAAAATAATTAGTATAAGGGTTATACTGGATGTTAATAGAGAACATGAATGTTATTGTGCTCAATTATTAAGGGTAGTGTATCTTTCTAATTTAAATATTAAATAAGAAAGATACATGTAAAGCCTAATACTCCTTTTCTCCTTAAGGGGTTACCTCTTTATTTTATAATTGAGCTTATTGGATTTTCCTCTATGTCCTAGGCCCTCCAGCCTGTTTACTATTCAGCTAAGTCTGGGTCATTGGTACAGTATAAAAATGTTAAAAAATTTATAGTAATTTATATATTTTTTATACTTACCAATGACCCAGACGGGGATGGCCCTCCCTGAGTTGGGAACTCTTGCCTCCCCGCTGAGTACATAGCGCTGACCAGGCACTGCCAGTAAGAATGATATTTGGCGCCAATTTCGGGACGACTGCGTCACTGCGCATGCGCAGTAGAGTCGTACTATGGAGGTCCTTTAGGACATGATTTCTTTTTGTTTTGGATGCAAATTTTGGGGATTGGGGGGCAAAATTTGTGTTTGGCCCTGGTTTTTGTGGAGTTAGCACCAGCTAAGCTAAGTCTGGGTCATTGGTAAGTATAAAAAATATATAAATTACTATAAATTTTTTAACTTTCGATATCGATTTACCAAAATGAGCACAATATCTCAAATTTTTTTTAAAGATTTTTTAGTGTCATAAAAAGGTTGCATGCACACCAAAAATGACCATGCGTGTGGGCCTGAGAAACAGAGGTTCTTTTTTTATGGCCTTAATAATAGAACTTTTGCACTCAAAGGATAATACATGGTTAATTTGTTCTCATTTGGAACCAAATTCCTTTTGGCACTAAAATCTTTCATTTGCCACTCCAAAAAATTAATTTGGCACCAAACAAACATTCCACTTGGCACTAAAAAAATTTGGGCCACCATGAACACTGGTCACAAATTGTGTCAAAATCACAAATAGACACTTTTGGGTTAACTGAATTAATGTCATGATCTCTTCCAGAGTGATCATAGAGCCCAGTACCATCTAGTCCCTTTAGCCTTTCACCTAACATAATGGTAAAAATCGACAATCAGATTTTATTATTCTTGTAAGTTTTTCCTGGTAATGTTTTTGATACAAAAAATTTAAATTTTTAATTATTCAGTAGTTTTATTTCAAGTGTTGTATTGTGATAGGTAGAGGATTAAATGAATCAGTGATGATGCCTACTTCATTGAAAACTGGTTAATAAGAAATCCCTTTCAAGCAACTAATTGTGAAACTTTGGGAGCGCAGTGGCTCAGTGGTAGACTGTTGGACTTCTATACTAGAGGTCCCATGTTTGATCCCCGTTTGGGACGACCTGCATTGTGTCCTTTGGCACAGCATTTTATCCCGGTTGCCTACATAGGGGCATGATGACGCTGTGTATAAGGTGTACTGCACGTCGATGGTGCACATGTCTTCAACCACTGTAACCCTGCTTGAGCGGAGCTTGAACAGAGTTAGAATGTTGAGGAGCTGACAGTTGCTCGTCAATGCTCAGTGGTTCTCTCCAGGTACTCCAGCTTCCTCCACCCGTAAAACTGCCATGGTCACAATTAGCCATTGTGCATAAGTATGTGACCTTCAACACCAATAAATAAATAATAAATATTGTGAAACTTCAAATAATTTATCATACCTTCAATAGAGTTATAACTGATGATTGCATATGGATGAATCACTTGATGTATGGTCACATGGGTAAGTAGGCAAATCCTCATTTAGTGAATGTTCTTGTTAATACAGGATAGCTGTGGGTCCTTGAAAATCCTTAACCACTAAAGGTCTAAATCAGACTTTTGCAATATCAGAGCATGGGACATCATTAGGTAGTCCTGCTGACAATAGACAAATCACCCGGGCAGTAATTTCTAGTAAAGTCTTTGCTGCCCTAAAAGGCAGCCAAGACTTGACTAGAAATCACTGTGAAGGTCCTGGACACATACAGGTTGTAATCCAGTGTGAATTCAGGACTACTGCCCAGGCCGTAAAGGTTAAAGGTCCTTGAATTCAAAAATTGATTTCCAAGGCTTTGAAAGCACTTAAAGATGGGTGTGAAACCCAAAGGTCCTTGAAAGTACCTGGAAATGCTTGCAGTTAAGCAGTACATGTACTCTAAAGCCTTTCTTGGAACACATTAAATAGCACCAACAAAGAACAAATGTGAGAGAAATATAATAGGTTCAGTCAGTACTGCACATGCACCCTGATGTTGTAATTCATATATCAAAGCCTTTTAAAGTCTGTAAATTCGGTGCTGTGTAGTCTTTGAAAATTCTTGAATTGACTCCACCACCCCCCCACCCCCCCCCCCCCCCAAAAAAAAAATCCTTAATTTTGGTTCCTGAAATTGTGGGGGTGCCCTGTTATTTTGAGGGGTTTAATGGATTACATGTGTCCATCCTAATGTGTGTCAGTCTATTCATCTGTCCAAAATAAACTTGCAGTCACTTCACCAGTAATTGACAGATAATGAAACTTAGTATGTATCCTGTTCAACATCATATGTCAGTCAAATACTGACAATACAAATTATGGTGCTAAGGGATTTTATTCAAGCAGTATGCTTCTTTGTTGAAAATGTTTTTGTTGGGGCCAAAAAGAAATTTTGTGTCTCAGACACCTCCCAAGTCCTTGAAAATCTGTCTCATACTTCTTTATTTACTTGAAAATCTCTTCAAGTATACAGTTTTGCACTTGTAGAACTAAAGATTTAACCAAATATATCTTATCTCTTGTTCACAAGTTTTTGCCTTGTAACAGTTTATGGGAGAGTGCCTGCAGGCACTCTCCCATAAATTAATACAAGGAAATTCCCTACAGACTAAATAATTTATCTTATCTTCAAAGATAATATGAAGGACATCCACAGAGTTTGAAGCATTTGAGTTCCAATATCTGCACTTGCAAGTAAAGCCCAAATATGGGCTTCTAGCACTCAACCAGTTAAGGAGTTAAATTAATAATTCCAACTATTTTCAGTTTTTATGGATTAACAAAACAAAGAAAACAAAACAGAAGCCTCCCTCATCACAATTGAGGGAAAATTGCCAGAGAAACAAGAGTTTATTTCAATTGGCCTGAATTTTATTTTTCTTGGGGTGTAATAGTATGTATTGTAAAGTCTTTGATTGCATATTTTTCATAAGCCAGGCTGGTATATTGTAGCCAACTTAATTGGATATCTCTTGAACAACCCTGCTAATTGAATGTAACTTTCCAACACAAAATCATTTACCATGCATGCACCTTCAGTACAAATTGCACCTGTTAATTGCATAGGGGTTGCAGAGCGCAAGCTCCTGTTAATTGAATAGAAAATTTTGTGATATGTCAAGGAATTACTCAGACAGTTGCTGACTTCTTGTTTATTGACCTATTTGGCCTAAGTACATCCATTACAAGCATTTAATCTTCTTTTTTGACAGAGCTCCACGAATGTTAAGTTTATCTCTATAATACAGGAATGTCCTTGTTAATTAAATAATTTTTATTGGGAAAGTGGCTATTAAACAGGTTTCCACTGTTTTTAATTAACTTAGTACATGCTTGAAGTGCATATTTGAGCTTTATTAAGAAATGTGTGGTGCTATATAATTGACGTGCTTAATATTCCTGTGAATGTGCTTCAAATTTAGTTCAAATAAGATATAATTTGTTTTCTTATAACTTATTCGATAGTGCCTATAGGTACTCTCCAATAAATTGTTAGAAAATGAATCCTTGTTAAGAAATTTTTGTTACCAGAATCCAAATTAATCCATCTCTCTCACTGTACCACTGTATGGTGTTGTGATTAAACTGGAAAGGGTCTCTGTGAAGGATAATTATAACAAGTTGTATACTTTGGATTTGAAACCTCCCTTTAGTATGTTAGTGTGGCATCACTCTTTTTCCGCCTTTAATTAGAATAAGTATGTTACATTATTAGTTATACTGGCCTTTGGCAGAGCACACAGCTCTGTGTACCCAGTCTGAATTTTATGTACCCTGAGCCACAGGCTCAGGTGCAGTATATAAAATTATGACTGGGTGCATGGGGTTGTGTCCTCTTCCAAAGACCAGTATTACAAATTAGCCATAGCAGAAAGCTAGTAGTGCTGTGTGGTATTCCAATTTTTTGGTATTACAGGGATATTGAAAACCATACCAACACCAAATCAAAATATCGCTTATTTCGGTATTTATATTTTTCTGCGAAATTCACAGAAAGTCAACTCGTCAAGGTGGATTGTAAATGTAAAAGCCTGTAGGCCGCATATTTTGATCGAATTGATAAGAAAACATGCAAATGTGAACTTTGTAAGCGACAGGTAGCAGCACAAAAATGGCAAGTTGTTAACTTAGTACTTCCGTATCTGAAGAAATACTGACCTGTTCCACTGTTCGGAACATTCAGGCTGATTCAATATATATTTTGGAAATTACTGTTTGATTTATTCACAGGGGACATTAGAGATCAGGTGGGTGGTTGACTGGGGGACAGTTGGTTGGAAATAATCCACTGGTATTGACAATTCAGTACGCTGACAACTTGACATACAAGTAATACTGCCTGTACTGCGATTTTTTTATAGCATTTCGTTCAATTCAGCATTGCTATTTTAAGTTGCAAATTCTTTTAACAGCTGATCATATGAAGTCAGGAACCAGAAGTGAAATAAGTGAACACTGATAGAGTGATTCACTCAAAATCCCCTATGATTTCAACTAGATGTGTGTCATAAAGCATGTTATTTTACATGTTTATCAAGGATGAACCACACAATGAAAGGTGGATGACACCATGTCATTGACGCTTTCCATGATTGGCAGTGATTGCACAATGTTTTCAAAACTGGGATTATCATAGAGAGATTAATTACAGTTGCATTACTTCAATTTACTTGCATATTTGTGTGGATATTGGACACTGGATTCACTGGACAGTGGACATTAATCTTGTTGCCACTTTGAAAGCTAAGGGGGGAGGGACTGACCAAGAGTGTTACTACTAGCGAAAACTTCCCGAAATGCCTTGAAGTTGAAGAACATACATGCTTCTTCTACCTGATTCATTGGGGGAGAGGCATGGTATGAAGGACGTGGAGGCCAACTGATTATCTTGGCAAGTTATTTAATGAATCACTCAATTCAGTGTGATGATTCACACTGAATCAGGTGATTCATTAAATAACTTGCGAGATTAATCAATTATCACTTTTGAATTAACTTGTCAAGTTCATGAGATGTCAGCGCTGAACCTGTTAAGTTACTCTATGGTTGAATGTTGGGAAATTGGGTCAGTTTTGACTACTTTCAGTTTTCTGTGTATATACCGAATACCGTACCGAAACCGAGGTATTTACCAGAAAAATACCAATACCGAACCTGAAATTTCAATACCGCACAGCACTAAAAGCTAGAGTAATCACATTAAAATAACAATATTTCAGAATGTTCTAAGTATTTACAAGAAGTTTCACCTGCCAAGTTATTATTTTAATCTTAGCTGATACAAATTGCAGTCTGTATGGTTCCCAATCTTTTCATGTTTACATAAGTATTTACATTTCAAAACAAACAGAACTCTGTTTTTAGAGATAATCATTTTCTTGGTACATTTTTAAAGTGGGATTTATCTCCCTTGATGACATAGTTCCCGCCAATGGACCTCTGGGTTAAACCTGGAGGTCCATTGGCTGAAACATTGCTTGTGTTTTTTGTCCATATCTACAGAATTTGAAAGTGATACTTTGGATGATATCTCCACTTCACAGGTGATTTAGTTACAATCCATTCTCCACATACTGTACCATGACAAAGTGACCAATCAAAATACAACAGTTTTCTTTGCAGTATGACAAAATAGCATATAACCAGCCTAATGAAATCAAATGACACCAAAAATGAAAAAAAATAGTTATTGAAGAATTTTGTTTGCAAGTGTCCTCTGCCTTTCATTTTAGGTAAAGGGTTAAGTACTTAGCTTGAAATATATAGATTATTATTGAGATTTATTGATTGTTGTTAATTTTTATATTATGTTTGCTTCACATTTCCACCTCATTAAATATTTTATATTTTTAATATTCTCAAAAAAATTGTACTCAAATAGTTGTAATCTTAACTATTGAAGTCATTTAAAAAAATTGTATGCTTTTGGCGTACAAAAATAATTCTCACATATCAGTTTTATATGATAATTCAAATGATTTTTCACAAAATTGCTTATACAATGTATTTACATATAGTATTTTCTTTTTTAATTTTATGCTGCTTATAAATGTATTTGTAATTTATTTTGAAACACCTGTCACAATTTTTCTTGCAATAATAAATTTTACTTTGCCTGCATGTAATTGTTTTTTTCAGAATGTGCTCTTGGGCTGGCACGATTTTGAAATTTCATGATCAACTTTTGAAGAAGAACAATTGTTTTCCATATAGTTGTTTCTAGAGGCCACAAAGTATGATTGAAGTCGACTTTAACCCTTTATCCAACGCAGACTATATCAAAATTTATTATTTTAAATATCATTTTTTGAAGTTTTAAAAAAAATTTCAACAAAACCATATCATGTGACCCTTCGATGGAATGAGCTCGTCGAGCTAGTTCCAACGAGGGGTCACATGACATGGTTTTGTTGAAATTTTTTGAAAAATAATATTTTTTCAACTGCTGAATTTGCATATTACGCGGGTGGATACGGGCGATTCGTTGGGTAAAGGGTTAATCTTCCTATATGACCTCTAAAAACAACTATATAGAAAACAATATTTTGGATCATTAATTCCTCAGGCCGGACATTCTTTAGGCATACAGGTATGCTGCACTCTTACTGCTCGATGGGAAAATTCAGACTTTTGACCATCTCAGGCCCAAACCTGAGTCTTGGTTCAGGTTTGATCCTGAGATGGTCATGTGTCTAACAATAGCTGCATTGAGATTTTAAGAAGGCAACTGCACTCCTTGGCAAATTGAGAATGACAAATATTTGTACTCCCATACTTTCTAGTGTCGTGTTATTGTTTTATACTTCTTTCCCATATCAATTACAATGTATTTTGATATTCTACAGCCACTGGCACTTCTTACGAGCACGATGGGGAGGGGAGTAATAACTAATAATTCACCAGTAAAGGAGTGATGAAAATCCATAATCTTCAGCTTTGAAATTATAGTTGATTATGGGCATTTCCAATGATGAGTCGACTTCTCAATTAATTATGACAGGTCTGATTTGTTAAGATTCAGGGTGGGACATATGTCAATATGAACAGTTAATTTTGCTTCAATGAGAATATGAGCATGCCTATAGAGAAAATATGAAACATAACTATCATGGCACAAGCATTTGTCTACAGAGCTCAAATATGAGCTTCTAGCTGGGACCCTGCAAATCTCAAATTTGAGTCAAATCTAATCAGACAGGTGATTTTGAATTGAATTGAATCTCGAATCGAATCTCATTGCTCTCTGGGTTGTAGATATTGAACATTGTTAAAACCATGGAATATAGCAATATTGTCAGTCTCCAGTCAATATAGGTTATTATCATCAAGTGGGTTTCCGAGATGTTGTATTGAAGTCATGATCTTGTTTTGGGCATATATCGAAGATTCCATTAGGACAAGTCGATAATTGACCCAGAGGCAAGGTCAAGGCTTCAATACACTATCTCAGAAACCCACTTGGTGGTAATAAACAATTTATCTTACAATATCCCTTTCTTGACTTGTTTGCATATATCTTGACAATCATTCAGCGTCTATGAATTGATTTTTCTTGAATGAAGACCGTGACGTCATGGTATTGCAATCTTGCACTGTGCATGACATGATCCCCATTCATTGTTCTACTTGTACTATAACCACTGAAGGTAATAGTTGTGTTTCAGCCCTGGGTTCCTTTGTTATATTTTTAGGTTTAATGGTAGGCCTATATAAAAATATCATAATGGCAAAGAACGATCTAGCCTAATTTATTTCATTGAGTTGGTGATATAATTATTATTTAATTACTATTATCAAGAATGGTGGCCTTGACATATGTATTCAGTTTTCGATGAGTGCCGACAAATATTATTCTCTCTTGAATCAAATGATTGCATGTGTGGTTGCTACCCTTAGTACAGATTTGTATTTGGTCCAGACATTTTTACTTGTATTGGGGGAAAATACACTTTTGTTCAGGCCTGAAAATAAGCAGTCTGATATTTGCAGAATGAGGTCCCCAGAGGGTGAATTTGATGATGCTATCCCATACAGTGGGCCAATTTTTCCTCTGCATACCTCTTTCCGTTTAGTTTTGAGACCCTTATTCAGATTGAGGTTCACAGAGGGTAAATTTAATGATGCTACCCTGCTGTGCAGGGTAGCATCACTAAATTGACCCTCTGGGGACCTCATTTTGCAGATGAGAGTCTGCTTATTTTCTGGCTTGTTTTTGTTGTAAGACAAAGTATCGTATTCAATGGTGACTTATCTGTTTGGCATGTCAGTAAAACAAGTGGAATATTTCAGCAATGGAATCAAAGTAGTTTCCTTGAACTCTTCTATCATCAGATCTCCTGCAGAGGAGACTTGATGATAGAAGTGTTCAAGAGTATACACTTAGTAGGATTTTGAGAATATCTCGACAGTTACAAAATTTCCAAATCAGCCAGACTTCAGTCCAGAGGCAGCAGAAGTGCGATAAAAATTGGAGGGCACAACCTTTCAAGGCTACCATAGTTCGGTCAAGTGGGAAAAAATTTTAAATCATATATCAGTAAATGTACAATGACATACTGTAGTGTCTCGTTTAGATGAGCATGCCACGGTATGGTCACTGTTCTGTCCATTTCTTCTACTTCAATCATCTTCCAACCTGAAGGCTACCCTTTGGGTTGGAAGATGGTTGAAATAGAAGAAGCAGACCAAAGTGACCGAAGGTGGGATTCCTTGGCCAAATGTTTCTTGGATTTGCAAATAATATATTACTGGAATGTCTGTATATTGACACATTTGCATGGGCCCATTTTAAATCATTTTGTATCACACATGTCTGTGGAAAAATGGGGGGGGGGGGGGGGGGGGGCATGTATCCCCTGGTTTCGTGGCCTCTGCTTCTGTCAAATCGAATCATCTGGACCATTTTATCAAATCAAACCTTGAAGCTTTGGAGGGTTCTACTTCTAGCATGCTGTTACAATGTACCTTTATTTCGATAAACTAAAATTCAAACTTCAAATCATGATTCGCCTTGTGTAACAGAAATTATTTATTTATTTATTGGTGTTTAAGGTCACATACTTATGTACAATGGCTAGTTGTGACCGTGACAGTTTTACAGGTGGAGAAAGCTGGAGTACCCGGAGAGAACCACTGAGCATCGATGAGCAACTGTCCGCTCCTCAACATTCTAATTGTTCAATCTCCGTGCAAGCAGAGTTACAGCGGTTGAAGTCGTGCACCATCAATGTACAGTATGCCTTAGTACACGGCATCATCGTGCCCCAATGTAGGCAACCGGGATAACGTGCCTTGCCCAAGGACACAACACAGGTCGTCCTGGATGGGGATCGAACTATGGACCTGGACCACTAGCATAGAAGTCCAACATTCAACCACTGAGCCACCGCGCTCCCAAATAGAAATTAGAGACAGACATAAGGAATTAAATTCTTAATTCACTACATTTACGACCAAATCAGATTGTTCAGGTTTAGTAACATTTATATTTCTCTCAGTGATTCACTGTTCATATTCACATTCAGTTACCTGTTCACCAATCACGATAAGAAGACAACTTCTGTAAAATATCATTTTGAAGAAAAATTTTTTGGGACTTCTAAAACATAGCTGATGGCTCCTCATTCCAGTGGTGGGTTAAAGCTATGTTTTGGATGCAAACATCTATATATATATTGCAGTGTGTTGTATGTATAATATGCATGTGGGTAGGAGGGGTAGGTTGTAATCACAACTCCTTCAGTATGGTTATCACTGCATGGCCAGAAATTGTCAGGAGTTGCAGAGGAAGGGTATCGTGCACAATATATTTTTTTTCCACAAAAGAAAGATTGAGGATATGCTTATGCATTATGATTTTCTGGGGGTCAAGAACAGAGGATTCGCCTTGATAAAGGTGTTTTTGACTGAACAAACCCAAATCTTTAGGTAAAAATAGAAAGAGATCTCTTTGTATCCAAAAAATAATCGCTTATGTCTCTAAGCCCACAGAATGAGTTACCCAGTTAGGTTAAGCAGTAATAAAACCTGAATGACAATTTTTGCAAATAGTACTGGGTGGATAATGGGTGGATAATGTTAACTAAAGGATTGAAAGCAGTTTTCCTGTGGCCACTGAGGGATTGTTTATTTATCTTTATTGGTGTTTATAATGACACTTTAAACACATCGTGTCAGACAATTTTGCTGCTGAGGTAAGCTAGAGTATCTGGAGAGAACATCTTAACAGCAGGAATCAACAGTCAGACTCTCCAACTCTCCTTGTGCAGAGTTAGCAGTAGTTGAAGACAAGTGCACCATCTACATGCAGTACGCCTTGGTGCACAGCACTATCGTGCCTCACATGGTCAATTGGAATTAAGTCCTTGCCCAAGGACACAATACAGTTACCTCTGGCAGGGATTGAACCATGAACTCTACGGTTTGAAGTGCAATGCCATAACCACCGAGCCACTGCATTCCCTGGTAGAGTGCTGCAACCCCATATTTGAGCTTTATTCTGAAGTTCAAATACTGCAACTTAAAAGCTTCATATTCTGTACGTGTGCTTCATATTATCCTTGAAGTGAAATAATTTTGACTCTTAGGATTTGCCTTGTTACAGTCTATGGGAGAGGTGAGCTCATTCCAATGAGGAGTCATAAGATTAGCTATGTTTTTGTGACAAAAATGAAAAAGTAATGAAAATTGAATGGTGAATTTTGTGAATAATGCTGGCCAGTTTTGGTCATTATGTTGGGTAAAGGGTTAAATGTTATATCACAAGTCTTTCTCTTATTTCTAAAGTCATATCTCTAGTCTCTGGCCCATCAAAATATTTCCTTACAAACATGAGCTTGACTCTGATGTAATATTCTGAACATGTGCATAAGTATGATAATATACATACATGTATATATTGAAATTGCAGTGAATGCTTGTGAGCAAGCCTGAATATAAGCAACCTGTCATTTGCAAAATGGGGTCCCCAGAGGGTGAATTTGCTGATAATCCCATACAGTGTTCCAATTTATCCTCTAGGTACATCTTTCTGTTTTGGCTTGAGACCTTAATTCAGGCTGAGGTTCACAGAGGGTAAATTTTGTGATGCTACCCTGCTGTGCAGGGTAGCATCACCAAATTCACTCTCTGGGAACCTCATTTTGCAGATGGCAGTCTGCTTATTTTCAGGCTTGCTTGTGAGGCATATTTGAAAGATCATCCAAAAACTTGTATACCAGGTATAGTCAGATGATACTGAATTCTTTGAATGGAACTTGATGAGATGTTGTCTTATTTTCATGACAAAACAAACTCTATCCCATTGGAGATTTTAGAATATCCCTTGTTTACTTAATATTGTTTTCCAGCAAATCTCCTTTTGCCAGACATCTGATGGCAAACTGACCTGTTAATGGCATACAGGTTATAATTCTGTGGGAACCCCAGGAAGTGAAGCAATGTTTGTATACTGTGGTAAACAAGCACTGTTTTACTGGTAAAATAGGATCTGGTAACCTGTGGAAGTCCACTAAATGAGCAACATGGGTATAAACAGTTGGCTGGACTTGACTTTGTGTCCATGTTGCAGTCACGATTAGCCATTGTGCAGAAATATATGATCTTAATCACCAATAAATAAATACAGTAAATACTTGTTATAAATGAATTTTTCATTAATTGCATATAAAAAGGTTTATACATCAAAGACCTAATTTGGCATGAGGCATTGCCAAAAAAATTGATTTATTATATCTTGTTTGGTAGAGCTATCAGAGCTCTGTCAAACAAGTTACATTAAATTAAATTCTTGATTTATCATCAGAAAGCTGGTAATTCAAATAACCCTCCCCCCCCCCCCCACTCATCCCCCCACCCATGAGCACGCTGGGAAGTGGATCAGTACTTCTCTTCTGTTGTAAACAAGTTCTGTTTTAGTGGTACAAAAAGGGGGCATGGTGGCTCAGTAGGTAGAGGTGCAGACTGCAAGCTGAGCTGGGTTCAAATCCCACCTACAGCAACTGCGTTGTGTCCTTGGGCAAGACATTTCACCCTCATTGCCCACGTGGGGGCATGGTGGCATTGTGTACTAAGGCATACTGCACGATGATGGTACACTTGTCTTCAACCAATGCTAACCCTGCTTGTGTGGAGGTAGTATGTTGGGGAGCCTGACAGTTGCTTGCCATTGCTTGGTGGTTTTCTCTGGGTACTCCGGCTTCCTCTACCCATAAAACTGTCCAAGCACAGGTACAAGAATTTTTTCTCGTATTGTGGTAATGAAAAAGCTAGATATCCTGAAAGTAACCTTAAATGCCAATACTTGTCTAAATGAATACAAACTTGTCGTTAATGGAATATTCTTTTATATGAATATGTTTCGCTTTATTCAGGTAGCATGTTCAGGGCTTATATTTCAACAAGAATCTGAGAATCAATTCCTGCAAAAATTTGCATATTAAAACCAGAGAGAAACATAGTAGATTCTCGCTCGACCTCTACTAGGATTTGCGAGAAAAGAATTGAGCCAGTTTAATCCTTTGCCTTACATAGGGCAACAGATTAACCAAAACAAGGCTAATATGACCTGAAATATTCTGACACCATGTCTATAAAATTGTACTAATATGGCTGTCATTCTGACCGGCTCGATGAGCTGGTTCCAACGACATGCATATTTGTAAGGTTTTATTGGTAAATACTGTTCATTTTTTAAAAAATTCAGTTGACGTTTCAGAAATTAAAAAGCTGTCCTAGGTAAAAGGTTAACATGTCTTATCAGTATACAACCATGGGTTCAACCATGGTGGTCTCATGGGATCCTGGGACACTCGCAGGAGGTATGGATTCTCCCAACCATTTTCACGAGAATCAAAATGAATTCTCCCTAATTTAGATGAAATATAAACCCTGCAAGTTCCATTATTTATAAACTTACACCAGTCAGGGTCCTACAGCTCCTTGAATTTCTGGAAAATCCTGAAAGTTTAAAATCCTTTGACAAGGGCCTGGAAAGTACTGGAATAGAGCAATCTTCATTGGAAACCTTTGAATAATGTTAAGGTGATCAGAAGAGATTCATTTCATCAATATTCAGCTTGCTTCACAGCAAGCTTAATATTGCTGGAATGTTGACCTCTCATCTTGTAATATGAAGAGATCAGTGCTTTAGATTGCAGGTATGATTATGATAGGACACTAACCCATTACTTGACGAAAATGACTGCATCCACCTGAGTAATTTACAAACTGAGCAGTTGAAGGAAAAAAATTTCAACAAACCCTATCAAGTGACCTCTGAGAAAAAATAATATAACAAATTTTGATATAGTGTGTATTGGGTAAAGGGTTATATTTATTTATTGGGGTTTAACGACACTTTCAACAGCAAGGGTCATCTCGTGTCGGACAGTTTTTACGGGTGGATGAAGTCAGAGAGAGAGCAGCAGCAAGCAACTGTCAAGACTCCTCAATATACAAACTTCACACAAGCAGGGTTAGAGTTGGTTGATGACAAGTACACCATTGACATGCAGTATGCCTTAATACACATGAGCAATTAGGATAAAGTGCCTTGCCCAAGGACACAACACAGTTACCCCTGGTTGGGATCGAACCATGGACCTTTCAGTTTGTCCGATGCCATAACCACTAAGCCACTGCACTCCCAGATAAAGGGTTAAAATAGAATATAATATGCAAAAATTCCCTCAGCTGACATGTTCATGTTAACGATGTGCAGTTCTTGAAGAGGAACTGCCTTTTCTCATTGGAACCCCAGGAAGTGGAGCAGTGCTTGTTTACTGTGGTGAACAAGTTGTGCTTTACTGGTAAAATAGGACCCTGAACCAATGCCAGGGGTGAAAGTCCTCTGAAGTGGACGTCATAGGTATAAACAATTGGCTAAATTTGACTTCATCACCACGTTGTCATCATGAAGGTAGCCAAAGATGCTGAAAGTGACCTTAAACACCAATAAATGCAGGAAAGGACTCCCTTGTTTTTTTTACCCAGAAAATCTCCTAAACTCCTTGAATTTCTCATCCCTAGTGCCTTGAAAATCATTGAAAATGTACTGGGAATGTCCTGTAAACTTTTTGAAATGACTTCTCGTTCAAGTGCATGAACTCTGCCAAATTTTTTCATTGTTCATAACTACGTAATTGTGGATGTTATACCCCAAAGATCCCATATTTACTTTGAAAATACATTCAGATTGAGAAGTCCTGAAAACCCCTATGATTTCAGCACATTTCTAGGTGTCTACATTCCATAAAAATACTGAACTGAATAAAAAATGAATTAATGAGTTATGTTATCAAAAATGATTAACTAATCAAAGGAAGCTGGTCTTCCCTGTATTTTTATACGGTAAAATTTTTTGATTTTACATGTATCTTTTTAAAAACATTCCACTATGTGCATTTTGCTTTCATAAGATGTGAATACCGTGTGATTTTTTTTTTTTCTAACTTTAATGAATATATATTTTTCAATGGTTGTAATAAAAATTGATAAAAAAAATTATTTTCTCAGTTATTTAGTTTTTCACACTTTGATATCAGCATACAAACATTTAACTCTTAACCTGCTGAGTATTCTCAGGATATTTTTCATCAAATCTGGTCATGGCTGCTCTGAATTCATCTAAATTCAATGCAAGAAATCAGTGGTGTGAAAATTCATGCAGAATACAGAAGGAAAATTTGATTAAATGTGCCCAAATTATACTTATTTCAGTGGCAAGAGAAATCTTGTCCTGGGCAGGAATATCCACCCACAGTATGCAGGGAGTTAAAACCCTCAAGTGAAATTATTCAGTACAAAATATTTATCTAGGGTTATGCTTCCAAGGTTCCCTCCTGTTCCTGGTATACATTTATTATCTGCCTTCTGCCACTTCCCAAGTCCGGCTTTTTACTGACGACACAAGTTTTCCTTACTATCAATTCTATCTCTGACTGTGACATTCTGTAACAAGACCTTCACCAACATGAAAATTCGATGGAAATGCAGAGTATGGAGTTCAATCCCAGCAGATATCAAGCTGTCCACATCACGAGAGAATAGAGATCATAGACCTGTGAAATTCAGTTTTAAGCTCCACATCCAAAATTTAGAATCAGTACCAAATTAAATATAATTAGGGGTTACCACCTCAAAAGATCTGAATTGGAACACTCATATCAACAAAATCAGTACAACAGCTAACAGAATATTTGGATTTATTTGTAGAAATATCACTGCTAAAAATATCAAAACACTAGCTTATAAAATTCCTGTCCATTCCCAACTGATTGGGTGCTAGAGACCACTATCATGGCACTACTGAAAAGCTTGATGATTGTTCAGCAGTAGAACACAGAATGTTTATATGGAATTTGGTACAATTTATTGGAGAGTGCCAGTAAACACTCTCCAAATGAATTGTGACAAATCAATTATTTATCATTACAATCTTACAAAACTAAGGCTCTCCATTCTTTTAGCAAAACAAATCTGTCCAAAAAATACGTGTTGCAAATCTTCTTTGCAAAATAATTTAGCACTCTACCAGTTAATTAGAATATGTGTCCACTGTTTGCACGTCAACAAAAAGTAACAACTGCTGAGCTCTCATTCCACTAGTCTAATTCTGTTTTCGTGGTTATGGGCTATTTGTTTACCCACTTTTCGCAAAGTTTACACGCAGGAGACAAGATGTGATATGATGTCCTTTTACTCACTGAGATATGTAGATATTGTTTCGTGTCCAAAACACAGCATTTACCAATAATGTAACTCACAAAATGTCTTATTCTGCAATATGGGCCCTCACCATGTGGAGCCCTCATTCCCGCACCTCGCAGGAAGCACCATTGCTAATTCGGAGCCCTGAACCTTCAACCTACTGGAGGCTGACCTGAGGTCTATCTGAGGTGACCATATATTAAAAACCTACCACAGTTACCTCCTATGGAAGTGGTATTCACAGTTGCCCAGCCCTAAGCTATGAATCGTATTAATTCCCCCTGCACACCACAGGAGGGGCCATTTACAAGTCTGAGCCTTGAACCTTCGACCTACTAAGGGCTGATCTAAGGTCTATCTACGGTGACCAGACATTAATAACCTACCACAGCTACCTCTTATGGAAGTAGTACCCACGGGCACCCATTCCTTATCTGTGAACCGTATGGCAATACCTAAGAACCAAACAGAACCCTCCCACCTCATCTTTAAAGAGGGATAGAGGACACGGTTCGGCACGGAAGTGGGCACTTCTCTACGTGGACCACCCACACATGGACCGAAAAAAATCCTTTAACCCTCTGCACACTGATGTCAAAATGGCAGTTTTCAGTAGCAAATATTTCCCATAATGTAGTTTGATATTTAACCAAATATACCTTGTTTGACAGAGCTCAGTGAGCTCTGTCAAACAAGATATAATTGGTTAATTTCATAGTTAAACAAGAGAAAAACAGTGATTGGAGAAGATTCTGTGCACAGCCAGCGTGGTAGGGGCTTAATAATCGGAAATGATGCAATCTCCAAAACTAAGTAATCTTGAGAAAATATATTGTTCCAATAAACATTTGAAGCATTCTTCTGGCATCTTTCATCACTGTTGAAAATTCCAGATAAATAAAGAGGGTGATTTGATTACTTTTTGTACCTTAAAAATACAATTGACTATTGGTTTGTTTTTGTTGGGAATTCCCTGAAAAATATGTGCACGTGACTGGTACTTCCCTTCCTGTCAGTATTTCTCTCTTACTTGTTGAATGGCCCTCTGCTTTCGGGTCAGAAAAAGTTTTCTGAAGGGCTATACTTGACAAAGATATTTGAACGCCAAAATTAAAGGGATGCGATCATACTTTTTTTCGCCTGAAGGTTATAATGGTCGCCTATGGGGAAATATTTGGTATTGTGATACCTGTACGAAATATCCGTGACTCTCAGGGCTTTGAGGTAGTCAAACGAAACGAAATAAAATATGGCTAGTGGAACTAGGGTATAAAAACGGGTGCCATGGTGATTCGCCGTGACATCTGTTTTTTGATAGTCTCGTTCCACAAGCCACGAATTTAATAGGTACGATATAATAATAATAATACTTTGATTGGCCGCTGATTTGTCTCGGTTCTCAGATGAGAAGGCCTTGGTTACCTCTGTACTCCCAACTGCCCCCCTATTCCCACGCTTCTTCTTTCCCCCAACACTCGGAGACGAACTGCTTGATGACATCCCTTGCCACATTCTTCCCAGTCTCTCCGATTAGCATATTAACCCTCTCATTTGAGTCTCCCACTAACCACATGTCCTTCATTCTTCCATCCCACTTCCCCATTATACTCCCAGTGAATCTCATTCTTTTAGACTGGTATTTTGGGCATTCTAGAAGAAAGTGTTCCAGGGTCTCCACCACGCCCAACATCTGGCACTCCTTTTCATTGTTTTCCCCAACCCAATTTTCTCCTAAGCTCCATGGACCGCGACCTCAGCTTGAACAACAGTCACCCCCAAAGGTGCCATCAAGGTACTCTTCAAAACCAGGCTTCTCTTTATCAGGCAGGCCACCCAAAGTCCTCTTTGATTTGACCCCCCCCCCTCCCCCTCTCGTCAATTACGGTTACCATCCTCCATGACCCTTTCTCTGGCGATTTTTTTTTTACCCTGCTTTGACCCAGCGTCTAGGTCCGAGATCTCCAATAAGTTGTTCTCTATTAGCTCCCTCACTTGGACCATCCACCCTGTCTTGATATTTGAGTTGAAAATTCTCAGGAACATTATTTTACACCATCGGCTGTCGTGGAGATTTACCAAATAATTGAGATAACCGATTTTCAGTAAGTCCAACCTGTCCTTGATCCTCATCCACCCAAGCTCACCCCTGATTGCTTCTAGTTCTGCGGCATTACTCGACCCCGTTATCCATCGGCCTGTGTCGTTCTGGAGAATTTCCAAGCTCTTTACAGTCGGTTGGTTTAGGGGGTACCACTTCCGTACCATATGTTATACTTGGCAGACCCACCATTTCCCAAATGGTTTTCCCCAGGAAAACCTTATTGAAACTGTTTCTCCTTATAAGTTTCATTTGGTTAAGGATTCGCCTCCCCTTCAGAATCAATTTATTTGTGAGGTTTCGGTAGATGCCTCTTCCTGCGATGTTTATATTTACCCCCAGATACTCGTAGTCACCTGTCTCTCCTACACTAAGAAGTTTGCTGCTACCTTCCGGAATATAGAACTTCCCCACTCCCCACCTTCGAGTGGGGTCCACTTTGCGGCCCATGGGTATAACTTTGCTCTTGCTTTCATTAAGTTCGAATCTCCATTTGCTCCCACATTTCCCAACAATTCCCAGCATTTTCACTTGCCCCTCTTCGCTTTCTGACACTAGCACCATATCGTCTGCACAAAATAGCCCTGGGATCTTCAAGTCTCCAACTGCTACCCCCTCGTCGCTATGCAGGAGTTCATCTCCTAAACCTTTGATGTACAATGCAAAAAGAATTGGCGAAAGTATACATACACCCCTGTTTTAGGCCTATCCTCATAGGCACACGTTTGGTTGTGTTGTTACCCAGGGTAAGTTCACTCTGTGAATCTTGATATAATGCTTTCGTAATTCCAACAAACTCGCCTCCCAAGCCCAGATCCTCAAGCTTGCGTCACATACCTTCCCTCCATACTCTATCATATGCCCTTTTAACATCCAAAAAGGCCATAAACATCTTTTTCTTTTTTGCTTTCGCGGATTCTATCATTTGGGATAGCGTGAAAAGATGGTCAGTGACTCTCCTTCCCTTCTTGAAGGCATTCTGGATCTTTCCCAAAAAATCCTTCTCCTCAATCACCTCCTCTAATCTCCCATACAGGACTTACAGAAAACTTTTCCAATGTTGCTTCTGACAGAGATCGCTCGATAATTATTCAAAACGTCTTTTACCCCTTTTTGTGAATAAATGTCACTTTCTGTCGCTCCACTCATTTGGGGACCTCTTGTTTTTCTATGGCTAAATTGAATAAGGCAGTTAGGCTTTCCAAGAGTTCCTCTCCCCCTTTTTTGATAAACTCGTTAGGAATTTCGTCCACCCCTCCCGCTTTTACATTCCTTAATTTTGAGTTCACCTTTCGCACCTCCTCTGTTTTAATTTCGCTGCACACGAAGTTTGATAGATTTTCCTCGACCTGGTTCGGACATTCGGTTCCCCATGCCCCATCGCTTATCGTTTACTTTTTCCCAGTGTTTGACTAGTTCTAATGCGATTTGGTCTTGATCGTCTGTAACTCTGTCATCTACTTTAATACTCTGTGGGTTACTTCCTTTGTTACACGTTGGAACTCGATCCCCCCTGTCATTCTTATCGTCCTAATAAGACTGCTATTTCGCACTCTCCGATGATCGTCTTTAATCTTATTTACTTTATTTAGTGCTTGTTGGTATTCTTCCTTTGCTACCGTGGCCTCGTTGCTTTCCGTCCCCTTATGTTTTCTACTTCTCCTGTATGCAGCACATTTAGCTTTTCTACCCTTTATGGCCCTTTTCAGTTTTTCGTTCACTCTGTACCCAAGTTCCCGTGTTGGCACCCTAATCTTTCCTACAACTTTCCTTCCCTGCCTCCACTAGGCTCATATAACTCACAAAAGAGACCATATGCCTGTCAACCAGTGATTGTGTAGAAAGTTTCTGTTATCGGACTGAAATAAAACTCTCGCAATTTTATTAACTCTGTCCATGTGACTATACGACACTCGGGTTATTCCTATTGCGCACGTGTATCGGGTCTTCGGGAGTATTATATCTATACTTTCGGTGTTTGCACAAAATTATCTCCCCGATCAATTTGGCCTATTTCCTCTACGTGGGAGAGGGGGTACCCTCCATGGCGGGGGCTGTAGCTCCCCTGACCCCATCCCCCACTCACACCAATCCCACGCCACCCTTGACGCCTTTCCTGCGAACGAGTGACTCTCCGTACAACTTTTCGACTCATCTGGGTATTTGAAAATACTTATAAAATGGTGGTGTACTACTGGGGATATTGTTGGGGAGTGTGACAGTTGCTCAGTTCTCTCCGGGTGCTTCGGCTTCTTCCACCCGTAGAATTGTCCGACACGAGATGACCCTAGCTGTCGAAAGTGTCGTTAAACCCAACTAAATAAATAAATATTGGGGGATATTTTTCGGAGGAGAGTTATTACTGTTAGAGGATCATTTTCTGAATTGCTATCCATCCTCCTTACATGGTTATAAAGAGCCATGCGGGCACACCCTCTTACCAGACAGATAATAGACTTATGTGTGACGAACACTCTGACTAAACCTACTAAGCCTTGGTCGATGGAAGACGTGAGAGGGTCAAGGATAGTTAGATGTAGCTAGGCCCAGGTAGAATGCTAGTGTCGAGAAAAGCCAGAAAGAGACCAGGTGAGCGAAAAAAATTGAAAGAATTTGAGCCAACAAAAATACTACCATCGATCGGAACACACCATTTCAATGCACTAAAATACTAAATGCTACCCATACAAATAGACGACCATCTAAGATGGAAGATTTAGTGGTACTTTCAGGCAATGTTAGTTGTTGTGGGGTCATTTACGGTAAATCAGTCATATTGAACTATTTCTACTCCCCTGAATGCGCATGAGTAGTATGTCATGTACTCGGACACCTCATATTGGCAGGACCTCGGTGCAGGACCACGGAAGTGACGTCATGTCACGTGACCCAGAGGCGCCATGTTGTGTTGTAATGGTAACCCGCGTGAGTGACCATCTCGTGACGTCATCCCCATAGTGATACGTGGTGTTAGTGCGAATGCACAGCGCATGTTGTTAGGGTGATGCGTGTTTCCGTCGTCCATTTTGTATACTGGAGGCCGCCATCTTGGTATCTATGGTAGCACGCGTTTGCTATGTTACCCAAAGGCCTACAACAAGACAGGGGTATGTTCGGGAGTATGTTCGATTGAATAGGAGTAATTTCCCGATTCGTAGAATTACCACAAACAACCCAAGTTGTACTATTTCGAATTCTTTCAGAATTCTCTGATTCTATCTATCTATGCAATAGTTTTTGTCTACCTGACCATGTTCCTTTGTTCCGGAGTATACTCCAGTAGAGTAGAAAAGCCTATCAGCTGGAACTGCTTTGCTTATTATTACTACATTTAGCTGTTCTGGTCTGTTCTTGTTAGTTCTGGCCCAATTCCGAGTACTCTTGTTGTTTCATTTATCTAGATCACCTAATCAGTTCACTTTCCTGACGCTAACTAACCAATCAGATTGCTTGATTCCCCATAACCTGTTCTTAACCATACATAGTTATCTCCCCTTATTACAACGAAGTCCTATCCGATTCTCATCACCTCTATATCCAATGGCCATATCCCATGGAATCCCTTTTTGTGAAACGTCCCTGGTTATGGAATTCCTTTTTAGTCGTATGAGGCCATGAGGACTATTCAATTCAATTCAATTCAATTCACTTTATTTCACAGAATACAAATACAGAACCTTTTAAGAGAAAATGATGTTACATGATTTGAGAAATGATTCGATGTATACTGTGGGGAATGACATAGTGTTGCGACTGTCTTCCTGTCATCCCCTCGAAAAAAATAGAAAAAAAAATATCCCTCAATGAGGTCTAATTTACTATCCCTCATAGCCGCATTTCTTTTGAGGGCATGAGGGCCATGAAAAAAACCCTCAATGAGGTCTAATTTACTATCCCTCTTAGCCTCATTTCAGTATTTAACAGCCATCTCCCATGGAATCCCTTTTTTGTGAAACGTCTCTGGTTACGGAATCCCTTTTTAGTCGTATGAGGCCATGAGGGCTATGTGAAAAGCCTTCAATGAGGCCTCATTTACTATCCCTCACAGCTTCATTTCTTTTGAGGGCATGAGGGCCATGAAACAATCACTCAACGAGGTCTAATTTGCTATCCCTCTTAGCCTCATTTCAATATTTAACAGCCATATCCCATGGAATCCCTTTTTGTGAAACGTCTCTGGTTATGGAATCCCTTTTTAACGGTATGAGGCCATGAGGGCTATGTAAAAAAGCCCTCAATGAGGTCTAATTTACTATCTCTCTTTGCTTCATTTCGGTTTTTAAGGATACCTATGGCCCAGCTCCTATATGGCTCGTATACAGGTAGTCTTACCAATGGCTTCCATCTTATCTCTAAAGCTCCAAGGCCACTACTTGTCTATGGTCTATCTCTCCTATCATTGGCTTCTGCAGCAGTCACCCAATACTATAGTTTTCTACCACTCCTCCTGCTATGAACCATTACTTCTGGTCACCCGGCCTGTTTTATCTCTTTTTATGACCTTGCGACAGATAATACCTCTCCTCCCTTGTGACAGTTACTAATTTTTGTACATCGTCGTGTTTTAAACCTATTTTTCTCACTTTAGAGAAAAATTCTTCTGGATAGATTTTGGAGAGCGCCATTTTCCCGCGCACGATAATACACGTGGATGTGTCCTTGACTCCATCGGTTCATTGGCGATTGGCAATTGGCGTGTCGTCCTAGGAACTCCATAGTTACATGTCAAATATGATCGCAAGTGCTTCGTGTGATTTGGTGCATAAAAAATTACGGGAGATAACGCGAAATTCTCGCCCTTACTACGGGAGTAGGGGGCGCGGTGGCGTTGCGGTAACCGATTCTCGTCAGATCACCGAAGTTAAACAACGTCGAGCCCGGTTAATCATTGGATGGGTGACCGTCTGACCGATCAATTCGGATTGTCGAAATACAAATATTATTCGGAATGGGCTTAGTGTTGCAGTTTCGAGGCTCCAGGCCGCATGGAAGCCCATGGAATATCGTAGAAACCGAGAGGGCGACTTGTCCCCGCCTTAGTATTAATGCAACGGCTTTTCCACACATTATTAACCTGTCACCGGCCAAGTTTGACATTTTTTCTGTCTATTTGATGAACTGTTCCACTCTGACCGCATGCACCTTATACCGGGCCGGGCGGTTAGATTTGATCAGTTTATCTCAGACCGTCTTAAACCGACCACTCGGCCATTTCTATACAAATATACCAAAATCGTCTACCACTGATTAATGAAGATTTTTATATCGTATGTTGATCACATTTTACAGACACGCTACAGAAAATGAAAAGAGGTGTGTTTCAAATATTTATTTATCGCACTCGTGGACTGATATGTCAAACTTTGTGGCCCGTGGAGAGGGGGTAGCCACGCCTATTAAACAACAGGTGTAAGTTCTCAAGCGTGATTGTTGTTGACATTGCGACACACTGATTCCCAGTATGATGAATTTTGAGTCCGATTCATGAAGATAGGTCTACACAAGAATTCTGAGAGTCCTGCGTGACGGCTTTTATGCGCGCTATTGACATTCTTCTGCGTGCGTGCGTGCGTGCGTGCGTGCGTGCGTGCGTGCGTGCGTGCGTGCGTGCGTGCGTGCGTGCGTGCGTGCGTGCGTGCGTGCGTGCGTGCGTGCGTGCGTGCGTGCGTGCGTGCGTGCGTGCGTGCGTGCGAGAGAGGGACACACACACACCCAGACCAGACCAGACCAGACAGAGAAATTAGGTAACTTTTGATCAAATTTACCATGGATTGATTTATGGGGGTAGTGATCAAGTATAGTCAGAAAAGAATATGGGTGCAAAAGAGGCTTGTTAACATAAGCCCACCGGGCCGCATCATCTTTCCCCACCTCGGGTCGGGAAGGGTTAGCGAATGGATCATTGTGTGATTTTAATTTTGCTTTAAAATTATTTTTCAAGGCCTTAGACAAATTTTGTGTCAGGCACATTCTTGCCCTATTGAACCTATTGGGTTTTGTGTGCGGGATGGGGTGAGGCGAAGGTAATTTTTTGGAACTTGCGAAGCATACATTGCTCAAGATTTTGTTAGTGTGAAACATGGGCTTGTTTTTTTAAATACTATGTTTTCGTGTTTGAGATAGAGAATATGTATTGTAAATGGTCAATGACACTGCAGCTCAACTTGTCCAAGAAGAGACTCAACTAAATGAAAAGACACAGCAATGCCAAGACATTTAATCAAGTTTATACAGAAAAGACCACATCAAAGCTACATATGAAAACCGAAAAAGATAAGATGAGAGAATTCGACCTGCAGGGTGTACTAATGGAATTGTTGACAATTTATATGCCAAAATCAAGATGACCGGTGGGGGGGGGGGGGGGGGGGGGGGAGGCATGCTTTTGAATGAAATTCAGAAAAATTTAATAGCTCCCATGTAGACGTCACACCAAAGCACTATAAGAAATCTGAAACAAATTGGGTGAGATATGTAGCCTGTAGGGTTTGCTAATGGAATGATAATTTATATGCCAAATCCGAGATGGCTAAAGAAATTTCCTCATATTGCACTAAGTGAAAATTTGGGCTACAGGGGCCCAAATATTAACCTAGGGACTTAATTCGAACAAACTTGAGTCTGCCCCCTCTCCTCCAGAGGTGAAGATATTGGAAATATGCAGAGATAAATAGCAAAGAGACAGTAGTGGCGTCATGCCAACGGTGCACGGGGGTGGGGCCGCCCCCCCCCCCAAATATTTTCGGAGAAGGCCTGGGCAGTGCCATTTCCAGCAATCTAGAAGGCATTTTTTGCCAAACGTTTGGGGCACGCTATGCACCAACCGATGGTGGCGCTCCGCTTAGATAGTGTTACTGATCCCCCTCCCCCCTAAATTTTTCCCTAGCATGACGCCCCTGAGAGACAGGGATAACGTGGAAAGATTAGAGAGAGGGGGTAGGCAGCAGGCAGGCCCCTTTACCCAACATAACGACCAGGCCCGCCAGCGTTATTCACAAAAATCACCATTCAATTTTTGTTATTCTTCTCAATTTTTTGTTTCAAATACGTAGCTTATGACCCCTCATTGGAACCAGCTCACTGAGCTCGTTCCAATGAGGGGTCATAAGCTACATTTTTGACGCAAAAAATGAAAAAAATAGTTCAATATTCAAGAACTTCGTTTGCAAGTGGCTTCTGCCTTTCGCGTTAGGTAAAATGTTAAAGATTGTTGAGGAAATGTGTTACAGATCGAAAGAAGTGCGGGAGGTCAGGCTGGAACCATCGATCTTTTGCACACAAATTCGCCAATTTACCACCAGACTTCGAGAGGCGGTCCAACCAGCCTGGATTTGTGAATGGACCTTAAATTTTGGTCACTACTGTACAGCATAAGAGAAGGATTAAAAATCCATGTTGGTTGTGTGTTGTTTGGATAGCCTTGTGGTAGCTATTTTGTCTTCTGATCCCAACATCGTGAGTTCGGTGCCTGTGTTAACCCAGAATTTTTTTTTTTTTTTTATCAGCAAAAATTTAATTTTATTGATAAACACTGCCCAGAGGAATAAGAAATATCTACGGGCGGAAAATTCCCGATCCCTTGATTTATAATTATATTTTCATTTGTAAATATTATGTATCATTTATATTAGACTTGATAAGTAATGTTTCTGAGGAGATAAATAAACCATGGTTCATGTGTTCTCACAGTCTAGAGGTAACTACCTTGTTTTGGTATTCGAATGGTCGCGGGTTCGGTTCCCGTCGACGGCATTTTACAAGGCAGGAAATGAATACCTGCGTTGTCTTATTCTTTCAGTTCTCAAATATTTGAACATTACTCTTCAAATGGTTGATTAAAAAAAACACGTTCACACTGGTTTATACAGAACAAAATACTTGTTTTATAACCTGTGTACGGTCCACACTTCCAACCAATACTGTTAATAGAAAAACCTCGAAAAATGATTTTTAAAAACCTTCAAACATTCAAATCACACTGCTCCCCACCCCCACCCCCACATACATACACACACCTCGAACTACTCATCTCTCCTCTCTAGGTGTATCTGTTTAATATAAAGTTGAAAATGTGCAAAATAATCTCACAATAGCCCTTCCAACACCCCCATCCAAGAAGAA
Organism: Pictodentalium vernedei; assembly: GCA_031216915.1. NCBI lineage: Eukaryota > Metazoa > Mollusca > Scaphopoda > Dentaliida > Dentaliidae > Pictodentalium > Pictodentalium vernedei. Next base: position 229,626,887 of record CM062291.1, read on the forward strand.
ACCTTCGTTTTGGTCTCCTTTGGTGTCGACACTAACTGGGTGAATAGGGGTGTTAAGTTATGATATTAGATATCAGCTCTTCTCAAGTGAAAATACTAAGATTAACGTAGTTAAGATAAATACATAAATGAATTCACGCAGTGAATATATTCGTTGTTCATTAGTTCTTTCACATAAAACATCTTCGACAAACGGTTTATTTCGACTTTATCTGTACGATCTATTTATTCCGTTCACCACTGTAAACAGAGACAAAGGATTTGGGGGAATCGAGACCCCAAATGAGCAAATGGCGTCTCGGTATTAGAATTTTGCAGTAAATTTGCAAGCCTTTTTCAATTTTAGGCTGAATACTCTCTAAACTTGCGACCAGAAATGTCTTTTTGTCCGATTTTTTGTTTTGAGTTCTCTCCCTTCGTTCAAATCGTGAATTGGGTGATCGAGACTACTTGTGACAGAGAAGCGCCTGGATTACCCCTAATAATTTCTTCACTCTGAAAGACGAGCGACTGAAAAGGATTATTCATTAAAATCTTTGGTTTTATAATTATATATTTGTTTATACAAATAACAATTACGTAAAACAGAAGCTTTCATTAAGAGTTCGAGGTTGAAATTAGTTTCACAATCAAGATGAAATTTAATTCATTTTACACAAAAACAAACTAGATATCCTGAAAAAAACAACAAAAATGCTTGCAATCATCCGTGGCTTTTAAACACTGGCAGCTCTTTGTAGGTTGTTTGTTATTTCCGTGTCAAAATTTTTTTCTCACATGCATTGAATTCATCAAGCACTTGGTGGTTCGTCGAGGAATCGAACCCAGGACCCCAAGATCAAAAGCAGCACACTTCAAGTTACCGCGGAGCCGGTACAACGCACATAAACTCATATTCAAAACATCGCGTGGTCAATATATTCCCTGGCAAGCACAATAAAATGCAATGACAGTTTGTGTCAAAGGGTAGGTAATATTTTGAATTTCACAGTTTTATACACACTGGTCCCAAGAACGCATTTTTGCTCTTTAGATATTAAATTTAACAAAGAAAAAGTCCACTTCCTTTTCGCAAATGGGAATCGAACACGAAACCTCTCGGTGGTGGTTACATTAAATTACCACTACGCCACGACGATCTACAATCCCATGCCCTCAATTATACAACATCAACAATACAACTGAAACACATTTTATTGGAAACAATTTGAAAAAAGCGACAATGACAGCTTGCGTCAGTGATTATTGTTTTGCCTAAGTCTGCAAGAGAATGGATTTAACATGAGTATTTATAACAAATGCTCGGCTACATGCGATCAGGAAAACATGTTCACTTGGGCGATGTTTAAGAAGGGAACAAAATAAAAAATCATCCAGCACATCATAAAGGGGAATCGAACTCAGTAATTTTCGATTACGGGCAGACTGAAATACCTCTAAGCCACGAAGTATTACATCAGGCGAGCAATAATTGTGTCATAGCTAAGTTACATTTAAACACATTGTGAATGGCCAAACTGTCATTGAAGCCTTTCATTTGGCTGCAATGACAGTTTACGTCAATGGGTACCATTGGCAGGCAGGCAGCCAATCTGGCTATGCCATCTCCCGACTGTGTACATTTTATGTTATCCACTGAAAATTTTATACAAGTAAATATTTATTTATTGATATTTAAGGTCACATACTTATGCACAGCGGCTAATCGTGACCGTGACAGTTTTACGGGAAGAGGAAGCCAGAGTACCCGGAGAGAACCACCGAGCGTCGACGAGCAACTGTCAGCTCCTCGACATTCTAACTCTGTTCAAGACCAGTTCACGCATGGTTACAGCGGTTGAAGACATGTGCACCATCGACGTGCAGTACGCCTTAGTACACGCCGTGATCGTGCCCCCATGTAGGCAACCGGGGTAAAGTACCTTGCCCAAGGACACAACGCGGGTCGTCCCGGACGGGGATCGAACTCGGGGCCTCTAGCATATACAAGTAATGTAATATAATGTTATAAGGTAATGTAATGTATGAATTTGTATACAGCTAAATAAAAATTATCTATTTATCTTAGTTTCACGGGTTCATGCAGACACTTGTCCCAAGAAATTATTTTTTCTCGTCAGACGTACATTTCACAAAGAAAAAGCAAGTTGACTTTTGCATCGCAAAGTTAAAGCGAATACGGAACCTTTCGATCGGGTTATATTAAATTACCACTAGGCCACGAAGCTCTGCAATCCAACGGCCGTAATTATACAATACTAACAATACAACTGAAACATTTTATTGGAAACAATCCGAAAAAGCAACAATGACAGCTTGCGTCGGTGATTATTGTTTTGCCTGGGTTTAAACGTCAACGGATTTAACAAGAGTATTTATAACAAATATTCAGCCCAGGCTATCGGGAAATCATCTTTATTTGTGAGATGTTTTTGAAAATAACAAAATGAATAATCTTACATATCACGAAGGGGAATCGAACTCGCTACCTTTTGATCAAGAGCAGACTGAAATACCACTACACCACGAAGTATTATACCACATAATCACCAATTATATTGTTGTGAGTTTCTAACAATGGCAGTTAAACACACTGTGAGTGGCCAAACTGTCATTCCCATCTTTCAATGACGAAGCCGGGGTTGAGATGGGCCTTTACACACACTCCTCGAAATATTCGCCACAGGCCTCAGAACCCCAATGACCCTCCGAATTTTATACACCCCCCCCCCCCCAAAAAAAAGATAAAAATAAAAAAAAAAAAAATTTGGGCACCCCTTATTATAGAATCCTAGTTGCGCGCCTGTCACCTTAAATTTGAAGCTAATAAAAATAAGCTGAAAAGTTAGAAATGAGAGTTTGAGCATTAAGAGTTCAAAGAAAAAGGAGTTTCCGAGTTTTATAATGTTCCAAGATCTTGATGGAAGTGCTGAAATTTCAAATGAATTGTGGCTGAAGGCTCTAACTCTAATAATATTGCATGCTCAAAGCAAAAATACGCTTGGGAACGCCTCAGCTATCCGAGGAATCGTTCTCTCCATCTTTCAGTGAGCTACTTTTTTCATCATTTTGACAAAGGTGTTCAGTCAAGTGCAACTTCAAATATAAATTGATGCTTATTCACTGATATTATTATACAAATATGTCATCCCACGTAGCCCAGTCGATTAAAATGTTAGTTTTGAATGTGTGCTAGAGGTCACGGGTTCGATCCTTCTCTGAAACCCTTCTCTCTCAAATCATTCATAATCAACAACTTTTCAAGTCTGATCTTTGAAACAGCCTTTGTGTTTTGAACTCAAGTGTCCCAAGCTGATGGTGTGGCTTTAATACTCCTCTGCAGCAATGAATGGAAATAATTGCAAACCAAGAGTTAAGGTGCTATACAAGCAAGGGAAATTTGTTTAAAATATTGACTACTGCCACTGTGTACCACTCCGTTGAGTTTGAAACAAGTATACCCATCAGCACAACTCGTAAAGTCATGTTGTGGTGTGTTTTGTCTCATTTTTAAGTGAAACTCCAGTTCCTGTCAACGTGGGTTCCCGTCTTGTATGATTCATTGAAAAAAAAACTGGTCTTCACAGAAACTTGCACATTCACTCTAAAGTCAGTTTTGGTTAAAAATCAACCCAAATCAACTTGGTTGATTGAATATGAACCCGGAACCCAATATTAACACAACTGATTGTAGAGTGATAATCGATTTACAAAAACTTTCCTACCCATCCAAGACAAAATCCATCTTTTCTAATTCTTTCTAAGAGCGAATCGACCATAGCAACAGAACTGGTTGGTGACATCTCATTTATGCTATTTGAAATAAGAACACTAAGATTAACGTGCGGTAGTTAATAAAATAAATACACAAATAAATCGGCACAATGAATGTATTCGTTGTTCATCAGTTCTCAACAAACGGTTTATTTCGACTTTATCTGTACGATCTATTTATTCCGTTCACGATTGTAAGCAGACAAAGGATTTGGGGGGAACCAAGTGAGCAAATAGTGTCTCGGTTTTAAAAATTTTCAGTCGATTTGCAACCTTCGTCGATTTTAAATTGAATACTCTTTAAACTTGTACGGATTTCCGTAAAAACTTGCGAGCAGAAATAACTTTTTGCCTGAATTTCTGTTTTGAGTTCTCTCCCGTCGTTCAAATCGTGAATTGGGTTATCGAGACGCCGTGGTGACAGGGGAGCGCCTGAATTTCTCCTACTCATTTCGTTATTTATCTCGAAAGACGAACGATTGAAAAGGATTATTCACTTATATCACTGGTTTTATAAATATTTATTTGTTTATATTGATAATAATTAAAACAGAAGCTTTCATTAAGAGTTCGAGGTTTAAATTAGTTTAGAAGTCAAGATGAAATTTAATTCATTTTGCACAAACACAAACTAGATATCCTGCAAATATTTAAAAAATACTTGTAATCACCCATAGTTTCAACATACATGTATGAAATCCGGCAATGCATTAGGGGATCATAAAATTTGATTTCCAGCAATTCTGAAAACTGCACTCAATGACTCATGGTACCTCAATGCTTTTGAACCTCCATTGAGTTTCAACCCATTTAGTGTTGATCTCAGGTCCATCCATACATCATATTATGCTTCAGAAATGAGCATGACCTACTTTCAATATTTTTGGCTCCCGCCATTTTTTGAGTGGGAAAATAGATGCAGGAATGTTCAGAATGCATTGGGATCATAAAATGTGATTTCCAGCAATCTGAAAAATGCACCCAATGACCCATTGGTGACCTCTGTGACCATGACACATATTTTGTACCTCCGTTCAGTTTCGTATTATTTTGGTGTTGGTCTTAGGTCCACATGTCATACCATGATTGAGATATGAGCGTGACCCACTTTCACGTTTTTTTAGTGTAAAAATGCATTATGAACTTTGGGAATGCATTATGGGTCAAAAATGCGATTTCCAGCAATTTTGAAAATGCACTCAATGACGCCTGGGCGATCTCATTGACCTTGACCCATATTTTGAACCTCTATTGAGTTTCAATTCATTTGTTGTTGGTCCCAGATCCATAGGTCATACCATGGTTGAGATATGAGCGTGACCTAATTTCAAAATGTTTGGCGTCGCCCACTCCTTTGATTGTAAAAATGTACGTATGAACTTAGGGAATGCATTATAGGTAAAAAATGTGATTTCCAGCAACTCTGAAAAATGCACTCATTGCCTCCTGGGTAACCTCGGTGATCTTGACCCATACTTTGAACCTCCATTGAGTGCCGACTCATTTGGTGATTGTTCCAGGTCCGTAGGTCATACCAAGCCTGAGCTATGGGCGTGTCCCACTTTCAAAACACCCCATGGACACCCCAATGCCCCAGGAAACTGAAATACATGGGTGGCCGAGTACTTGTGACTGTCTTTCAGTATGTCAAAAATCAGCTAGACAATTCGTTTTCCAGTTATCGTGCGGACAAGGAGGTGCATAGAAGACAGAATACATGAAGAGAAGAAGAAGAAGAAGAAGAAGAAGAAGAAGAAGAAGAAGAAGAAACCATACAAAAATAATAGGTTTCACACAGACACAGTCTAATAATGAGAAGAGAGAGAGAGAGAAATTAGGTAACTTTTGATCAATTTACCATGGATGAATTTATGAGGGTCGCGACTAAATACAGTCAGAAAAGAATGCAGACGCAAAAGACACTTGTTAAAATGAGCCCACCGGGCCGCATCGGCCCTCCACACCTCGGGTCAGGAAGGGGTAGTGAATGGGTTATTGAATGATTTTAATTTTGCTTTAAAATTATTTTTTCAAGGTCTTAGACAAATTTTGTGTCAGGCACATTCTTGCTCTATTGACCCTATTGTTTTTTGTGTGCGGGACGGTGTTGATGGAGCGAGGGTAATTTTTTCAGAACTTGCAAGGTATGTATTGTTCAATGTTTTGTTAGAGTGAAACTGAGACTTGTTTTTTCAAATACTGTGTTTTTGAGTGAGACCATGAGAACATGAACTGTAAATAGTCAATGACACTGCAGCTCAACGTGCCCAAGAAAAGGCTCAACTAAATAGAAAGACCCAGCAATGCCAAATCATTCAATCAAGTTTCTACAAAAAGACACCACACCGAAGTTACATATGATACCCCAAAAATATCAGGTAAGGGAATGCGCCCTGTAGGCTGTACAAATGGAATTGTTGACAATTTATATGCCATATTCAAGATGACCGATTGGCGGGCACGCTTTTGAACGAAATTCAGAAAAATGTAATAGCTCCCATGTAGACATCACACGAAATGTACACATGAAATTGAAACAAATTGGGTGAGATAATTATGTAGCCCGTAGGGTGTGCTAATGGAATGACAATTTATATGCCAAATCCAAGATGTCTAAATAAATGTCCCTTTATTGCACTTAGCTAAGATTTGGGCTCCTATAGGTGGGCCAAATATTAACCCATGGACTTGATTTGAACAAACTTGAATCTGCACCCCCCCCCCCCCCTCCCGTAGAGATGGTGTATACCAAATATCAAAAGATTTTTGACTTACGGATTTTAAGAAGATTTCTAAAGATTATCCCCCATACTGCACTAAGTTAAAATTCGCCCCCACAGGAAGCTCAAACATGAAATTAGGGACTTGATTTGAACATACTTAAATCTGGCCCTAGTAATATACCAAATATTAAAAGATTTTGACTAGTGGTTGAGGAGAAAAAGATTTTTAAAGCTCATTTCCCATATTGTCCTAAGTTAAGATTTAGGCTCCTGTATTGAGCCCAAATATGACCCGAGGGGCTTAATTTGAGCACACTTGTGTCTGACCCCCTCCCCTTCCCCCATGGACGCTGAATGCCAAATATCTAGATTCTGATCAGAGGTTCTGGAGAAGATTTTTTTTTTTAAATGTTTGCAAATATGCTGATTCAGAATTTTTTCGACTTTCCCCCTGACGCAATCGATTCCATTATTTTACCATTCTATTCTACTGGTCCTAAGGATCCTTCATTACAAATAACACAGTTCTCTGTTCGGTGTGGTTTGGGAAATATGGGCATTTGGAATATTTGATTTTCTATTTTAACTTCTAAGGTTCCCACGGGAACACGGGACAATTTTTGTGTGAATTAAATACGTATGACCCAATAATACCACATACTAAATTTGGTTGAAATCGGACTATCGGTTCAGAAAATAGAAATGTTGGGCAGGGCCCAAAATCTTGCCCCACCTATTACAAAAGCAAACATTGATTCACGAACTTGTAAAGGAAGTTCCACACCAAATATCAAGTCATTGTAACCACTGGTTCATGTGAGTAGATTTTCAACAAAAAAATGGAGCATTTTCCCCCACCCCTCTCTATGGAGCGCGGCAACTTTATTTGAAAAAAACCTGAATTGACACAGGATAAGGAACGTCCATCAGGGCTTGCATTTTCACCAGGCCTATCATCCCAGGCCTGGTAATCAGCCTCAAAACATTTCTCACCAGGCTGATCAGTCAGCCTGGTCGCCAGTCTATCGAGCCGGCAAATGCATCTTCCACAGTTTATGTAATCTGCGAAATCAGCCCTGAACAGAGCAAATCAGACCTGGTGGCCCTTTTTACCTGGCTTATTCATCAGCCTGGTCACGGTTCTAAAATGCAAGCCCTGCATCCATATCAAATTTAGTTTAATTTTGCCCTGTGGATTGTAGGGAGATGTCGATAATGTAAAGTTCGCGCCGGACGGACGGACAGAAAGTGATCACTTAATCTCCCCCTAACCTTCAGGCAGGTGATCAAAAAAGGGACACTGGGTTGAGTTATTCTATTCGACATGGTGGGACATGTATACTGAGTTGGTCTGTAGGTGAGTTTGTAGAAGAGTCAATGAAGTGGGGTAGAGGAAGGCGTAATACGTCGTGTGGCCATTGACAGTAAAGGTAATCTTTCCAGTTCTGTTCAGTTGAAAAGCTCGTACCCTTTTTTTGTCTGGATAACTAGAGCCCAAATAGCCAATGCGGGACAACTTGTACCCACAACTGGACAACTCGTATCCATTTCACTTTGAATGGGTTTGAATTGTCAAACGTGGGTGCGAGTTATCCAAACGTGGGTACGAGTTATCCAGACGAAAAAGAGATAGGAGATGTCAAATTGTGGGTACGACTAGTCTGGTACGACCTGTCTCGTAAATAACAAGACTATTTACGAGGGATGACAACGCGTTCGTACGGCGGCGTGCTGACGCCAGTAGATGTATTTTTTTAGCTGTTCTAAGTTGTTATAACAAGTTAACTAACTTGTTATAACAACTTAGTAACTTGTTATAACAACTTAGCTAACTTGTTATAACAACATAGCTTAACTTGTTATAACAACTTAGCTTAACTTGTTACAACAACTTAGCTAACTTGTTATAACAACTTAGTAACTTGTTATAACAACTTAGTAACTTGTTATAACAATCATTGCCCCCTAGGCCAGTTTGTCCCTTCCTTGGGGCTGATAGTACTTGGTCGAAATGCGTTTAACCCTTTACCTAACGTAACGGCCAAAAACGGCCAGCACTATACACAAAAATCGCTATTCAGTCTTTTTTATATTTACATTTTATGCTTCCAAAACATAGGTTATGGCCCCTCATTGGAACGAGCGCGTTGCGCTCATTCCAATGAGGGGTCATACCCTGTGTTTTGAATGCAAAAAATTAAAATTTTTAGTTACACGAGAATTTTTTTCACGAGTATCGTCTGCTACTAGCGTTAGGTAATGGACTACTGTGTCCCATCGACTGAGCTACATTATAAACACTCTATCCAACAAAACGACAAAAACCGAAAAAAAACTGACGTAAATAAGGCTCACAAAGTCTGACATATCTTCGAGTCTTTTCAAAAATGCCCGTTAAATATGGATATCGGCGGTTCTTGGTGATACAACGCAATTTGCCCCGACCAGGCACCAAACTCACTACGTTTTGATTGCAAGTTCATTGTGCTTGGGTACGATTTTTCTTATTTATTTATTTATTTGTTTATTTATTTATTGGTGTTTAAGGTCATATATTTCTGCACAAAAAGGCTACTTCCTTGGGGAACTTAACGCTTGAAAATAGTCCTGTGATGGCTGACCAAACAACGCCTCGTGAATCTTTGTAGTATGCGTAGTGAATGTGAAAAACAAACAAACAAACAAAGCCTAATTTCTGACATAGTGGTCAGCCTACATTCCAAGGGTGGGCCAGGCTACGTGATAACTCAGTCACGGGAAAGCCAACCGTTTTGCGTCGTCAAAATTATGCAGTGGGTGTGAAATACCAAACATTTTATTTTAGTTTTCTGTTGCTGGTCTTCTCTTAGCTGGACCTACCCACTTGATCTTGAAAACGCAGCTCATTTTGAAGACATACTGCACCACGTCTTGTATCACGTAAAAATGGAAGAATCCTGAAAAAATATTTTGTCTTAGACAGTAGCGGATTTAGACGGGGCGCATCTGGCTCGCGCCCCCTCTATTTTTCCCCCCGAGACATGTCGGAGCGCACTACTAATGAGTCGAAAACACCATACAACTTTACACAAGCAGTTTTTTTTAACATTTTGAGAAATAGCCCTTACTATATCTTACTGAAACAATGTAAATATGGGCATAATTAGAACCGGCTTATTCAGCCGGTTCCAATGATATCCACATTTACATAGTCCTACTAAAAAACGTTTATAAAATATATATTTCTTGACATTTTTGGCTGCTTTCCTGGGTACTGATTAAAAGTCACTTGGAAGTCAATATTTATTTGTCTTTTCCCAGGAGAGCCCCCCCCCCCCCCCCACACACACACACCTCCACCCCCACCTTTAGAGATGGGAGAATCGATCTCGAGTTTATCACGCACCCTGTTGTTTCATGGCACAGTTTCAGACTAAGGCACGCCCCTCTTTTCAGAAATCCTGGATCCGCCCTGTTAGAGGGGGCAACGATGACCTATTCACGTTTAGTAAGCTGTGCGACTTGACCTTTAATTATTTTGCCATCAAGGCGTTTAGTAAGCTGTGCGACTTGACCTTTAATTATTTTGCCAACAAGGCCTTTTTAGAAAAACTAATCAAACTTTTATTTAAAGATGGGTACACCTTACTAAAATATGAATACCACTGGAACATTCGCAATCACTCAGAACCGCCTATATCCATATTTAAAGGGCATTATTACGGCGGCGTGCTGACGCCAGCAGATGTATTTGTTTAGCTGTTCTAAGTTGTTATAACAAGTTAACTAACGAGTTATAACAACTTAGTAACTTGTAAAAACAACTTAGCTAACTTGTTATAACAACATAGCTTAACTTGTTATAACAACTTAGCTTAACTTGTTATAACAACTCAGTTAGCTTGTTATAACAACTTTGCTAACTTTTTATAACAACTTAGTAACTTGTTATAACAACTTAGCTAACTTGTTATAACAACTTAGGTAAGTTATTTCAACAACATGGTTAACTTGCTATAACCGCTTAGCTTAACTTGTTATAACAACTTAGCTAACTTGTTATACCAACTTATCTATTCACATGGATTCTGCTCCATCCTCAATAGCAGTACTGTTTTACTGACCAAAGTGTGTGGAAATCTAGCCTCCTGATAAGTAATAAAATTTTGTTTATTTTGAAATTCCCACCTCGAATATTCCTTAAATTCAAATTAAATACAGGTATACACAAAGTATACATCAAAGTGAAGGCTGAGATGTATAGAACACGAAACACATATGTAATCAATTCATAGAGTTGACAGCAGGCACCACTGGTTTCTGGAAGTCTGCAACCGTATTCGTACCAGAACTGATAATTTAAAAATTTCACGAGAACAACTTGTGGCCAAATGTGCTTCACATATCCAAGAACAAAATAGGGTATCAAAATTCTTCAAAACACAACGACAGAGCTGCTTGGGGGTAAATTCCAAAACCTTCGCTTTTGTTTACATTCAAATTTTCTGGTCTTGTATTTCGGTATCATTTATCACAATCTCGTTCGCAAAAATTACGAATATTTTCGTGAGTCAAGTCAACCAATTCTACGTTTAGAGACAAACCACACAGTATCGGATGTCAGCTTGTTCTAGAAATGGCAGTAAACCATTCTACTTAATGTGTTTTGACTGGATTTCCTAGGTTCATCCACTAAAGATAAGATTTATTCAGCAAATACAACAGAATAAAGGCAGATTGCTACACACAGAATCAACATAAACAGAATCATAAAACACACTAATTCATATGACATACATAAATCATATTACAGATAAATCCCTCTTGTGAAGGAAGAGCTGGACTATGTTACAAATAACATTGCACAGCACTGGATTATCATTAGTCATTATTACTTTAAATTTGTCCATTGTATTCATTAGAGGAAAGTCAATTTTTTCGTCAGAAATTGCGCGAAATAATTTTTCTCTCAATGGTGCATAAAGCGGACACTCCATTACGGAATGCCATTCCGATTCCACCTCCCACGTTGTACAAGCTTCGCACATTCTGTGTTCGATAGGACGAGGGGGTTGTAAATGCCTTCCGCGTTCGATCCTCAGTTTATGGTTGCCGATGCGTAATCGCGTAAAATTGTTTCTAGCTTCAATGGAAGAAGTGTGAATGAGATACGGTTCCATTTGATAATCTACTTTAAATAGTCGATAAGTCCTAAGTTTGTTTTTTCCTATTCTCTTATTATCATTGTGTATATCTTCTTTAAATAATTTACTATGGTCTGATTCAAGTTTGGACTTTAGAAGATTAATTTTACTTTTGGAAATTTCAGTTTCATTCAAACTGTTAAATCCATGTCCTTTAAGTTTTTCACTTATTGAGCCAGGGAGTTTATATTTCTTAGCTTCCACAAAAGCATCGTTTAGAATGGCACCCGGGGAAGTCCTGAGCAATTTACCAGTATAATTTGCGAATCGCTCTAAAGCATCTAATGTTATTGGATACCGGCCTAGCTCCGCGCGTACCGAATGGTTGGATGAATGTTTACCTACATTTAACATCAGTTTGCAGAACTTGAATATATTTCGTCTTGTCTATGTTTATTAACAAGTTGTTTTGCTTTATATACGCTTCTAGTCTGTTCAGACAGTTTTGTAGTCCCCTTTGAGAGTCTGAAGTCAGCACTAAGTCATCCGCAAATAGTAAGTGATTCAGTTTACGGTTGTTCAAGTTTATTGGATTAAAGTCTTTATCAAAAACCCACTGATGTCATTTATAAATATTTCAAACAAAGTAGGCGAAATGGTACATCCCTGCCTCACGCCAATTGTCGACAACAGAGGTGGTCAAGTACCCCGATTTGTTTTTATGCAGTAGTGACTTGGTCGATAGAGCGGTTCTATTATTTGCGAAACAGGTCCAGTGAACGAAATGAACACATTCCAACAAAAATGACCGGTAACCGGCGTGCGGTTTTTCAGTTTCCGACGTTTCAGTTAGGTGAGTCTCGCTGGACAGCTTACAAATTCCGTTTCAGTCGACTGTCCGATTATACCCTGTGACAATAAAGAAACGAGAGTACGATCGAGCAGCTTTCATATGAAGATTCGTTTGAAGGGATGAAGTGTAGCAGGGATCCATGCTGGCTATTTTCGAGACAGGGCATATGAACGTACACGGCTCATAATTATCTGCTCCCGAGTAAATCATTACTGGATATGTCCAAATGCTGTTTGTGGGTGTGTATGAGACTAAAGAACGAAGAGAAAGCGTGAGGGTGTGTGCACGAGGGCGGATGGGTGTGTGTGGACCGCGGTGAATGAAGGGTCAAAATGTACGCTTAGGAGCCACAGATCCACGATGCCCCCTCCTCCAGTAGCGCCGCCTCTATTTTTAATCATAATAATGTGTACCGAAGTTGATAATATCAAAGGCGCCGGGAACGGAGGCAGGGGTAGCTGACCCTCTTGCCCTGAGACTAAGGGATAAGGGGCATCGCGTGCCCTTTTTCTTCTCCAGATTAAGGAACTTTGAAGGCCTAGTTCTAACCAGGAAGCCCCCCGAACCACACACAACAGTCTCTTCCCCCCCACCTCCCCCCAAAAAAGACCTGACCAGGGCACCCCCTACTATAGAATCTTGGCTACGTTCCTGTGGAATTGTAGGGGTGTGACCCTTCCACTCTCTAATTATTTCCCAGTCGGGATTGGAGTCTACGATATCAATTCTTTCTTGCCCGCAATCATGTACTTACGTGAAAGACTAATTTCTGTGTTATGCATTCTGTCGGTTATTGAGACAGAGTTCTGGGCATGGGCCATGGCCTGTCTTGACCAATTTGGAGGACCCGCACAGTACGTGTAAATTAAGAAGTTGCATTACGACTACATGTATATTTTATTTATCCACTGATATATTTCCAAGAAGTCTTGAGTTTGTTAACTGTAATCCAAAATGACTAATATTCTAACTTCATCACCAAGGCATGTCTTCGACTAGAGCAAACATTGATGATTTGATTGGGACATTAGTCAGTCGGAACTCGAGCCATCACAGTCGGGTCAAATCAGTCTTTCGTTTCCAGTCGAGCTTTTTCTACAACGACCTCTACTGTATTCCACCCCTACAACAGCTACACCAGCAATCACAGCACCCAATACTACAAATACCATACCAACCACCACAAGTATAAGAATCACTACAAATACTACACCAACCACTGTAGATACAAAAACAACAACTACAACTACTACTACACCAACTTCGAAAATACCAAACATTTCAACTTAAACAATTACGGGTACAATATCAGTTACCACAACTATGGCATAAACGACCACAACAGCACCCACTACATCCACCACTGAAACTAGTAGACCAACTACAAAACAAACCACTACTACTACACCAAAATCCACAACCACTAACCACTACACTAACAACCACTATTTTCAGTCAAAAAGTCTAAAGTACTCCAAAAGACCACAAACCACAGCTATTTTCAGTCCCCAAAAGTGTCCACTGGACACAAACCACTATCTCCTGCCCCAATAGTCTCCACTAGTCCCCAAAACACCGTCATCAGTCCCCGGTAGTCCCCATACCACTTCTGATACTAATCCCCAATATTACCCGAATAGTCCAAAGGAATATGATTTAGGGGTCTTTTGGGTACCCCGAAAGACCCCTAAATCATATTCCTTTGAGGTTGGTCTCAATAGTCCACATCTGCATACTAGTCCACGCGAGCCATGAAAGCTGTAATATAGTATTTATTTATTTATTTATGTTTAAGGTCACATATTTATGCACAATGGCTAATCATGACCGTGACAGTTTTACGGGTGGAGGAAGCCGGAGTACCCGGAGAGAACCACCGAGCAACGACGAGCAGCTGCCAGCTCCCCAACATCGTAACTCCGCATTGCAGCACAGGCAGGGTTAGATTGGTTGAGGACAGGCGTACCATCGACGTGCAGTACGCCTTAGTACACGGCGTCATCGTGCCCCCACATGGGCAATGGGGGTGAAGTGTCTTGCCCAAGGACACAACGCGGTTGCCGCAGATGGGACTCGAACCGAGGACCTCTCGGCTTGCAGCCTGCACCTCTACCTACTGAGCAACCGCGCCCCCTGTAATATAGTAGCTAGAGCCACAAAAGACTATGATCCAGGAGCTATGAAAGATAGCTATAATCTAGGGGCGATCGTGCGACACTCGAGTAAGAGTAAGGAAATGGCATAACACCCACAGGGTAATACATTACAGCCAGGCCTGAAAATAAGCAGTCTGACATTTGCAGAATGAGGTTCCCAGAAGGTGAGTTTGATTATGCTATCCCACATAGTGGATGATGCTATCCCATATATGTATCCTCTGGGTACTTCTTTCTGTTTAGTTTTGAGACCCTGATTCAGATTGAGGTTCAAAGAGAGTAAATTTAGTGATGCTACCCTGTTGTGCAGGATAGCATCACTAAATTCACCCTCTGAGGACCTCATTTTGCAGATGACAGTCGGCTTATTTTCTGGCTTGGTTATGCGATAAAATAAAAGACAGTACATTTGGAGCAATGAAAATCACATCACAATGTGTAGGTACCCCCCATTGGCGTGCTTGATGTGAACAAAATCCCTATCATGCTACCATTCTAGACAGTCACACATTCGTCACACCATGTTACCCATAGCAACCACATGATAGTAAAAACCATAATGTGAATAAGTAGTACCATGGACTAACAGCAGACACACGGGTGTGTGTGCAAACGGTCATTCCTATAGTACCGCACAAGAGCTTGCTACGGGACCCGTTTTCGATTGGTCGAGTTAACTCTTATTTACAAGTTAAATTTCGTAATTACAAGTTAGTTATTTCGTAATTAAAAGTTATTATATCGTAATTACAAGTTATTATTCAAAATTACAAGTTAGCTATTTCATTATTACAAGTTATTAATTCGTAATTACAAATTATTAATTTGCAATTACAAGTTATTAACAAAAATCTACCTGACGCATCGATGCCGTATCGGAATCTGAGGATTACAACTCAAGTTATCGCGTCATCCACAACGTGCAAAAACTCTCTACATACCGGTACTCGCCAAATCACAGGGTGTTCATATTTGTTCAAGACAATGTTAATATAAAGCAGCATATCAAAATTAACTGATAATTGATAATTACTTTTCAAGTTATCGTATAAACATTAAATATTCTGGTAAAGCGGGAAGAACCTAATGGCAATAACTCCTTCAATATTTGACAAATCACTGTGTTTTTCGAACGAACGAAATGATTTCGCGCGCCGAAGGCGCGCAGGGACGGTATGAAGGTCAAGCCCCTTTCGACCCTCTTTAGCAGTATGTGATTCGGTTTGTCTGGTCTGGTGTTTTTCGAATATAATATAGCACTTTTATATTGATTGTAATTTGAGGTTAACTGTTCAAATTATCGCATACAAATTTCAAGCAAGATCCATTGAACAAAGGGCAACAGCTGTTACGCCCACTTCTGTAATAACTTACGAGTTTTGTCATACCACCCACGTTTGTAATAAAATTCGTCAAGTTTTGTCATAGCTTGGGACTTTTGGAATAAAATCGTCAGGTTTTGTCATAAACTTAGATCACCAGTTTTGTAATAAAAAATGACATGTTTTCTCAAAAATATTTCACAACTTTTGACATAGGAAACACAAGGTTTTGTAAGAAGTTTTTTTCTACCTGCATCAAAAACTGTTAGCTCTCATTTTAACAAACCCATCTTACACCACTGTGTTGTTCCCTTGGGTAGTACGTAATTCTGTGTCATATGATATTGTTTTATGAGTGTCGTTGTGAGGTATGGTAGTACTGAATGGACGATATGTACCCCTGTTGGTGTACTGTTAGCCCTTGGTACTACTTACTCACCGGGAGCATGGTGCTTCGTCGAAAGACATTTGGTCGAATGCACATTTGGGCGAAGCGACACTTGGTCGAAACGGCACTTGGTCAAATGAATACTTCGTCGAATGGACAGTTGGTCGAATGGACACTTGACCGAAAGGACACTTCGTCGAATGCACGTTTGGTCTAATTTTCATTTCTAAAAAATTAGACCATTTCGTTGAAATTAAAATTTCAACTTTTTTTTAATTTTATCAACTTTCTTTTTTTTTCTTGAAGTAGTATAAAGGTATATAGAGACAGGGCTATTATTGTAAACAAAGTGATTAACACTTTCTCATTTACTTGTGTAAAGTATATATACTTTGCACGCATATTCCCCGATCACTGAGAACAATGTTTAGCAAAAAAATTAAATTAACCCGAATAAAAATTTTCAAACAAGTTTCGTCGAAAATTCGACGAGAGTTCGACGAAAATTGTATTCGACCAAATGTCCATTCGACCAGGTCAGTTCGACGAAGTATCCATTCGACCAAATGTTCATTCGACCAAATGTCCATTCTACGTCATGTAGCCTTACTCACCTTGTGCACTTTACTATCCACTGGTTGCTGTTTTGTTTTCAGCATATTTCCAAAGGCGGGGCCTTAGTGTGAACTGGAATGGCAAGTAAACCCGTAAGGTACTTTTGGCGTGTTACGTTCATTTGTACCTACCACACCAAACATTAACTTATGGCCCTCTCAGTTAAGAATGATATGTTGAGGTTCAAGCTTACATTACATTGCATTCTTAGTTTATTTGAGAGACAGGATTCTTAAAATGTCTCTGTTCTTGTTATTTTAGGTGTATCAAACAAAACGTTTGTTATAACTTCGTTGACTGAGTGCTAGAATGTTCTATATCCCCTATGGGACATTGAACATTCTATCATTCAGGCGACGACTTCACTTCTTCTGAATCGGTGGGTTTGGAGTTTGAGCAAGCCGAACACGTTATGTCATGCTCTTATCAAGGGACGCGCCGTGGGGTTTAGGGAGGAATGTGACCCCCCCCCCCCCCCACCCCCGTAATTTTCCCAGTCGGGACATTTTCGTCTGGATTGGAGTCTGAGATGTCGATTCGCTTTTACTAGCAGTCATGCGCATCTAATAAGACTAGATTTGATGCTTGGACTTATACCACACACACAGTAGGTCATACAAATGGTAATCTGTAGTACTCTATTCGAGTTATTAGGTAACCATTATGAACAATATGGAATACAGTGGAGCCCACTTAACTGGATATCTCTTAACTGAATAACCCTGTTAATTGAATATAATTTCCCAACACAAAACCATTTACCACACCACCAGTACAAATTTGACTTGTTAATTGAATATAGGCTATACAGAAACTCCTGCTAATTGAATAAAAAATCTTGTAACCTGTAGAGAAATTACCCTGACTCTCCCCAGATTTCCTTTGTTTATAGACTTATTTGGCCTCCGTACATCCATTATAGGCATTTAATCTATTATACCTTGTTTGACAGAGCTCATAGAGCTCTGTCAAACGAGATACAATAGAATAAATGATAAGTTTATCTCTAGAATACAGGAAAGGGACACAATCCCTGTTAATTGAATACTCATGTTAATTTAATTGAATAATTTTCATTGGCAAAGTGGCTATTCAGTCAACAGAGTTCCACTGTATCAGTAGGGCCTACTGTGTTCGTCAATTAGATAAGAAGTTGTTGCGACTATAACGTGTATATTTTATTAGTCTAGAGCTTTTTGACAATAGTCCCGACTGACTAATACTTCAACACATCGTCAAGACAAACTTTCGATGAAGACATGACATGCGTTGATGATGCAGTTAGAATATAAGTCGCCCAGTCCATCGGTCATCTTTGTGACGTCCCTGCACTCATCCACTGAACGAGTCGTTCGAAACATTTTCAATCCAGATCTGTGACTGAATGGTTATAAGTTATATACACGAAGATAAAAGAAAGTTGCCCCTACGACGAATGCTGAAATCATTCTATCAACAAATATAAAATCTGCTTGGTAGGAAAGAACTAAATGCAGGTCTCTTGTACTCTAAGAGGCGTGACTAGAGGGTTTCGGTTCGGGAAGAGGATGCTCTCCTCTGAATTTTCAACTGTGCCCCAATCCCGGTTGCCGAACACCCAATTTTGATAAAACCATTTAGAATCTCCCAGTTTTCTCATCCTCAACTGTGTTTAGTGAAAATTCTGTTAAATACTTGAGGGGTGGTATGTTCTGTGAAGGATAGTAGCTCATTCGACCAGTGACCATTAGGGCAGAGCAAATGGGAGGCCACAGGCAGAATTGTCTGATCATGCATCTATCGAACAGCTAAACTACAACAGTGTGAAAATAATCAGTCTAATATTGCTCAAGGATATTGGAAGATAATGACACACTACACAATCACAGACCAGAACACCCAAATATTTCAACTCCCTACTCAGGGCTGGTAAATGGTTACATCATATAACATCACATCACGAAGATAACTTTGTGATAGAGCAAGAACATCAAGGATCAGATTCTGAATGGACTACATGACACAGACAGTAAGCTGCTGGACTTAAGACAAGCCAATATTGCCAATGTTGACTTAAAAACGCTGAAGATGTGGACTTCAGTAGAATAAACATCACACAAATTAGCGACGAGTACAATTGCATCAATTTCTTTTTCAGGCGAGTAATTTCATCTTTCTCATCCTTATGATTTGACCCGAGCGTGGGCGGTACAGCACACCGACAGAAGGCATCTTCATGTTCTCATGGGCAGAGTCACGGACCAAGTTTACAGGATTGACATCTCGCAAAAAATGGTATTCTTTTGTTTCGTCAGCGCCCTCGACTGCAGAATTTCAAACAGCACTGTGCACGCCCATCCCAATATTCTCTTGATCTCCTTGCCCACAACTTCAAGATAAAGCAACGAGAATCGCTATCTCCTTCTCTTGATGTAAACTCTGCATAAACTGACACTGCATTGTGTTTACAAATCGTCCCCTGAGTTCCAATGTGTTCTATGTGCCTCCTGGCACATAGAACACATTGGAACTCAGGGGACGAAATACACTGACACCGCATAGTGTTTGCAAAAGGACAGCATACCTCAAATTTCTTCTGGAGATTAGTAAATTAGATCACATTATCTGGAGACGGTGGACAGTATTCATAAACGCACAGTTTCTAACACACGAATAGCCACTTTGTAAAGAAAAGTATTCAGTTAACAGGATTATTCACTAACAATATTTTGCGGAATTTCCTACATTTTGGAGATACATTCAGTATCACTTCTATTATATACTGTTTGACTGATTTCACCGAGCTCTATCAAACAAGATACACTAGATTAAGGGCGAATATTGGAACAACTGAAGCAAAACAGGTCTGTAAAGCTGTGAAATGCAGTTGGCTGTCGAAATCTGCTAAACTTCAATAACTCACACCTAGCTTTATGTTTGTCCCTTGCGAAGCCTCGAAATTCGATTCGATTCGAAATCGTCCCGACGATATGATTCCATTTTAGTTGCGCCGATTCAGAAGGTTTCTTATCGTCACGATGTTCTCAAAATTATACAAAGTGTCCCTCCCTCTTGAGTTCTTCTATCATCAGGTGTCCTCCACAGGAGACCTGATGATAAAAGAGTTTAATGATGTTCTGGTATATGCCGCCTTTGCCAGGTCACAAGCTACACCATAATGCCATTAAGTGGGATGGCTACAAGGTAAATGTGTGGTGTAGACCAATCAATATTTTCAACGTGCAGCCCTAAGGCTGAACGTTGAAAATATTAATTGGTCTAACCCATATACTAAATATGTACTCTTCTAATTGCTGCCTTAGAACTGACATGGAAGATACCACCAGGGCTCAACGAGTTAATATGTCCAAACAGGTGAGTCGTCGTTGAATACACTACTTGGGTGAAAAATACGTACGGTTGCGAGAAGGTGCAATATCTACAATTTTAAAAGTGGTTCGATTCAAGATTCGAAATCTTGTGCCTCGTTCGATTCGGGGTTCAACTTGACCCGAAATACGAGATTCGCATGGCTGTACGGACTACGGTACATCGTCCCAAACAAACACCTAAATTTTCCAAACCGTCCAGTGAGGGATGCAGGTTGTATGGTGTGCCACGCCTAGATAAAATAAGGGTAGGAGTAGATATACACAGTTTGGTGGAAGCCAGCTAAAAGGAGAGAAAGCGATTGACAGCCCTGAAGAGTAATGACATGAAGAGTGATTAAATTCCTGTTCAATTGAGCTAAAAATATTATAGTGTTCAAACATTTATTGTAAAAGGCTGTGTGGTGTGATGACGCACACGAGCTTCAAAAGCACTTAGCGATGGCGCACATCGAAAAAGATCAAGAAATCGCCGAGCCAATGTTCGACCACAGTGCAACATAGCATTAGCTTGGTTAAAATGATCTTGAAGACTCACAAAACAGCTATTAACCATGTATATTTCACCCCAGCGATCATAGTGATGTCAGACTGAGGAGTGAGTAACAAAAGAACAAAGCTGCCTTAGTCGCTCTTCCATGTACGGTTTTCTACAGGAACGCCTTGATGCACATGAGCACACCAGTCGACGAATGGAACTTTCATTTAACGACACCGATTGATCATGAACCGCGTGTTGCTTTGCCTCAGAGTTCACCACACAGTTGAAATGACGTGTGCTTTCCGCTGATTTATCAAAACGTGTTTTCATTCGCCTGGAACTGCAGCCGGTTGTCTGCGATACAAGGGTTTACGCGCGTCGCGGGCATGCAGAGACAGCATTGGACTAGCCCCTTTCAACTCTACAATTATAGTTGAGACAAAAGACGGAGAAGTGTTTGGCCGAGGCAGAGGGGATAAGTGGGAGATGTTGTTCCCTGTCGTTGGCGTGGACTCTTCTTCTTGGTCTTGGTGTGTTGAGGCCCAGTAGTGGCGGAGGTTCGACCCTAGGTGTCGTCTTCAGTTGGTAGTAGTATCGATCTATGACTTTTTGCTTTCACATGACTTCCTACTTTATCTGGTGCATTTACCGTCCTCTCCTCAGTTTCCTACGTTTCAGCCACCTTTTCCAGACCCTCCTTGTGAGATCGCCCAGCTCATCTGGTTCCAAGGGAAGCGACAACCGTGGAGCATTTCCGCCTCGGTCTGTAAAGGATATTCCACACCCACTTGAGGTGGGGAAGTGGTGGCAGCCTTCTTCTAGACATCTTTCGCTTTCGACATTCTGACCTGACAAACTATAAGCATATAGCACGTCTAACACTGATAGGCTATTTGCAATTGGTCAAGTGAAACTCAAGTTCTCATCTACAGTGCGTGGAGTGAAGTTTTCACCCAGACAATAACAGTCGATTCCTGTGATAATGCACGAAAAGGACGAGCACAAGGCTGACACTTTGCTCGTCGTTCTAATGCTTTTTCCCAGACAAGGAATTTCTCTGAGTGGAGACACCACCCCACGAGTGATTTAGTAACAATCCACTCTCCATGCACTATATAAATGGAATATGGACGGATGGATGGATGAACGGATGAACGGATGAACAGATGGACAAGTTGATTACTTTTAGGTCATAATTTTTTTTTGATGACACTTTCGATAGCAGGTCATATTGCGTTGTTCAATTTTACTGGGGAAGGAATCCCAAGTACCCAGTGAGAACCAGACAGTGACAAGTGAGTAAATGCCAAACATTCCAACCTACTAACAGGCACGAGCGACGTTAACACTGTCTGATGCCTGTGTGTCATCGACATGCAGTAAAGCTCAGGACACTGCACCGTCAAGTTTCCACTTGGACAAGTAGGTCTGACTGTCGACACCAAGGACACAATGCATATGACATGGGCCAGGGTCAAACCTATAACCTTTCGCTCTGGGGTTCAATTTTCTAACCAGTGATCCACCAGGCTCACGTGGCAATTAAATGAAAGGGTCATCAATAAATAAAATCTACATTTGTTTAGACACAGATTTTTTTATTCTATCTATTTCATTGTACATTTTACAGTGAATATATTAACGTCACAGCTTCACAACAGATAATATTGTGTAATATGTACATAGGTATAACAAGAGAAAACAACAACAATTACCAACAGCAGTTTTCAAATTTCATTTCATCTCATTTATAAACTAGATTCTTTATTGAGAAGTAGAAAACCACCGATACCTAGATGTCAACAATTAATCATAACGGCTGTACAAAAGACAACACATTTTTTTAAATTCAATAACTCCCACATTCTGTGAAATAGCTTAGTTTGGGTCAACCCATTACCCGCTAAATCTGTCAAATCCGGCCTGTGCTATAACGAAACGTGCAAATAGAATCTTTGTTTTACAGAAAAAAAAATGAAGAAGAAATAACTCAAAAAAAGAAGCCCAACAGGGATATCAGCGACGTATTGATACAGATACAGAACATTTAAAAGCTTTTAAACACTGAGGGCAATGTGACCATTGCAGACAACGGATTCAAGTGATAAATACAGGTTATTACCACCATGTGGTTTTTCGAGATGGTGTACTGAAGCCTCGACAACTCGCCTCTAGGTCATATAAGTACTCGTCCTCGTGGACCCGTCGATATATGTCCTGAGACGAATTCTCGACTTCAAGATAGCATTTTGGAAACCAACATGGTGGTAATCACCAATTTATCTTACAATATTCTCTCTTCCTTGACTTGTTCGCATAATGAAGGGATTGAGTGCAGTATTTAACCCTTTACATAACATGAAAAGCAGACGACACATGGAAACAAAATTCTTGAATGACTAATTTTTTTCATTTTTTGTCTCAAAAACATAGGTTATGACCCTTCTTTGGTTCGAGCTCGACGAGCTTGTTCCAAAGAAAGGGTCATAACCTATGTTATTGAGACAAAAAATGAAAAATATTAATGAAAATTAATTGACGTTTTTGTGAATGGCGCTGGCCGGTTTTGGACGTTACTTTGGGAAAGGGTTAACAGAGTCTGTTTTGACAATGCTTCAACGTCTAGGAATTTAATTTTTTTACGAATGAAGATCACGACGTCGTGGTATTACATGGTTGCGCTGTGCATGATGTTATTCCCATTCATTGTACAACTTGTCCAAATACCGCATAAGTTTATAGCAATGTTTCAGCTGGTGACATTTTGACATCACTGTGCAGACGGTTAATAAATAACAATATTTCTTTTTAGTTTGTAATTTCAACACCCATGTGATATGTGAGATATGAAACTGACTATAAAACCATGACACATAATGAAAGCACAGAGACCA
Organism: Pictodentalium vernedei; assembly: GCA_031216915.1. Classification (NCBI taxonomy): domain Eukaryota; kingdom Metazoa; phylum Mollusca; class Scaphopoda; order Dentaliida; family Dentaliidae; genus Pictodentalium; species Pictodentalium vernedei. The sequence continues at coordinate 229,650,583 of CM062291.1, forward strand.
ATGTGCAAACTGAAACTTGGAAGTCGAGAAAGTTGCAAAAACAAATTCTTGAATAACAAAATATTTTAATGTTTTCCTCAAAAACATCCGGTGCAACCTCATTGGATAGAGATCTATGTTGTTGAGGACAATGAGCCAAAAAAAAAAAATGAAAATGTAATAGAATTTGAATGGCACTTTTTTTTCTTAGGAATAACTCTTACTGTTTTTCATTATTTATATTTATTTATTGGTGTTTAAGGTCACATACTTATGCACAATGGCTAATCATGACCGTGACAGTTTTACGATTACGGGAATCTGAATCGTTAGTTTAGACAGTCACCCATCCGAGGACTAACCAGGCTCGACGTTGCTAAACTTCGGTGATCTGACGAGAACCGGTTACCACAACGCCCCCCCCCCCCCCCACCGTTTTTCATTACATTGGGTAAAGAGTTAATTAATAATTCACAGCATTGCATGTAACACTCACATCACCCCAGTGCATAATAAACATTGCATATGACCTCTCACTGGAACATCCATAATGAGTTTATTCCAGTGAGGATTATAAGCAATGTCTTTTTTTTAACCCTTTGCCTACTGAATTTAGAAGATGATACTGTCAAAAAAATATTTTAGAATAACTGAAATATTTCTACAAAATATAGCTTGTGATCTCTCATTGGAACGAGCTTAACAAGCTTGTTGCAAATAGAGGTCAAAAACGTTGTATTTCTGGCAAAAATTGAAAAAAAAAAACAATAAATGTTTGAATGGTGATTTTTGTAAATAGCACCTACCAGTCATGCACATTGTGTTAAGTAAAGGGTTTAGCAACAACAATTTTTTGTTGGTTTCTCGGGTCATCTACAAATCACAAAAGCTAATGGGCTAATGTACCTCAATGTTTAACCTTGGTTTCCTTGATCTGAGGCTAAACTGCTTGTGCATCTTGTGCTTTTTCAAAGAATTGGAGATTTTGAGTGGAAACTCAACTACATGAGTGTTTCTATAGTAAATAATTCCTCTTGAACACACTGTGTTGGCTAAAACGTTCATTATACAGTGGAAACCTGTTAATTGAATAGCCACTATGCCAATGAAAATGACTTAATTAACAGGAGTATTCAATTAATAGGAATTGTGTCATTTTCCTGTATTCTAGAGATAAACTCTGCATTTATTCTATTATATCTTGTGTGACAGAGCTCCATGAGCTCTGTCAAACAAGATATAATAGATTAAATGCCTGTATTGGATGTACTGAGACCAAATTGGTCTACAAACAAAGGAAAACTGGGGAGAGTAGGGTTAATTTCTCAACAGGTTACAAGATTTTTTATTCAATTAACAGGAGTTTACTCTATAACCTATATTCCTTTAACAGATCAAATCTGTATTGTATGTATGGTAAATGGTTTTGTATTGGAAAATTATATATTCAATTAACAGGGTTATTCAGTTAATAGATACCCAATTAAGTGGGCTCCACTGTATATTTTGTATGGATAGACATGTACAAGGCTCTTTTGCATTAAATCAGTATCATGAAACCAGAAGGTTTCAAGCACACACAAAAACCATTGGTACTCTCTTAACTTCATATGTTAATACATACAAAACAAACCCATGGTTACAACCAAATGATCACAATCTTTTGATCAAACAAAAATTGTAAAGAAAAAAAAGAATATCTGGAATTGTATTATGACAATATATGAGCACAATCAGGGATTTATCTTTTATCATCTCAACAAATGGAATGTCAAGTAAATTTTAGGAGGTAGAGCTAAACAGGTTGGAGCAGGAAAAGACAAAAAAATGACTTTTTTACTCCCAGATTCATAATCAAAGAATGTCATGGCAATGCAAGTTACATTTAAATATAAAAAATTCAGATTTTCTGTTGTCGACTGATCACATAAATTTGTCAGATTTAACTCAATTCAGGTGTAGCTCCCAAATCATCCAACCACCTCCCTCCCCTACATCAGCCTATAGACCACATCCATAATAGGCCTTCATTTCATTAGATAACAATTACAGGATTATTATAAAATCACAGAGCATTACAAACACAAAAAAAAAAGAAATTTATGCTGGCGTTATGGAAGCTAGTGCTGTCACGATTAATCGATTGTCGATCGGTCATGCCAAAATCGATTAGTATTTTTCGTTGTCGAAAGAATTGGTAAATTTTACCCGTTTTAGACAAATAAGAAAATTTGAAGAAAAAAACTATTGTTTCTAAAAGTAAAAAGGCCAAGAACGTCAACGTTAAACCTCAAGAAGCTGTTGGAAGCACTTTTCTGTTCGGTATATTCAAAGCTTTCATGTTCTGAACTTTTGAACCGTCAATGTAATAATCAAGAACGGTTGGCAGTTGCGAATATCACAACTGCCGACTGGTCTTGGTTATTACACTGACGGTTCAAAAGTTCAGAACATCAAAGCTTTGAATGTACCTAAAAGAGGATCGTCTTCGTTGTTTACTTGAGGTAGGTCAACTGAATTGAACTTCATTTTTAACGACTTCAAAGAGAGAGAGACGGTGGGGGGGGGGGGGGGGGGGGGGTCCATCAAGGTACGATTAATCGATTATTTGCAACGATTAATCGATTCCTAAATTAAAAAATCATGACAGCCCTAATGGAAGCATAATACCTTACAAAAAGGTACTGGAAATCCCAACACAGTGCTTAACCCTTTACCCAACGCAGACGATATCAAAATTTATTATTTTGAATATAATTTTTTTTAATTTTTCAAAAAAATTTCAACAAAACCATATCATGTGACCCCTCATTGGAACAAGCTCAATGAGCTTGTTCCAATGAGGGGTCACATGATATGGTTTTGTTGAAATATTTTGAAGGATTCAATTTTTTCAAATACTCAATTTGCATATTACGCGGGCAGATTCGGGCGATTCATTAGGTAAAGGGTTAATGGTTATTGGAGCTCATCAACCTGGTACCTGTAAACATCCTCTATATTTGCATTTATCATAAGACTTCTCTGTTTTCTCGGCTTATTACCATCTCATATTTTCAATAAATATTAATTAGTGCTTCATAACACCATCAGTTGATTTGATTAGTACAATTTAAAAAAGACCATTTTCTGATTGGTTAAATTAATGCCATTAATGTGTTATAATGATGTTCAAGGTCAAATTCCATTCTTTACTCCTTTTCTATCTAAAAACCGTGTTTTTGGTAACTGTGGTGTCATATGATGAACAGAATATGAAATTTATGATTTGGTCACTCGATATTAATGAAACTCGTCTATAAATTTCCCATTTTGCCTTGACAAAGGCTTGGGAAAATGAAAAATTCTTCGACTCATTTCATAAATATCGAGTGACTAAAACACTCATTCCATATCTTATATATTCTATATCTGATTTCAATCGTAAAACCATCTGCAGACTCAAAAATAAAACAACAGGAAGATGTCACAATTTTCAAAAAGAAATGATGATAAATAAGGTAAAAAAAAAATCCAATACAAAGACAAAGAGGGCAAAAAACTTAGGCCTACAATCCAGCTAAAATACTCAAAACAAAAGCAGACAAGAGAATTTTGACTGAATCACCACTGAGAGGGTAGTCTGTCAAAATTCTCTCTGTCCACTTTGAAGCTCACAGTACTTTTAATTCTCGCCACTCAAAAATGAAAATCGTGAACAAACTGCATCTAGGGTACCATTTTCATTCATGAATTCTCTGTCCACTGGTGTAAATGTGTTCTGAGCAGACTGTAATCCTGTAGCGGCCAGATTGAGAAAGAGAATGCTTTTACAATTGTTGTATTGTACTCACGTTTTCAAAATAATGGTGATAATGTGAGTAAATGCATGCCACACCTTATTATTGCACCTCCATCATTGAAATGCAATCAAACAGTCATTAGTTTTGATCAGTAGAGCCTTGGACTGCTGATGACTTCCAGGACTTGTAATTGCTGGAGTTAGTCCAATTAAAAAAGTTCAATACCTCCAAGTTTTAAATGTTTGTTTTGTGTCTACCACTGTTTTTCACAAAACGAGAGTCCGATAAACAAGCTTTAACTCAAACAATCTCTTAAGTCATGCTGGTATTAGATACAATAGTATGAACTTATTGCAAATTGGATTGTAAGCTCTTCAGAAAGTTGAGATGCTTTCTGATTGATCTGAAAACACAATGTTAATTGGTTGAGTGGTAGAAGCCTATATTCAGGCTCTTTGAGAAGTGTTGGTACGACAATTAAAGGGCTTCATACTCTTTGGATGATCATCATCATTTCACAGAAGCAAATTTATTAATTTATTGGTGTTTAAGGTCACATATTTCTGCACAATGGCTAATCCTGACCACAGCATGGAGATAAAGTCAAGTTTAGTCAATCATTTATACCCATGTTGCCAATATTAGAAGACTTCTAACCCAAGCTTTGGTGACTGGGTCCTATTTTACCAGGAAAATGGAGCTTGTTTACTACAGTAAACAAGCACTGCATCACTTCCCGGGGTTGACTGAAGCAAAACTGTTTTGTTCATTTGAATTTGTGTTGTAACTATTTATTGGAGAGTGCCTTCAGGCACTCTTCACTATATTGTCACAAAACAAATTTAGATGAATAAACTCTGTTAAAAGTAATAAGCACTTTACCAGTTAATTCCATGTCTTCAGTCTATTATTTTGAATGTGACTGTTGAATTTTGAGAGTTCAATATAAAATCTGCAGAAGCAAAAACAAAAAAGCAAACAAAAAGCAACATTAAAATTATTGTGATTCTTCATTCTTTCTGTGAAATATATCATGTCTCACTGTTAGTATTGAGTATGATGAGCATGCTTCTTCCAGTGTTGCATTAGTTACATCATATCACCAGATTAAAAGCCCAAATAGGGAGTTTTCTTTATAATCAAAAAGTTTTTTTGAACGCTGTAAAAATGTCATGGCTTGGAATGTGTCTTTCCAACTTCTGCAGCATTTGAGGTAGAGAATAAAATATAGCAGGCTACAAGGTCATTATTAGGGCTTTTAACTGGTTTAGAAGCCTATAAACTTGGGCTCTATTAAAAAAATTTGAATATTCTGAGAAAGTTCCTCAAATTTAGCAAGAAGTAAATTATATTTTAATATGGATAAATTCTGTTACATTTTATTGCCTATAGCGATTCTCCAATGAACTGTTACAAAATAATTGCTGATCCATAAATTAGTTGTTTTTTTTAATTATGTTCAAGACCACTTTCAGCTACTGTGGCTATATTATGAACAAATCACAGGTGTTGAGTCAAATTCATAGTACCAGACAAGCTTATTACTCTCTAGATTAATATTGTAAGTTAACCGGGAATGTAACAAGGGGTAAAACATCAGGAGTATAATACATTCCTGTTGTCATGAATACAGAAATGAGAATGAAGACAAAACAAGTTAAACTTCTAAAAAAACTAAATAGTTAAATACAATAAATTTAATTGTAGCTCATGGAATGATTATGCATTTCTGTATTTAAATACTGCTATAAACATGTTTCTCCGTTAACCACTTAACCAATGCAGATGATATCAAAATTTATTACTTCAAATATTATTTTCTCAAATTTTTTAAAAAAATTCCAACAAAATCATAGAATGTGTACCCTTATTGGAACAAGCTTGATTAGCTTTCCAATGATGGGTCACATGATATGGTTTTCTTGAAATTTTTTTAAAAATAATTTTTTTCCAACATCTGAATTTGAATATTACACAGATGGAGGTGGCCGATTTGTTAGGTGAAGGGTTAACATGCAAACCCATCAAGTAATCTGTCAAAAAAAGTAAAAAAACTATTTTCAAATGTTTTGAGTTCCATGATCTTATCAAATATCACATTGGGCTGAGGACCATACCACAGTTTATTATGCCTCAAAAGTTAGTTTGTCCAATCAGAATGTTTGAATACCATCTAAAGGTTCCGCCATATCAGGTAACTCACCTGATATTATTTGATATCAGGTTAGTAGCAGCCATTACCATTCGATCAAATTAAAGCATTTCCACTCACTTCGAATTTTAAAAAATTTGAATTGAAACAGAATAAGAGAATTTGAGTACCAAAAATATTTTCAAGGTACCGTATTTATTGATTTAAAACATTAAATATTTAAAAAAAATGGTCAGAAAATATTATTTTTAGTCCAAAAACTTCTTTGTTGATTTTATGACTCTAGCCTATACCAACCAAACTTCAATGTCTATCGATTTTTTATGCTGAAGCGAACATTTTCTTTACAGTCTACTCAGCAGATTGAAAGTGATTTTTTGAAAATTTAAAAGTGCTTTTTTTAACCCTTTTCAGGCGGTGAAGACAGTAAATGTATGTAAGAGTATTTCAGATATGCTTGTAGCAATCAGCTTAATTTTGTAAACAAATCGTCCCCTGAGTTCCAATGTGTTCTCCTGGCACATAGAACACATTGGAACTCAGGGGACAAAATATCGCACTTTGAACAGTGAAGAATGTTTACTGCCACCATAGATACACACCAGTGGCAGTGAATGTTGATGATTCTGTGCGGTGCTGTCAATTGCAGCTTCTAAAAAATAAACGCTGGTCGTTCTTTGTTTCTCATGAAAATTTATTAATCCCTTGATTTACAAGGACTTTCGACATAATCAATATGTTACATGGCATGTAGCTGGCTGATACATTTACATACAAGGCAATGAGAGTTCATATCAGGTGAGGCGAAGCCATACCTGATATGAACTCTCAGAGCCTTGTATGTAAATGTATCAGCCAGCTACATGCCATGTAACTTATATTATGGACCAGTCAATCAGACAAGAATGAGCCTGAACAAAGCTTTGATCCACCTACATACTATTGCATGAGTGATAGGTCCTTAACCCTTTAAACACTGGCAGTATCTCCCATGCCAGTTGAATGGCAGAAATTGGAAGAGTCCATATTATTATTATTATAAGCGGTCTCTTCTGTTGAAAGAGTTAAACTGCCATAAGACCCAAAATATTATGAAATGCTGATTAAATTATTCCAAGTTTTATCAATATTCATTAATTCGTATCTGACAGGTCAGGAAGACCTCAATTTGGGGGGTGGGGGGGGGGGGGGGGGTGGGGGTGATACTGTTCAAATAGTAACACATATTCTCATGCTAAACTGTGCTTCAAAAAATATACTTTCATATTATTAGGGTTTTTTTTTTGTAGAGATTGGAAATTATAATGTTTGTGCACACCTACACCACCACTCCCACCACACACACACACAAAAACTCCCCCAACACATGAACACGGGGTGATTTTGACCGATTTTTTTTTATGTTTACAATATCAGAGCTTCATGTAATGGGAGATAACTCATGCCATGCTGCCTCCGCTCAGTCTAGTACACTCATGGTGTAAACCATGACATGCAACTAACAGTATTTAATCAAGTGGGCCCCACTGTACTCTTCGAAGCAAGGTTGTAGGAAAGAAGAATAACAAAATATCTGCACAAAAACCATCTCGAGAAGTCGAGAGGAACATTAAGAGAAACCCTATTAAGAGGACATTATATAAGTGCACACATCCTTTAATCCTAATATTGATTGTACTCAACTTAACTGCTTCAAGAGGTTTTTCATTCTCTGTCACTCGAAGGGGAGTTTCTTTGTGACAACCAAATGAGTTTAATGCTGTGAAGGAAATCCAATTAGGTGAAAACATAGTCAACCGCTTCAGAGAATGGAATCGAAAATCCTATTACAAGCAATGCACTATTTTTCTCCTGTGTTGCCTGAGGTGTTAGTGATATCATGATCAAATAATTCTATTTAGAAAGGTAGGAGTAAAAAAAAATTATCTCAACCAATAAAATACTTCGGAAAATTCTATTTCCACTAGTGCCCTGCAAAGTTTCGAAATCTGATTCAATTCGATTCGAGTCATGCCAATTTGTAAATTTTCAATCTTAAAGATGTTCTCAAAATCCTACCAAGTGTCTCCACTTGAACTCTTTTCTTATCATCAGGTCTCCTGTACAGGAGACCTGATGATAGAAGATGAGTTCAAGAAGGTTCAGCTTCTGAAACTACATTGATTCCCTTCTGGAATATTCTGCTTTTTTGATTGATTTGCTCAAAAAAGACAAGTCGCCATTCTATACAATACTTCAAGGACACTGATAATATTTATATACTTGAAGAAAGTGGAGATTCGAACTGATTCAAAATCCTCTGCCTAATTCAATTCAGGATTTGATTCAACCCCAAAATTTGAGTTTTGCAAGGTCATAATTTCAACTGAATTTTATTTTAAGTTACTTGTGTGTGTGTGTGTGTGTGTGTGTGTGTGGACAAGAGGATAGAGGAAGGGGAGAGGATTTATCAAAATCATTTATGTTGATATTGTCTGGTTTCGTCCGTGCTTTATTAATTACTAATGAGCAATTAGAGCTTTTTGTATATTTTAACATCTAGTTTTTAACATCATTAAGGCCACTTTAATTTCAGCATCTGCAGCTTATATTACGTTTGTAACAAAAGTATGAAGTCAAAATTAGCTGACCATTTATATTTATGATGCCCAATACAGGGTATTCACACTCCAGGCACTTGTTATGGGATCCTATTATACTGTTAAAAGATAACTTGTTTTCCTAGGTAAACAAGCACAGCTCCACTTTTCAGATTTCATTAGGAGGCTTTATCAGATCTTTTTCAGGGTTCCCACTGATATCAGAGAATCAAATTTAAGCACTATTAACCCTTTATCTAACATAGCGGCCAAAAACGGCCCGTAAATTGACCAAAATAAGCCTACCACAGCCTAAAATATCTTACAAATGTCTCGATAAAACCATACAAATATGGATATCATTAGAACCGGCTCATCGAGCCAGTTCTAATGATATCTATATTTGTATGGTTTTATTTAAAAAATTGTGAGAATTTTTTTTGAAAAATCTGAAATTTATTTTTTAAAAAAGCTGTGTTTAGGTAAAGGATTACAGCACTTTTGAAGGTCTCTAATCACGATTTTCAAGGACGACTATAATTTTCGCATGCACTTACAACACCATGAACAACACAAATACTTTCAACCTTAGGACCTGATTTCTGGAAAGCACAACTATCTGGATATAAATCATCCCTTGAGTGCAACAAGACACCATCTACAATGCTAAAGCATTGCAGATAGTGACTGGTTTCACTCAAGGGACAATATAGTGATCAAAGAGTTATGGTTCCTGACTGATTTTATGACAATGCATGTATGTAGGGCAGGTTATCATGAACTTCTTGTCTCAGATGTTAGAGGTAAACTGAATTTCAGTACTTATCATGGGGGTGGTAGAAAATCAATCAATCATCTGAGTGGGAACCCTGTTTTTTTTGTGAATAGCTTCTCACAAGGAAATCGGTATCAAATGGAAGCCAAGAGTTAATTATCTATTTAACGTCTGTTTTCAAACCAGTGCTTATGTCATGAAAAAAATATGTATAAAGGCAAGTTTTGATAACTGTAAAACAGAACAGTTCAAGATTCTAGGTCTTCCTTAGGAGATTCAATCTCCTTCAGATTCTAGGTTCACAAGCAGAGAAAAAGGATATTTAGAAATGCAGAAGTTTGAGACAAAGTAACATGCAATAAATATGCAGATACAAAAGTTCTGAGAAAAACAAATTTTAACAAGTCTTAAACTTAAGAAAATAAAAAAATATATATTTATGTATATATAAACAGTTGCATTTGAAATGATTAGTGCATGGCATAAAAACATACTGAAACAGCTTTTTGTCACTTATATATCGGACTCAGTAGAAAAGCCCACATATGGGTTTCACTGAATGCTAAAATTCTATATTTTTGGCTTGTACAATGCTAAAAACACAAATTTGTGTTCTGACACCTCATTTATTTTCTTTATGAATACATGGTAAGTTTTTCTTTGAATTTAACTGATAGAGTACTGGAAGTCCATATTTGGACTTTACTCTGAAGTACAGGTACTGCAACTTAATGGCTTCATATTCTGTGGATGTTCATCACATTATTTTTGAAGTGAAATTATATTAGCCTGTATGGATTTGTCTTTTTACAATTATGGGAAGGTGCCTATAGGCACTCCTCCATAAGTAGTAACAAGGCAAAGAAATGTAAAAAAATTTATAGACAAAAATTAATTTAGCACTTGACCACTTAATGGAAAATATAGTTTGAAATAGAGATAAACATTGCTGTGGGATACATGTATACTGAGATATCTTTTTGAACAGCTCTATGCTTGAAGATTTTCTATATGACTATTTCTGTTCAGAAATTTTCAACTGCTATGTGCTGTATTTGTTTTTTCATCCTGAAAGTTAAAAAATTGATGGATGGAAAAATAATCTTTAAATTCTAAGAGTAACCCAGACTTTGAAGAGCTGCAAAAAACTCTGCAAACTGAAAATACAGTCTGTGAATGTATTACCGGTACCACAAAGCATCTATGCAGTGGAATTCCCACCAAGGCAGCAACTGATATTCTGTGAAGAAGCACAAGAAGTTTCAGCCAATAGATTAAGGATTAAGGTTCATGGACAGAAATTTTGCTTGTGCTTGATGCTTTCCAAGAGTTTCCAGGACCTTTCAAATATATTTTCAAGGGTTTTCAAGGAGCTACACGGCTACATGTACATGAAGAGATCTTGTGCTCAATATTGCCACTTTAAATGCTAAATCACAACCCTACCCACAATTTGATGCAGGAATGATAGATACATCCTTGGGTGTGTGACAAGCGGAATATTGTCATAACAAATCTCTTGTTAACATCCAATATCTTCTTTGGTTTTTCCAGGGTTTTCAAGCTTCCAATAACTAAGGATTTCCAGGTCCTTCACAAGAGGTTATTACATTCCAAGACTTTTGAGTAACTCAAAGAGGCATGAGAACTCAATATTTTATTCGGGTTTTCACTTTCAACCGCTTGGGTCATATTATGTCAAGACAGTTTTACAGGTGGAGAAAGCAGGATTACCCAGAGGGAGAACCACTGTGCAACTGTCACACTCCCCAACATACTAACTCTGCACAAGCAGGGCAAGTTGCAGTTGAAAGCAAGAGCACCATCAACGTGCAATATGCCTTTGTACACAGTGCCACTGTGCCCTACATGGGCAAGCATCATTAAGTACCTTACTCAAGAACACAGCATTGTTACAGCCAGTCAGACTCAAACCATCAACCTCTTGGTTTGAAGGTCAATGCTCTAACCACTGAGCCACCATGCTCCCTTTCATTTGGTAATGACCAAATCATTAACCTTTTACCAAACACGAAACGCAGACAACACTTGCAAAAAACAATTCCTGAATAACCCAAAAATTTCACTTTTTGCTTCAAAAACATAGCTTATGACCCATAATTGCAATGCGATCAATGAGCTCATTCCAATAACGAGACATAAGCTATGTTTTTGAGACAAATTGAAAAAAAAATTGAATATCTTTTGTGAATAGTGCTTGCAGGTTTTATCTGTTTGTCTGTTTATTAGGATTTAATGGCATTTCCAACAGCTGGGGTCAGATTGTATCAAGATAGTTTTATGGGTGTAGGAAGCTGGAGTACCAAGAGAGAACACCTGAGCAGTGGTGAGCAACTGTCAGAGTCTCAAACATACAAACTCTGCACAAGTAGAGATAGCAGCGGTTGAAGGTGCTGGCAGGTTTTGACTGTTCTGTTAGATAAAAGGTTAACAACTGCATATACACAAATATTTCAATTGCAACTGTGCTGGAATGTAAATTATGCTTAAACAGAATAAATAAGTGAAATAAATTGTTTTGAAAAACGAGAAAACAGAACAGATTGATGAAAAAACATTATTTACAATATCAAGCAATGACAAAAATATCACTGTGTTATCTCCCCTTTCAGTTAATGAACTTCAAGCTTTCAACTTCAAAAATATTCACATCTGTCTTGCAGATATTCCTTGGCCTAAAACAAGCTATAGTTTTCTCTCTCTCTCAACCCTTAAGTCCCCAGGTTATTTTTACATTAATAACTACTATATATACATTTACATAGCTGGAGATGACTTAACAGTGTTTCTCCATCACTGTTGGCTGCCTGTACAGGCAGCCAACAATGATGTAAAAACAGTTAAAATAAATACATTCTACCAGTAAAGTTCTCAAGGAAGAATATACTTGAGACAACTTATTCAGAGCAATATAAAAGGGGCAGTTTGTGATGGTATGTGGACTTAAGGGTTGGTTTATAATGAGTTACATTTTTTCTCCAAACATTGTACCTTTATTTCCTTAGTGGTACAAACTTCATGAGCCCCATTCAAGTAAGGGACCATAAGCCATATACAAATCAGGCTATCATAATGAAAATTTTGAAGAAAAATCATTGACTGTTTGTCATGAGAATTCAGTTTTAGGGTTCAATTTTTCTTTTTGAAGTCACCATCCTGTCATGAACAGATTATCCTGGCAGTGTAATACATGTGATGACAACATTATCCTGCGAATTTCCAGAAATCTTCTGCCTTGATTCATCAACCTATTATATGCTTTATGTAGCCTACACACAGCGAGTAGAATTTACCTATTTTAGGTATGAATTTTCAATTTTGAATTTACACGAGACAAATAGGTAATAGTAAAACATGAGAGTAAGACATCCAGAAGATAAGTCCCCACAAAGTAGATCTTCTGTTTCTGAGGCTATTTTTTTTGTAAAATTCCATGCGGCAGGTTGTTTTTTATTTTATTTTTGTAATTATTTCTTTGCTATCAAAAGTTCATATTCTTGGTTTGTTTTGAGCCTCACAATCTACAGAATAGCATGGGTAGTGGTTTATTTTGCCCCTCGAGTTGCACTTAACGGATAAATTTATTAATTTTAATATCAGACATAAACCATGTAATTTTTATTTAAGTTTGCACTGGTTATAAAAGGAGAGCATGCAGTAGCCAAAATGGCCATATGGGAGGGCCTAAGAAACAGATTCTCAACTTCCTTAGGCCTAATTTCTTTTTTGATTTTCTTACACCAGTAACATGACCTCCATTCAATGATTTGTAGAAAAGCTCTCGAAGAGATTTCCCTGTACTCTTCTTAACCCAATACACTCAAATAACTATTATTACCACTTTAGCAGGCATTCTCAAGTATATTACCAGAGTTTTGTAGGGCAGTAAAACTCCATAATGGTCAACAGAACAGACCATTGACGTGTCTGGCCATTAATGAGTTTATAATTTCAATAACAGTCCAATACATCATGTGACTTTGACAATTTATTTATTTACTGGGGTTTAACAACACTTTCAACAGGCAGGGTCACCTTGTGTTGGACAGTTTTGTGGGTGAAGAAAACAGCTGGGGTACCCGGAGAGAAACCACCGAGCAATGGCGAGCAACTGTCAGACTCCCCAACGTACTAACTCCATACAAGCAGAGTTAGCACTTACTGAAGACAAGTGCATCATCGAGGTGCAGTATGCCTTAGAGCACAATGTCACCATTCCCCCACAAGGGCAATTTGGATTAAGTATGTTGCCCAAGGGCACCATGTGGTTGCCGCAGGTGAGATTTAAACCGAGGATCTCTCGGCTTGCAGCCTGCATCTCTACCTACTGAGCCACCACTCTCCCAAATTTGACGAATGGGGATTAATAATTATGAATTGTTTCGACTTCAAATATCTTCCTCATTCCCCATCACCCATACTTCAGACTTTTCTCCGGACCAGCATGGTAATAATAGTAAAAACATGACTTGGTCAGGCATTGAGGTTTATTAAAGGCCTGCCAGAAATGATTAACAGCCCTCCACCTTATTAGCACCCTCCACTGCATCTCAGTGTCAGGCTGTTTCTATTTCTGCAATGTAATCCAAAATCATGTTGTTGTTATACTGAGTGGGTTAATGAAAAGTAATTATGGTCAATGCGGATGTTTCATTATTGGTAAATCGATCAATATCCCTCTTTATAGTGGACAGATCCAATCAACTGCAATACATGCATTATGATTACAAGCCAATTGAATTTTATTGATCTGAAGGAGGTTTGATCTCATCAAGATTAATAACTTAAAATAGAGTTGGGCTACTTTTTTAAGAATTCCTTGTTGAGATGCTGTCATTTCTTTCATTGTTATCATGAGAAAAAAAGTAACCTGTTCAGTTTCTAACATTTTTAACTGAATGCTAAAGGCCATCACCATGGCTTCACTGAAGCATGATGAAAGCCACTATAGTTCAGTTTATTGTGTTTTAATGCCACAATCTGCATCTGTGGTTGCATTTCAAAGTCAACACACAAAAACAGTTCAGTAATTCCTTTATAAATTCAATGTCCACTTTAGAAGAATGACATTCCAGGCATTGATTACCAACACCTCTTAAACAATGAAAGTGAAACTTATCTACCAAAATAAACAAGGACTTCTCCACTCCCAGTATTTCCGCTGGGAGCCACTAAAGTTCTTTTTGACTCTTTACTTTTTATTTCGTAAACAATTCATAAAAGTGTGCCAGTTGGGAGTCTAGGGTTACACCATATTCTTTTAACCCTTTACCCAACGTGACGGCCAAAACCGGCCAGCGCTATTCTCAAAAATCACCAATTAATTTTCATTTTTTGTCTCAAAAACATAGGTTATGACCCCTCATTGGAACGAGCTCGTCGAGCTCGTTCCAACGAGGGGTCATAACCTATGTTTTTGAGACAAAAAAAGAAAAAAATTAGTTATTCAAGAATTTTTTTTGCAAGTGTCGTCTGCTTTTCATGTTAGGTAAAGGGTTAAATGAAATTCAAATTCTCTCTTTGACATCTGGTAGATTCTCAACCCAAATTTAACCCTTAACTGGTTGAGTGCTAGAAGCCATTAAGAGGACTTACACAAAATTAGGGTACTAGAGCCAAAGTAAACGTTTTTGTTCTCATGTTTCATATTCAGTCAAACACAAATAATATTTTGTTTATATAAAGTTGTTCTATTACAAATTATTGGAGAGTGCCTATGGGCACTCTCCAATAATTTGTAATAAAACACATTTTGAATAACAAATTCAGACCACCCAAAATAATCTAGCCTGAAGCAGTTAAAAAAGTGGAGAGTTTTATACAGTTTTACTGTACACAGACATTCTACATCCTATAGCTTCAAAGTTGTTTCTAGGTAAGTCTTGGTTGTCTATTTAGGCATGCAACACTTAACCAGAAACAACTGCCAAGATACTTAGAATGCAACTTGCAAATTTTGGCACAGACAGCATGTTGAGATAATTGCTCTGTTGCAATAAAATGTAATCAAAGTCGGAAGTAGGCCTTTAAGGGTCAAGCATCCTCCAGTCTTTTCAGACACAATTAAATGAATTTCAAGGATATTTGAATTCTTCTACCCCAAATTTTCAGAATGGTACTATCTTTGTCAATCAACAAAACACATTTGGAGAAGTCCATGTTTAATTTGTGGAGAAGAACAATTAACAGAGCATGGTGGCTCAGCGGTAAGGGCACTGGACTTTGAAACAAAAGGTCCACAGTTTGATCCTGACCAGTTCTAACAGCATTGTGTCCTTGAGCAAGGCACTTAATCCAGATTGTTCATGTGGGAGCACGATGACGTTGTGTACTCAGGCATACTGCATGTCAATAGCATATTTCCCTTCAACCAATGCTAACCCTGTATGTGCAAGTTAGTACATCAGGGAGCCTGAAAGTTGCTCTCTTGTTCTCTCCAGGTACTCTGGCTTCCTCCACCTATAAAACTGTCTAACATGAAAGGACTCTAGCTGTTGAAAGTGTTGGAAGACCCTAATAAATAAATAAGAACAATAAACATTTTCAACATGCAGCCTATGGCTGTATGCTGAAAATGTTAATTGTCTGCCCCACAAACTAACTTGAAGGATTCAGTATTATAAATTTTCAACCTGTCTTACAGCTGCACAGCACATGAGAGGGCTATGGTGTCATAAGCATTATTGATTTATTTGGGGGAATTTAATGACACTTTCAACAGCCCTAGTCATATCGCCTGGAACTATTTTACAGGTGGAAGAAGTTTGAGTACCTTGAGAGAACCGCAGAGCATGTAACTGTCAGATTCTCCAACTTACTAACCTCGCACAAGCACAATGAAAATGGATTAACTCCTTGCATTCTGTTGGTGGATATTCCTACCCAAGACAGAATTTCTCATGCGACTGAAAGGAGGATAATTTAGGAACATTTAATCAAATCGTTCTCTTGTAAATAGAATGGATTTTTTCACCAATGATTCCTTGAGAAAAATTTGGATGAATTTCTCTTGTAAATAGAATGGATTTTTTCACCAATGATTCCTTGAGAAAAATTTGGATGAATTTTTCATCAAATCTAGTCATGGCTGCTGTGAGGCAGCCATGACTAGATCTGATGAAAAATATTTCGAAAATAGTCAGCAGGTAAAAGAGTTAAAGGCATGTGTACCATCAAAGTGCAGTATTCTATAGCAAATTATGCCACCATGCTCCCACTTAGGGGATAGAGATAATAAGCAATAAGATCATAACACAGAGGATGTAGGTCAGGATCAAACTTTCGACCATTCAATGTGAAGTCCAGTGTTATTACTAATGAGCCACGCCACATACCTATCCTAAGCATTAAACTAGAGTATTGTAGGTATTTCCACTACATCGCTTACCAAAAGCAGTTACCGAACTTGAATAAATTAAGCACATGCATTTGCAGTTTGAAAATTTTCAAGTTCATTTGAAGACCCTTTTCAGAATGTCTAAATTCATACAGTTTTGAAAACTTGAAAAAATTTTTTTTTTAAAAAAAAACAAATACCTATTAAGGTAGAAGCCACTATCAAGGCCTTCAGAAAAATGAGGGTACCAGAGCAAAAGCTGATCTTTTCCTGGCCCATGTTTCATATTCAGTCAAACACAAATAATATTTTGTTTATGTACATTAGTTTTCCAATAATTTGTAATAAAACAATTTTTGAATAACAAATTCAGACCACCAAAAATAATTTAGCCCTCAACCAGTTAAGGAATTTAAGAACCAGCGGAAACCGTTCAGTCTCAAATGAAATGTAGTAAACATCAAGTTTTATAAGGAATGTCCTGACTAAATTCTGCATATTATTGTAAAAGGCAACAGTCATGCTTCAAATGACCATTGTGGAATTTGTTTTTCACAGTTATTGTTAACACGTCTACTGGTAGTGATTTGTTGTTATGCTGTTGGCAAACGAGGGGTTCTGAACACTCTATATGGAAATAAAAAAACATATCACAAAATATTTCAAACACAGCCATGATCATCTAGGATACAAACAAACACATACAAGTCCTTGACCTTCTCCAACCAAATTTAACAATGTTACTATTTCATAGACATTTATCATTTTAGTATGCCATACCTTGTATACTGATTTACTACTGACATTAACCCTTAGAACCCTGGTGGTATCTTCCATATCAATTCAATGACAGCAATTGGAAGAGGCCATATTCATTATTTGTGGGCAGACCAATTAATATTTTCAACGTGCAACCTCAGGGCTGCACATTGAAAATATTGATTGGTTTTCCCCACCCATTCACTTACAAGCTATCATACTTAATGAATTTATAAAGTATCATGTTCATGGGCCGGAAAAACGGCCTCTCGGATTCAAAGGGCTAAGGCTGTGTGAGAGCTGAGGTCAATCTGAATATAAAACTCATTTCTGGATTTCCTTTCAATGAGGTGATGGTATGCTGTTATGTGACATCCTGCTAGAAAAGGCTCTCAGAGTGTCACATAAAAGCTCTCATCCTCAAAGTAAAAAAAAAATTGTTGCACTGAAACAACTAAGGTAAATTTCCATCAAATGAATTTGTATGATGGAACCAATGCTAATACAGTTCAAGGAGACTGTATTACTTCAAAAATATTTCTGGGCTGGATTTTCCATCAATGAATATTTACAGTTCCGGGGAGAAAAAACATAGGAATGATCAGCAACCTTTCAGCTTGTACACAACCAAGTTTAATCTGGTTATCCATGAGCTGAACGACTGCATTTGCTTCTGTTATTCTCAGAAATTGCCAATGTCAGTCTGGTGGAAGATCTGTGCCTACACTATTTTAGTGGTTTAATTTCAATGGTTTATGTTTACTCATGTTAACCATTCAGCTAATATTACGGGATTTTGACCATCACTATTCACAAAAATTAATATTCAAATATTATTTTTTACAATTCTGCTTCAAAATCAAAGCTTATGAAATCTCAGTGGAATGAGCTAATCGAGATAATTCCAATGAGGGGGTCATAAGCTTTGATTTTGAGGCAAAAAATCATAAAATTAAAGTTAATCGAGAAATGTGTTGTCCCCCAGTGGAGGCAGGTAAAGAGCTGAAGGTCATTTGCAGCACTTTCACCTTCTCAGGGCGATATTATAACCGAAACCAAGTATAAAGTCAAGTTGAGCCAATAGTCTATACATGTGCTGCTCATTGCTGAGAACTCCTAATCCAGACACTAATTAGCAGGTTCCATTGTACAGTGGAAACCTGTTAATTGCATAGCCATTTTGCCAATGAAAATTATTTAATTAACAGGAGTATTCAATTAACAGGGATTGTGTCACTTTCCTGTATTCTGGAGATAAACTTAACATTTATTCTATTATATCTTGTTTGACAGAGCTCCATGAGCTCTGTCAAACATGATGTAATAGATTAAATGCCTGTATTGGATGTACTGAGGCCAAATAGGTCTATAAACAAAGGAAACTGGGGAAAGTCAGGGTAATTTCTCGTCAGGTACCAAATTTCTTTATTCACTTAACAGGAGTTTACTCTATAACCTATATTCAATTAGCAGATCAAATTTGTACTGGAGGTATGGTAAATGGTTTTGTGTTTGGAAATTATATTCAATGAACAGGGTTATTTAGTTAAGAGATATCCAATTAAGTCGGCTCCACTGTACCACTAAATGAAAATTTGTTTGTCACTGTAATCAGTGCTTCGCTTGTCAATATCCTCATGGAGGGTTTGATTTGAAACTGCCTATCCAACAAAAATTGCTTACTGTCAACCATAGTGGATTTTTATTCAATGCCCATATGAATTTTAACCCTTTTCTATTGTCAATTTGTTTAAAATATATGAAATTTTTTAATTAATTCAATATCAAACTGGGCCAGACTATTACAAGGATTGATTTTTTTTTTTCATAATCAGTGGTGAAGATAGCTTTTTTCAAGTAGTGGGGGAGGGGGTGACAAGACCATAAATTTTTGACTGAGATTAACAATGCAAAGCAATGCATTGCAGCAAGGCACAAGTGACACAAGGAAATGCAAATTGTAAATTCAGTCAGAAATGGATGCTCTAGACTCCCGAACAGGTTGTGTCTCCTTGTCTAACTTACAAATTTTTGAAAAATAGGAATGTCAAAAAGACACAATCCCCCCATCCCCCCCCCCCCCCCCCAAAAAAAATTCTAAATGACAACTGGCAATTATTTTTAGCATTAGTGTAAGTTGTAAAAGATTCTAAATTTCTGACAAAATCACTGCAGGTTCAGGTAATGTCTAAGCCTTCACCCTACCATCATATCTATGCTACCATTTATAACTGAAACAGGAAGTTCAGATGCAGCAGAACCTGGCCGACTCACTGATTTTGAAAAGAATGTACAAAATGTGATCTTATAATATTTACAAATACTGGATATACTTCATTTCAATATACTATATTCTAACAGTCAATGCCGGAAACCCAATAGACACATTTAGTTATTTCTGTTTAAGGTCACATATTTCTGCACAACAGCTAATTGTGACCGCAACATGAAGATAACTTTCAAGTTCAGTCAATTGTTTATACCCATGTTGCCCATTTTAGAGGAATTCTATCCAAGCAGTAGTGACTGGGTCCTATTTTACCAGTAAAACAGGGCTTGTTTACCACAGTAAACAAGCAATGCTTCACTTCCCAAGAGTCACATGGGGAATGCCCAAATTACCCCCTTATCCAACATAATGGCCATATAAGGAAGGTGGTATCTTTTTAAAATCAGAATGAAAAAGTTTACAATTTTTTTCAGTTTTTGGTCTCAAAGCACAAAGCGTATTCATCATTCTAATTAGTGGGTGATAAGCTACGTTTTTGAGGTAAAAAATAAAAAAACTGTGGTTATTCAAATTTATTTGGCAAGTCTAGTCTTCTAGCTGTGTTAGCAAAGGGTTAACCCTTTATCCAATGCCCATGATACCAAACACGGTTATTTTTTTTCAAATTTTTCAAAAAATTTCAACAAAACCATATCATGTGAACTCTCAATGGAACAAGCTTGACGAACTCGTTCCAATGAGGGGGTCACATGATACAGTTTTGTTGAAATTGTTTGAGGAAAGTAATCTTTTCAACTGCTCAATTTGTAAATTGGGCATCCGGATGTACCCAACTCATTAGGTAAAGGGATAACAAACAAATACAAGAACAAAATCATTCTCATTCACGAATACCACTAGAACAATTGCTGAAAACTGGAAAATCCCCAGAGAGATCGATTTCTTATTGCCTTTGCAACAAATTTTCCTAAACCTCATTGCTTATTCAACCCTCATAAACTTATCTTCATAAACCTAACTTTTTGGAAACAGTTTTCTCATCATTCAAAACTGAAAGTCTTGTTGTATAACATGGGTTTTTAGTCAGGTCTTAGATGCCTGAACAGGACACTAATATGTATTCTGGGATATGCTTCACTCACAGCAGAAGCAAATGATATTTTATTCATCAAAATTTGTTGGGCTACAATTTATTGGAGAATGCCAATAAGGATTTTCAAACGCAGTACTGTGGCCGCAAAAGTGGTATTTTGCTTGCTAATTTCTTGATCGGATCATGACACACTTGTAAACGAGTGGGTGATAATTTAATATATAAAATATTGCGTAATGAAGACAGAATCATGACCAACAAATGACAGTAGCATCCAATTTAATGTACTTTGGAACCTGGTTAATTGAATAGCCATGTTGCCAGTGGAGATTATTCAGTTAACAGGAGTATTCAATTAGCAGGGATTTGGGTATTCTGCTGTGTTCTGGAGATAAACTGAGCATTTAATCTATTATATCTTGTTTGACAGAGCTCATGGAGCTCTGTCAACCAAGATATAATAGATTAAATGCCTGTATTGGATATACAGAGGCCAAAAAGGTATATAAACAAGGGGACTTTGGTGACTGTCAAGGTAATTTCTTGACATATTGCAAGATTTTTTATTTAATTAACCGGAGTATACTCAAAAACTCATATGCAATTAACAGATCAAACTTGTACTGAAGGTATGGGAAATGGTTTTGTGTTTGGAAGTTGTAGTCAATTAACAGGAATATACAATTAAGAGATATCCAATTCAGTGGGCTCCACTGTATCTGCATTTTTTTTCCAGTGGGTGAGATTCTCTAGTGCATTGAGGAGAAAAGCAGAAAGATAATTTTGAATGGGTTTGGGATTATGACCAAGTTGCACTCCAGTCCAAATTCTTTGTTCGTTTTTGTGATATCAGTACTGTAAGTTGTGACAGAGCATCTTCTAATGAACAAATATTTTGATGTTCATTAAAATTCAAAATGGCTGAATGTGGGGAAATGACTGAAGAAAAGCTTCAGAAAAGAGTAATTTCTGTAGAATGAGACAGTAAATATTTTCAATCTTCAGTCATATCACAAGAAAATCTAAAATTTTACATGATACACTCTATCATTTTGTACAAAAAAACAAGCTCTCCCATTCTACAAATATGTCTAGAGAAGAATCACATTCAATGGGATAAGGATTATTATAATGTCATTATGTGAGTGAATAACTAATATACAGCTTCTAACAGAGCACCTCTCTAAACAATTGTGAATAAACTTTCAATTTGGTCCCAACCCCCCAAATATTCCCAAATAAATGTCAGCTATACAATGGAAAAAAACAAGTATCTCGGAATAATATTTCATCACTTTTCAACTATTTTTTTTAACCCACTAGCATTTTTGTGGAGAATGAAAATATATCAGGAATCTCATCCAATGAGCACTTTCACATAAACTTTTATTCTGTAGACAAAAAAAATATACGACACAACACACTTACTTCCTCCTTGAATACAAAACCGAAAAACACTTGCATGAAGAAAAGAACCAATTGTGATTCAGGATTAAATTATTACTTTCTTCCCTGCAAATCCAATAATAGAAATGAGGGGTCATAAGCTATGTTTTCAAGGCCAAAATGAAAATATGTAGTTATTCAAGAGTTTGGTTTTTTAAATGTTGTCTGCTATTTGAATTTAGTAAAGAATTAAAATGGGTTACAAATTTTTTTTACATAAGTCTCTTTTACAGATTCGCACACAGAAAAATAGGGAAATAAGTGCATTGGAACCATTGTGGCATTGGTAAAATGTCTTTTAATGAAACAAATAGATCTTAGCACCTTCTAGACAATAACAAGAAACTTATTTTTGCATAGAAGATTAATTCAAGTTCAGCCAATTTACTGAAAAGCAAATTAAAGAACTTGATAAGACTCAAAATTCTATACTAGCCATAGCTGTATATTAGTAACTTTAATTTATCTTTGCTGGTGTATCAATATGGTAAAGTTTCGAAGTGAAACAGTTCAAAAATAATTATAAAATTTGGTTATTATTTATGATTTTGATAAATAACATTAGTCCTTCGGTTCTTCAATTTGCTGGAAAACTCAGTACCTATAAAGAATGTAGAATTTTTTATTAATTAAATACTTGCATAGTTCTGCCTGATATTTCAATGTACTGCAGCAATATGTTCTACAGTATAAGAGGTACAGTCTAATTTATGAAGAATTTCTGGGCTTCAATTTTTTTAAATATTCCCTGAAGTTACTTGGAAATTACAGCAAAAATAATTTTATGAGTAGTTTGAAAAAAAAAGAAACAGATAAATACACCAAACCAATAAGCAATGGAAAGTCACTATAATGCAAAATGCAAAAATGATTTTTACTTCTCTTGTTGGCTTTGAGGATTTTTAATATAATTTTACTTTTGGTAACAGTTTTGAGTGAATTTCATCCCTCATCTTTAGAGCAATGACAATGAAGGGATAAATTTACTGAATACAGTCTGCATCATGAACCATCAAGACCTGAGAAGTAATCTCTGCTATACACTGTGGCCTCCCAGCAGTTTCTTTACTATGTAATCAAGGGGAAGTATTCAAGTCTATTATTAAATTCTTAGACAGTGATTTCTAGTCAATTTATCTGCCTGAATAGGCAGAACAAGACTTGACAAGAAATCAAAGTAAAGTCATTAAATCTACAGGTTGTGGCATCAATAATAGAATTCTCTCATCTTGCAGGTCAAAAAGTTATGAAAATCTAAGACAAGCAAACAAGGAAAGTGAAAGATAAGCCTTCTACTTTTTACCAAATCGCAGTTATTTTCTGTTGCAGGCATTATTCATTTTGAGGCTTGAGTGCAACAAAGTGCCATCTGAAATGCTTTAGCATTTCTGATGGCATCTTGATGCACTCAATGGATAATTTATTTGCGGACTCTTAATCCTTTGAACCCTGGTGGTATCTTCCATGTCAATTCAATGACAACAATTAGAAGAGTTCATATTCATTATTTGGGGGTAGACCAATTAATATTTTCAACGTGCAGCCTTGGGGCTGCACGTAGAAAAAAAAATAAGTTGGTCTACCCAACACAATAATTTAACAGGCATCCTACTTAATTAAATTATGAAGTATCACGTTCCTGGGCCAGAAAAGAGGCCTCTCGGGTTCAAAGGGTTAAGAAATGGAATGAAACCACATCCTAGTTGAAGAATTTACTTTTCACTTTCACATTTGGCAGGACAAAAGTTTATGGAGAATAAAGCATTCCGTTTTGAGATTTCCATGATACTTTTCAAATGAAAATATAAAAATCTTCATTTCACATAAATTTTCCCTTCAATACAACTGAGCTGTTCAGATGACTAACAGCCACAATTTCCACCTTGTTGACTGGAATTCTCTGTTAACCTCGTTCCCTTCGGTTGGCTGTTCATGAGTGTGGGGTCGGAGTCTAAACTTTCTGACATCTTGTCGCAGATGATATCCACTAGTCGCTCAAATACTGACTTGACATTGATATTTTCTTTGGCAGAGGTTTCAAAGAATTCTAAACCTGTAAATGAAGAGAATATAATCTTTTAAAAACATGTACAGTTGCTGAAAAATTTGTTTCTTGAAGAACACAGTATCTATGATCAATTCTTTGCTTGTCATTGCTTGTATATCGCATAATCCAAACGGAAGAACAAAGCTCCCTCAACACCAGAGTTTTCACAGTTACCATTTGTGTCAAAGTCCCATCTTTTTACTCTGAAAACATGGCACCAAAATAGAGGTACGACTTATACAAAGGTACAACAGGTCAAGTAAGTGATCAGTTTAAAAAGTTGAACAGACTGAACATCATTTTGATGATTTGACAATTACAGTATAAGGCCATATTATTGCAAATTATCACATGCTGATTGTTATTATTTTGAATTAGAGTGATAAAATGGATAAAAAGTTAAAGAGTACCCCAAATTTTACTTTCAAATAGCTGTTAATTACATTTGAATTCAATAAAAGAAATTGTATATATTGAATTGTTTACTTGTCAGTTTTGACCCAACTGCAGCTCAGTGTGCATGTAAATTGCACTGTAGATGAAATGTCTTACGATCCCTTACTTTATTCAATGAGGTTAATTTAACCCTTCAAAGAGTGGAGATTTTGAAGCCATTTTTACAATACATTGATAGTCTACATCAAGTGGATTTGCATTTGTTTCTAGTCAAGACTAAATAGGCCATGAAGATTTGCGCAGAAACAACAGCAAATGTTCTTCGAATGTAACTTGCAAATTTTTCAAGAGACAGCATGTTGGGCACCTGACCTGATGTAGTAAAACGTAATCAAAGCCTTAAGGGTTAAAGTAATGTCCTTCATGCTTCACTCACAGTTTACTACTTGAAATTAAAAAAAATAAAGAGCTGCCTTTTTCCTTCTGAAATTTAGAATGAACACTTGGACACCTTCATACAAAACCACGCGCCAATTGTTTATGTAACAAAAACCCCAAGTAAGAAATACATTTTCCTGTTCTGTTCTAACCTTGTTCACTATCCATTATTGGACCAGTTGTTTTTATGTACAATACTTTCTGTTATTAGATCAGTTGTTTTTATGGTGGATCAGTGGTTAGAGCACTGGACTTCAAACAGAAATGTCCATGGTTCGATCCTGACAAGCAGTAACCGCGTTGTGTCTGTGGGCAAGACACTTAATCCTGAAAGCCCATGTAGGGAGCATGGTAATGCTGTGTACTAAGGTGTACTGCACATCGAAGATGAACTTGCCTTCAACCGCTGCTATTAAACACAACTTATGCATAGTAAGTTGGAGAATCTGACAGTTTCTTGCCCCTGTTCAGTGGTGCTCACCAGGTACTATGGCATCCCCCACCCATAAAACTGTCAGATGTGTTGTGACCATGGCTGCTGAAAGTATCACTAAACCTCAATAAACAAACAAACAAACAAACACTTCATGTGCTAATAATTGATACTACAAGAACTCCAATTAAGAAATATTTTCCTGTTCTGGAATCTTGTCACCAATTTGTTTGCTATCCATTATTGGACCAGGTGTTTTTATGTACAGACTTCAAGTGATCTGGTTCAGTGTAGTGTGGTCACTCATTTTTAAATATACACATTATATCAAATACAATATCAGATATAGGATTTATTGCCATCATGCTCAGGTGATTACTCTCTTCCTGGAGGTTTTTTTTTCGACGAATTCCAATTTTGTTGGAGGGCAGTACCAATATATGATTGGGTATGGTATTTCTTTTCTGAATCCCTTTAGTGATTAGTTAACTGGTTGAGGGCTAAATTACTTTTCAAAGGCAATTTAAAATGCTACTGGACATCTAGCTGACGAATATAGTGTCACATGGGGCTAGCGAGAACAATATTAAGTGTGGCTAAAGCCTCACCATATACTGTTTTCACTTCACCTCATGTAACAACATATCCACCAACTAAACATCTTGTAATTTAGAATATATTGATACAGCACATCAACAGAATAGAAATTAGTCAAAAATGAAAGCCATGTAGAAGGGAGCAATCTCTCTTGCATGACTGCAATTCTGATGAAATTATAGCATATGCCGAAAAATGTAGGATCATATAATTGGTATTGGTAAACGTTTAAGGTCACATACTTCTGCTGGCTAATCATGACCACAACATGGAGATAAAGTCAAGGTCAGTCAATCATTTGTACCACATGTTGCCTATTTTAGAAGACACGCACCCCAAGCATTAGTGACTGGGTCCTATTTTACCAGTGAAACAGAGCTTGTTTACCACAGCAAACAAGCACTGCTTCACTTCCCGGGGTTACCGCGGGGGAGGATTGTATGAAGAAATATTTATTTCTTTACTGGTGTTTTAAAATGCAGTTACCACTCGTCAGGAATGACCATCAACCTTTTAGATTAAAGCCTAATGCTCAAACCACCGAGTATACCATGCTTCCTATACAGTGGCACCCACTTAATTGGATATCTCTTAACTGAATAACACTGTTAATTGAATATAATTTCCCTACACAAAACCATTTACCACACCTCCATTACAAATTTGACCTGTTAATTGAATATTAATTGAATATGGGTGATAGAGTACCCAGAGAGAACCACCGAGCAATTTCGAGCAAATCTGACAGTTGCTCGCCATTACTCAGTGGTTCTCTCCATGTACTCTGGCTTTCTCCACTCATAAAACTGCCTGACACAAGGTGAACCTGGCTATCAAAAGTGTCATTAAACCCCAATAAATAAATAAATAAATAAATAAATAAATAAATAAATAAAGTAATGTCAATTGAATAAAAAATCTTGTAACCTGTCGAGAAATTACCGACTCTCCCCAGTTTTCCTTTGTTTATGGACCTATTTGGTCTCAGTACATCCAATACAGGCATTTAATCTATTATATCTTGTTTGACAGAGCTCGTGGAGCTTGGTCAAACAAGATATAATAGAATAAATGCTAAGTTTATCTCTAGAATACAGGAAAGTGATAACAATCCCTGTTAATTGAATATTCCTTTTAACTGAATAAATTTCATTGGCAAAGTGGCAATTCAATTAACAGGGTTCCACTGTACCACTTTAGGAATTTCAACTATCGAAAAAGAAATGTGAGAACTATGAATCTCAGATGCTATTTTCCACTGTTTTCCTTACTTTGGTCTTCATTTCATAAAATTTTCATTCATAAATCTTGACCAACTGATACAAGGGTGTTGCGACCACATCATGAGACAATATAGAAAAAGATCACTTTTGTTATCACAGTACTGCAACTCTTGTATTCCATATTTATTTATTGGTGTTTAAGGTCACTTTCAGCATCTTTAACAATATCACGACCACAACACAAGTATAAAGTCAAGTGCAGCAAATCATTTATACCTATTTTAATAGTAACACAGAACTTGATTACCTCAGTAAACAAGCACCTCTCCGCTATTGATTGAAAATAGAATATGCTTTCATTTTTGGAATGCACTACAAAAACCAATGTGGGCTATTAAGCTAAATTTGAAAAGTATTCACTGGTTTTGGCCATTAAGTTGGGTAAATAGGTGATTTAGATGACATTGACAAACAAGAGGCCCCAGGGGGCCTTAGGGCGCTCACCTGACATGGTAATCTAAATATCAAACCAGGGACTTGACTTGAATAAGCTGCATATACCCCTCCTAAGAAAAGCATATACCAACTAGATGAAGTGTTTGTGCCCACACAACACACAGGATTTTCCTTCTATTTTCAGTTCCTGAACTTTTATGTCCAAAAATTGAGATAAACGCATAAAAAACAGATTTTTTTTTATTTTCGTTCGGAAATTTTCGAAGTCCCAAACAAAATATTTTCAGACTAAAATTTTTTTTCTTCTTCTTAAAATTGACTAAAACGTATAACAAAACCAAAAAACTAATTTCCGGATTTTGGTCCAAAAAATCCCACCTGGACCCCAAATTTTCAGTGTAAAAAAAAATGTTTTTTTGTCTTAAAATTGACTACAATGCATAAAAACAAAAAAACTCATTTCTGGATTTTGGTCCAAAATTTTCTAAGTCCCACCCGGACCCCCAAATTTTCAGTGTAAAAAAAAATATATATTTTTTTTTTTTGTCTTAAAATTGACCAAAATGCATAACAAACTATACGGAGCCCAAATATGGACCCAAAGAATTGATTTCAATAAACATGTGAAACAATCTTCCAAAGATGTTATATGTGAAATTTGAAAGCTTTTGGAGCAGTGGTTTGGGAGAAAAGTAGTGTTAAATGTTTTTCCTATTACCCACAGTGTTAAAAAATGCTGACTCAGCACTTTTTCAAAGTCCCCAAAAAGTACCCCATGATAAAACCAATAGCAATTTTTTTACCATTCCATTCTGTTGGTCTTAAGGAAGCTTCACACCAAATAAGAATTCTCAGTGCCGTGTAGTTTTGGAGATATGGGCGTTTTAATTTTTTCTATTTTTAGCTCCTGCGGTTGGGGCGACAGAAAAAAAAAATTGGGCATAAATTAAGTACTTATGACCCAATAAGCCCTCATATCAAATTTGGTTCAAATCTGACTCTTGGTTTTGGAAAACAGAAATTTTGGGCTTGGCGAAAATTCTTGCCCCTCCCAGAACAAAGGCAAAACTTCTCTTGAACAAACTTGAGTCTACACCTCAAAAGGAAGCTGCATACCAAATATCAAGTCTCTGCTACGGCTGGTTCATGAGAAGATTTTTAAAAAATTTGTGCATTTTGGCCTCACCCGCCTCCTCAATATGAGCAGAAACCCAATTTGAAGAAAAACCCAAATGCCTCTATATAACCGCTACTTATGTGAATTTTCATTGAACTGCAGCCAGTGGCTTGGGAGAAAATGACCCAAACACCACCTTCATGATGTACGACGGACAAAAAGTGATCAGAAAAGCTCACCCTGACTTTCAGTCAGGTGAGCTAACAATTGGTAGCTGTGTTATTAAACAGGGTGCAGGATTTAAGGAACTATGGCAATACTTATACAGGATTGTGGAAAAACTTTTTAAAGTAATTTCCAAAAATGAAAACGTATTCTATTTTCTGTTAATAGCTTGTTACATGCACAATTCCATCTAATGGCCATTCATGGGTCCATTCATTGGAACTTCTCTGGTGCTTCTTATGCTCTTTTACTGAATCTGAGTGCTCATCTGAGTGGACTCTGCATTCTGTGGAAGTTCCATACTATTTAGCTTTCACCATCTTCCTTCTGTATATTCAAACCTGTATTTAATATTTGTAATATCATCTTCATTTTTTAGTGTTTAAGGTCACATATTTCTACACAATGGCTATCGTGACAACAACATGGAGATAAAGTCAAATCCAGCCAATTGTTAATTACCCATGTTGTCCAATTAGAGGACTTCCACCCCAAGCTTTGGTAACAAGGTTCTTTTTTTACAAGTAAAATAGAGCTTGTTTACCACAGTAAACAAGCACTGCTTCACTTCTCGGGGTTCCCACGGTGGATGTAATATCATAAGTTGTTGAAGAAAAATAAGCTGTTTTGCAAACATGTTTTTTTATAGTTGATGCGATAAGTTTACGCTAACAAAAGAATACACAGAATAATCACAGATATGCCAAACAGTCGAAAATACTGCAATGCTTTGATTCCA
This sequence comes from Pictodentalium vernedei, assembly GCA_031216915.1. Lineage (NCBI taxonomy): Eukaryota > Metazoa > Mollusca > Scaphopoda > Dentaliida > Dentaliidae > Pictodentalium > Pictodentalium vernedei. The sequence goes on from CM062291.1 coordinate 229,680,406, forward strand.
TTGTTTTTGCACCAGCTTCCGCTGTCAAAAGATGGCAGTCTGGTCCATTGTATGATATACTACTGAACTCGTAATAGACCCTTTTTTGCAGTTCAGTCTGCATCATTATTTCTAAAGTGTATTTTCTTAAAAACCCTGTCCATTAATATTGATTTTAATTAAATGATCTGATACTTCTTCCGGTTATGAAGCCCATTCATTAAAATGATAATGCATGCAAGAGAATAATCAAAGATTCTGACTTGGGGGACAAGGAATGATAAACATACATAAACAGAACGACACATACGTGTGTATGGGTTAATCAATATGGCACAGGTGCCAGCGTGGAAGGATAAAATGAGAGTCCGCAGGCCTTGCCTTTTATCCTTCTGCACTGGCACTCGTGCCATATCGAGTAACCCATTCACACACACGTCATTCTGTGTTTATTACATGCCTTCCTGTTTATGAAAACAATCATCAGAAGGACACTCAACAATTCATTTGACAACTATCAACAAAGAGAACACATTTTATCACCAACCAAATTTGCGAGGGGGTCCTGTGTTACTATTTCGTCCCTTGAGTTCCAATGTGTTCTATGTGCCTACTGGCACATAGAACACATTGGAACTCAGGGGGCAATTTTTAGCTATGGCTTGTGATTCAAATTGTAATTGCGGTGCACGATTTGCAGAAATTTTAGTGAAATTTGTTTCTTTATCAAAAATAGTCTGGCAGCGATTTCTTTTCTGCATATATGTGTGGAGCGGATTTTCATTTCCACATGGTTTAGTGTTGCTGTAGATGGGGATTACATAGAACTGGTGTCTAATAAAATTGTTGTCTGTGACAGTAGTTCATGTTTATTTGAAAATTATTTCATTAAATTTGTGTCATTAAAAACTTCACAATCGCTTTTTTATCGGGGACTATTTCCTGATGTGTCAATGTGGACAAACAATGCAACTTAAGGTATAACTTAATCGCAAACCTTGTAGAAGCCGATGTTTGTTTCTCATTCCATTCCATTTAAGTGTCTTTTTGGTTTTATTCAGATCATATAATAAATAGAATCTTCAACTCATCCCCTATTTTCATCAAAATTTCCAAAACTTGTCCATTAAATTAGGTCTGGACCTTGCTAAAACTCAGTCCAGACATAAATTACTGAACTCGTTTTGTTTTTGTGATTACAACATTGCAGAAACAAACCTCTGTCTGGTTTTACAGAATTGCTACATAAATCAACCAACTGTGAGAACAGTGTAGAAAATGGAATTGTGCTGGTGAGAACATTAAATTTGTTCTGATGACAACTCCAGATTCTAATTAATTTTAGATTATTTTTATGTCGCATCAATTCCTTTGAATCATTTTAGCAGTTACTTCATACTTTGGCAATAAAATTAGAACTTATTAATAACTCTTCATGTACAATCTGTTTTTAAAGGCACAATCTGAATTCAGTGTACTATTCAACAGAACATGCCTGTTAATTACATATACAGTACATTCAAGGTGGGTTGTAACAAAAACACCCGTCACTGTGGAGGTGACATAAAGTGCAGAGGATTAAATCCCATGGTGGATCCACTCGACTTAATTACGGACCACTGCGACTACAAGTGTTGGGGATTAACGAGAATTAATTAGCAGTGCAACCAGTATGCAATCGCAAGTACTGTGCCGAGTGACTCCACCGCAATGACCAGTGATTGAGATTACAGAACACAGAAAATAACAATACATTGGTCCCTCGAGACCAGTACTTGCGACAATTTCAGGGTGAAACATAAAAATAAAAAACATTCGTTTTAGTGTTGATCTGACTGCAAACAAAACATAATTCTATCGCAGAGAACGGAGATTTTTTGTCTTTTGTGGTGAATAGACCAATAATATTACCTGTTCAAACTTCGCAACTGGGTCAAATGAAACAAAAATTAAACTCGCCCCATAAAAAAGAGAAATTCCTGAAATATTCCTTTCAAACAAATAAAGTTTGTTTATCGAATAATAGTTGGCACGTGACGAAGCAAAACTCTGACAACTCGACTAGGGGTTCCCCCTCAATGATGTTTGTTTGTTTGTTGGTGGTTAACGTCACATATTTATGCACCATGGCTAATCGTGACACAACATGGAGAGGAAGTCAAGTTTAGTCAATCGTTGATCAACATGTTGCCCATTTTAGAGGACTTTCACCCCAAGCATTGGTGACTGGGTCCTATTTTACTAGTAAAGCGGAACTGGTTTACCACAGTAAACAAGTGCTGCTTACTTCCCGGGGTTCCTACGGGGATCCCGCTCAATGATGACCATGTGCAACCGGTCTAGACGCACTATACAATTCTCCGTTTTATCACTGGCAACTTTTACTAAATATTATCCCATTGTGTGAATGCATATGGAACAAAACCAACGGCCACAATGCTGAAAATGTATACTGTTGTGGGGTTGTTTGGTGAGGAAGTACAATTTTCGAAAATTCCATATTTGTGTGTTCGAAGACGACGTGATCCGTCCCATGCTGCTAAAGTCAGGTGAAGTTCCTTTCATCAAAACTTCCCCTCCCCCCTTTTTTTCCCCTTGATTGCTTTGTCCATCATTCTAGCGGTGTAACTCTATTAAATAAATGTCCACGGCCCATAACTGTCCACATCCTATGATTGAATGAAACCATACATGGGGGGGGGGGGGGGGGGAGAGCTTACCCAAGAATCCTTGACTGTTGGGGCAAGCACGTGGCCCCCAAAGTTTTGAGTCCCTTCCCCACCCCACTCCGCTCTGGTTTTGTTGTATTCAGAAAATACTTACATGTACTCACTTCACAGGAGAAAAGAATATAAAATATACAAAAGGATGCAAAGGTGAATTTTTGATGCCATGCATAAAGTTTTCTTGTTAGTTTTTTTCTTCTAATTTGACTCCAACCATAAATGTTTTAAGCAATGCACAGCCAAGTTGGTGAGGTTTTGCTTTCATAGCCAATTTGGTGAGGTTTTGCTTTCGTAGTATTCCAGGATGGGGAGGGGTATCAGGGGAAAACGTGGCCTGAAAGACCTATTTTAATTTTTGGAGTTTCAAGATATGTGTGGGGGGGCCAAAACCAAAAAATTAAAATACGAAATTTCGGGGCATGTTTGAGCTTGGGTTATGATGTGTGGGGGTCTGGCTTGTTGATCGGCATGTCATTATTGTAAAAAAAAAAAAAAAAATTCGGTCGATTTTATTTACATATGGTTATAATTATGATTGCTGAATTAATAAAAAGTAATTGAAAATGTTGATTTGTCTCTTATTTTTTCTCAAGCTTGTCATGTGCAGAGGTGTTAAAACAGATGTTGTTTTGAAGGACAGCTCTGTGCTTTGTCGCGCCACTCAAATGTTATTTCACACCTTGTGCAAGTGGTAGTTTAATCTGTTATATTTAATTAATCACTTCAATCCCGACTACTTCAATGCAGTAGTAGTAGTAGAATATTTTATTTAAGTGTCACATTTCAATACACATACATAATATACATACAGTATTTACAAAATATTTATATGAAATCTAGCCTATGAAGGCTTATGAGACACATTTTTACCAGAGGTAGGTCATTTTTACATAGTTCACGAAAACCCCCCCCACAAAAACCCCAAAACCCAAACCTGAAAAACAAAAACACATGCATGCACACCAACACACACACACACCCTTGCACACACACAAGAATATGTAGACATACATGCACTTGCATAGACTTTCGTGTATTAATATTCTTTCACTTTTTTGCACTTTCTCTCCCCCCCCCCCCCACCCCATATCACGTATATCTGTCTCTCTCTATCTCTTTCCCACTGAAGTGTACTCTCTACTCTCTCTTAGAATGGCACATTCGCAGATATTTTAATTCGTTATCTCCCTTATATTCACCCACATATTTTTACATACACACAGGCTTAGCTATTTCAAATGATAATACAAATAACAACAAAGTGGAGGAACGATGAAAAATCTGCAAATGCAAAGAGTTTAAAAGTATGTACAAACCACTACTGAATTGGATGAAGGATATTTGTTTCGGTATGCAAATATCTCCCTACATCCACTACCCCCCCCCCCCCCCCCCCCCCCCCCCCCCCCCTGTGAAATAATCATTAGTTTCAGTGACGAGTGACATACTTTTTGGTATCCATTCAAAAACACTATATTTTCTTTTTACTATATCCGCAACTCGACAAGAGTAAGATGGGAAAGGGGATGGGCTGGTCGAATTGACTCAATCTCGTTAACTGGTATCACTTCGATCATTAGCTGTGGGCCCTGCTTTCGTGTCACAGGAGGCTTTTTTGCCCCCACTTCTGGCCAAAGAAAAACCTGATTCATGACGTGTTGGCCTACAGCTGTAAACAAAATGTGAAATTGGGAACTTCGCGAATATTAGTTGTTTTTCTCAAGTCTGGTTTATTTATTTCCTCGATCAAATCGATCGCGCAAACACAACAGTTTAGTTAACAAGGACTTTGTACATAACCAAATGGAACTGACTGTTCTATTCCCAATTTACAATTTCAAACCACAGCAATAGTCGCCGTCTGCCTCCTCCAAATTCCAATTTAAATTTAAAATAAATTATCTACTACCAGTAACAAACACAGTTGTCTTGCCAGTTGACATCACAAGACAGTATTTATTAATCAGAAGAGAAACTGACATGCAAAAGCAATAAGCTAATCCTTAACGCTCGTGACCACGGCAGGTCACAGTGTTTTGAAAACTGTCTTCCACTGATCAAACACTGTGGTCCACTGGAACTTCACGGTAGAGAATGCACCGCAGCGGCATTTTTGTTACAATCCACGTTAAACGTACTGTATGTTCCTCCACCAAACCATTTACATACAAAAAGTTGAAATTTGACATGCTTATTGCCAACTGGCTGTAGAAGCAAATCAGTTTAATTCAATACATAAAAACCATCAGGAGTCCACAAAGAAAAAGTTAATTTTCATAAGCTTCAGTGATACAATCTGGATTAAGCCTTAGGTCCAAATTCTGACTTCGATGCTCTCTTTGACCTCAGAACAGGTGCCCCAATATGCAGTCATTAGGAAATGTTTCCAGACGAGAGTAGACTTAACCTAGGCACAGTTTCTAATAAGTTTTGGTTGCCTTATTTGACTTACAGTTTTCTGTGTGGAGGAAATTTAGAAAAGAAAGACCAGGTCTTGAGATGTTAAAACTAAAAAATTAAATATTCACCACATTTTGTTTAACCCTCTGCCTAACATGAATAGTAGATAACACTTACAAAAACAAGAGCAACGTGAAGTGTGGCATATGCCCCCGAGGGTGTCATAAAAGGGTAGATAAGTCTTAGAAAATTCATTGGACAGAACCCCCATTTGAAAGTGACTATAAGTAAACAGCACTTACTAATAAACTGTGGAGCCCTGGATGTAATCAGACAGGCCCTAGTACCACATATATAATTTTTGAAGGGGCAGCAAAGAAGTGACAAGATGGCTGCCATGGAAGCCATAATGAATTGAAAGGAAGCTTTCTCTAGACACCAGCAATGCATAATCAAAAAATAAAATTGATTCAAGTCAGCATTCATTAGTTATTGGATGGAAACCAAATTCAATATAGCCACTATGACAACCATATTGAATTGGTTATCTGATCCAAAATCGAAAGGAAGCTTGCTGCTTTATTTACTAATAATGCATAACCCTCCTCCACCACCCCCCCCCCCCCCCCCCCTCCCCAAAATAATTGATTTGAGTCAATATGCATTACTTATTGGACGAAAACCAAATTCCAGATGGGCACCGTGGAAGCCATAATGAATTGGTCACTGGCAGCTATCTTGGTTCAGCTGACCGGTCCAACATTGAAAGGAAGCTTCCTGTGGACACCAACAATGCATAATTAAAGAATAAAATGATTCAAGTCAGCATTCAATAGTTATTGGATGGAAACCAAATTCAATATGGCCACCATGGCGGCCACATTGAATTGGCTAGCTGGACCAAAAGTGAAAGGAAGCATTGTCTAGCCATCCACAAGTAACCCCTAAAATTATGATTTGATCAAATAAGCGGTTCTTCAGTTATTGGATGGAAACCAAATTCAAGATGGCCACCATGGAAACCATAATGAATTGGCCAATGGTGGCCTTCTTGGTTCAGCTGACTGGTGCAAAATAGAAAGGAAGCTTCCTCTAGACACCAACAATGCATAATTAAAAAGTAAAAATGATTCAAGTCAGCATTCATTAGTTACTGGATAGAAAACAAATTCAATTCATATTGAATTGGGTAGCTGGACCAAAATCGAAAGGAAGCATTGTCGGTCATCCACAAGTAACCCCTAAAAGTGTTTCTTTAGTTATTGGACAGAAACTAAAAGTTAATGGTGTAAACATAATGCCCCCGAGAGGTTCTCAGGGGAATAATAATGCTCCCAAGAGTTCTCAGGGCATAATAACATCTCAAATAACT